>CM035231.1:10210417-10776569 GCA_020226215.1 Sindora glabra
TTGGATAAGCTAGACTTGAGAAAGATCTACTCCCTTCACTTATAAGAGCATTAGGAGGGGACATTCCCTTAAAGTTGGGTGGAAAACTACGTTCTTCTAACTTACCTCACTTCCTACTTACAATTTACATTTCCCTTTCTTCTCTTTCTTTTTCTCTATACTTCAACCAGACTGCCTAATCCAACATCTGTTGATAAGTAATGGTTTAAGTGATATGTGAAAGGTCAAAATAGCAATCTTATAGTCCTTGCACAAATCTTTGAACCCTAACCTTTTCTGTAGGAATAAGATATCCTGCACAACAAAATAAACAAGTAAACTATGCATTATATTCATTAATAGAAAGAACACCTTTCTTTAAGTACTTAAACTTCCTCACTCTTGTTTCCTTCACACTAAGTGGCAGAAAGCATTCAATGAAACTTTCTTAGAAAGTTGCCTAAGTTAAATGTGTTAACTTGCATCTTTATTCTCTATGGTGCAAAAGAACTAATAATATATTACATCTTTTAGTTAGTATCCCACCAACCTTATCATCATTTGGCTAGAACATGCGATCATTTTTCCATATCTTTCAATTTAAGCAAGAAACTGATACAGGTTTGTAGTTGCATCCATACTAATAAAATGAGCTTATTTTTAACTTTTTGAATTCATGGACAATGCATATCTTGTTATCCATATTTTCCCTAAGGGAGGTTTGGTCCGTCTCTTATTCTTTTATTTGACTAGAACCTTAATTATCCTAATTTCTATGATGGTCTTACTCATGGACAATGCATATCTTATTATCCATATTTTCCCTTACATCAGTTACTATGTGCTTGAAAACCCTTAAATGGCTTCTCATCACTAGAATCATTGGCTTGATGATTGCATAAATCTATTATTTTACTATTTATAAAATTTTCCAATCATTTTAATAAAACACAAATTAACAGTAAGCAATCTATTAGAAAATAAATCCACCACCACATCCTTAGGCATTTTAGTGTCCATCAAAATAGTATTGTTGACATGGGTCCCAAATGTGTATATATATATCACAAATACAACTTTGAACAACACCTAGTTAGGTAGCAAATAAATACAACCTAATCAACATATATTAAAGCCATGTTTCTCACCAAAAACCTAACATCATGCTCTGATATTAACTTTATCACAACCTTCCTAAGCCATAACCAATGGAAAACCCAATAACCCATTTCCCACAAATCTTACCTCACTTTATTACCTAGTATCAAACACATGAATTAGTAATAATTCAAGGTAATTTATACAAAAGATCAAAATATTTAGAAAGAGTTATTTATATCCAAAACTACCAAAGTGAGGAAGTTAAACCTGCTTATTTACCATGATGATTTAGGGTTAAGCTAGCTTAACAAACCCTTACACATACGAAGTGCTCTTATAGTTTAACATCCAACTAGTCATTACAAAGTTTAAGAAAGCATTCTTATATACAAATAAAATAAAAGCCTTGATGGATCTACTCTTATTATGGTAGTGGTGGTAGGGAGTTTCTGTAGAAGTATATGTAAAATTAAATGTATAAAAAAGCGAGTCTAAAATTTAATAAGAAAATAATTTACTTAAAATCAAGCATGAAAGAATATGTATCATATTCTTACCATTTGAACTATTCCTTAATACACTAAAGTATAATTCAAATAAATAAATAACATTTCCTTTTAAGTGGATAAATAAATAAATAAAAATAGAAAAGCATTTAAACCTCCTTATGACTCCTTGTTAATTTTATCCTTTCATAAAACTAATCTTGTCCCTTTAAAGCCTACCTTATCCCTTCATAAATATTTATTACGGTTTATATTGTAATTCAATGATTTCATCTCACATTTTTATAATTTTCAACACAATAATATCCTATACTAGGATTTTAGCAATAGAAATCAAATATAAATGCATTCATATTCTAAATATGTAAATATATGGGCAAATTATCATTAAAATATCATAAAATTTCATAAAATATGAAAAACTAGAAACAACAGAGCAATAGTCAACTATATAATTGACTATAAGGATCAAGAAGTAAAATCTAGCACTTATAGTCAACCATATCTTTGTAGAAAGTAACTCTAGAAGTTATAATCAATAGCAAACATCCAAGAAGCAAACTTGTTGGAATAGTTAACTATAAGCCCTCCAAAAGTAACTTTCAAAGCTATAGTCAACTATAAGTTAAGTTTTCTAAATTTTTTTTTGCATTTTTACTATTCATTAGACAATATTTCATCAATTTTTCAACATACACAATCTCAGATCTAGAATTTGCCTCAAAATAAGCATTAATACTCATATTCAAACCATGAGCAACAAAAAAAATCATACCATTATAAGAATTTACATCATTTAATCACCAAATTATTAACATTCATCATTCTAGCCTTTTCCAACATAATTCCATAAAACTAATCTAATTTAATAAATTACTTACTTACCTAAATATGGATGAGATGATGAAGGTTTAGAATTGCAACTAACTTGTCCTATTCAATAAAAATTGCAAAAGTTACGATCAGGTTCCTTAAATCCCTAATTCTATGATCCATGATGAAACTTGGAATAGAAAGCATTTAAGAGCTTCAAATCATGAATATTACCTTTTGTTGATTAAGAATTATTAATAATCACTTCAAGTTGGTGGCTTGATATTGCCAAATCAGGAAGAATAAGATGTAAAAGTAAAGAAGGAAAAGAGGTTGAACTTTGCAAGCAATTGAATAAGAAAAAAATGATGGTTGGAATTTTTAATGGCTTAATAACAAATTAAACAAGGTAATTAAGGGTAAAATTTGGAAAAGTATTTCCTAAATCTCATAAAATTAGGAAAGTATTTCCTAAATCTCATCCATATTTTATTTTCTACTTTCCTTACGATTATTTATATTTTACCATAAAAATCCTATTATTCTCTATAGAACTTCCACTCTAAAATCAATAATAATAACAAAATAATCACTTTCATGCATAAAAGAATATTGTGAATATTTTTAATTCAAACAAGTGTAATAATAATTTGCAAATATTAGAAATTTCATTCATAATTTGCAACCATTACAAATAAACAACATAAGTGGTCAAATCTCATAAATTCTTGTGTATTTCACAATAGATATCATTAGCGCTATCATTTCACAAGATGTATGAATTCCTACATTTGGCATATTAGATGTTACAGGATATATACTAAGTAACTGAAATTCACCAATCTCATGCTTATCCATGATAAAAGTAATATTGTAATTATGCAATGTTCACAATTTATTCCTTACTTGGTATATTTATATGTTCTTGTACATGTTAATTTTATTTTTCACACCCTGCTGTTCATACAGTACCCTTACCCTATATCTTAAATCCACAATTTATTTCTTAATATGCATAATTCATCATTATGTTTCATTTTCCACAATTTGTATTTATAAGTTTGTTGATAAAAACACCATTAGTAGGATTACTATTAATATTGCTAAACTTGTCATTTCCATTAATTATTTTTCTTAATATTTCATCTCCCTCAAAATTAATTAAGTTCATTTGTAACTAAGTTAAATTTAATAGTAACGTTGTACAGTTTACATGGCGAAGTAATCTTCATCATGTCTGTAACGTACGTATATGTAAAATTTTTCAACTAGGTTTGTAATTTGTAAAACTATACCTATAGTAGCCAATGTTCATATTTTTATTTTACTTTCTATCCTATGCATATATAACACATTGCAAGCCTCACTCCACCGTCATTATTTTCATAAGGTTCACAACCATTTCCCCTTTTACCCCTTCATTCTAATATTTCACATATACTCAATCTTTAATCTTACTTGCCATTTATATTTTATTGTTACTTTTATTCGTCATATCATTACAAATACTACCATTATTTTTATAACTTTTATTTTGTGACCTTAAATATCTTCTTATAGGATAACCTAAGTGCTAACAATCTTTTCCAATTGTTTCTTCTTGCCTTACCTTTCACTTACTATTTTATGTACACAATTAAATGAAGCCACCAATAGAAAAATATTCACTGTTTTACCTTAACATTTGAGTATTTATTTTCTCTAAAACATGTGCATATAATAGAACCTAATTTTAGTAAATAGTACCTAACTACTACTTTTTCCCACCTTAATCGAAACAAGGGGAGGATGGTACCATAACTAAATTCTTAAATTTCTTTTACTTAAATTAAGAACTCATATTATAATTTACTTCTTAACCCAATTTGCCTTTATAATGTTCATAGCTTTTAGAATATTTTTAATTATTCCCTTTTAGGCAATTGAAACCTTATTATTAAGGGCAAAATTGTATGTTTTTCCCTATTCTAATTCTTCTACTCTCATGTATCTCATTTTTTGCTTTAATTTTTGTTAATTACTCGAAGTCTCATTTTATCTTCTTAGTTCCCTTAACACCAAAAACACCACCTATTTCATAGGTGATTTAACTTGTGCTTTTCTTTTTTTTTTTTTTTAGCTCTTAAAATATTTCATTGAACATTTATTCACATTACTTGATGTTTGCTTATTCTATTTGGATCTATATATGTACATACACATCTATGTATATATATATATATATATATATATATATATATATATATATATATATATATATATATATATATATATATATATATATATGTATATAAATATATTTCAAATTTTTACCCTCCTCATGTGATAATTTTCTTCTTTTCCATTAGGAATTAGGATTTAAATTTGAATTATCATGCCCTAATTTTTCCTAGAAGGATTGAACCATAACCCTTAATTTTTCCTTAAATTTTCTTTTGGATAGTTACTTTAAATTCTTTGTTACTTGTCTTTCTTTTTTTCCCCTTCAAAGTGCATCATCTTAAGAATTTAAGTCCATATTCCCTTATTACTATCTCTAAAAGTCAATCCTTAAAGGAAAATTAAAGGTTCACATTTTCATTTTCTTGTGCACTTTCCTTTTAAAAAATCATGTGATTAATCACAATCTTTCTATTTGGTTAAACACAAATATCTATAAGAATCAAATTTTGTGATTCTCCTATTTCATACTTTTGCCTCTTCTTTTAGGTATAAAAATTTGGAGAAAGGAAAACTCCTAATTTCTCTTGAAAACAACACTCTTGATTCATAAGTACATAATTTCTTTACTTAACAATAAACATATACATACATACACATATATATATATATATATATATATATATATATATATATATATATATATATATACTTTTACATATTTCTTTGTATGCATATAGATGATTATGATTCTATTTATAAGTTAATAACCTTATTTCATGTTCATCCAAGTTTAAAAGAATTTCAAAACTCAAACTTTCTCCATCTTTCCTTGGGGTACTTAAACTCCTTAAGATATCAATTAAGAAGTTTTTCTCAACCACCCCTCCATAAATTAATCATTTGAATTTTAAAGACAACCTTATCATGATTTATTAATTAATTCATCATCTTATTAAACGCTTCTTCCTTTTTCCATGCATGTTTTTCCTTGTTTCATGTTAGTTCCATTTTAAGCATTCCATCCAATTTCATGCATATTTTAGTGAATGATATGTCAAATTCTAAAATAAGAGTGTAGAAAGAATACTTACTTGAGGTTTGATAGAGTTGATGTTTTCATCCTTAAGTTCCTCCTTAAACAATATGTACTAAATTAGCATCATCCTTAACTAAAACCTCAAAAGAGAAAATTTTAAGAATAAACATCTCACTTATTTTTTTTCTCTTCTTCTAACACAAAAAGATTCTTTATACTCTCTAGCAAACATCCTTTTCCCTTTGGTTTTAGGTGGTGGTCTCATGGTGGTAATGTAAGGAAGATGAAATTTTAGTGAGTATGAGAGGAAAAAGGCTTGGCCTTTGGTGGAGAATGAGGAAGAAATGATAAAATCTTTGTGTTTTGAGGAAATAGGCTATTGTACACACTTAAAAGGAGAAAAGGTTTCTGTGTTATGTTTAGTTTAACTAGCCAAGACACTTAACAAGTAACATTTTCATTTATCCAACTTAACTTCACTTATTAGCTTATAATCCCCTACCTTCTCCTTATTGGCCCCTTAATTATCATGTATTAAGAGTTTTTAGTTAATTTAAAATTAACTTTACATGCGTTGGCCAAGTAAGCTTCTTAGGATAATGATGATGTCCTTGTAGGTGTGCTATCTAAGTTTATTTTTCAATCAAAAATGTTTTAAGATCCACTTAGGGAATCAAGAAGAATCTCACCCTTATATAGGGCTAAATGGGCCCTTATTTTGACCTTTAAAATTTATTCCTCACCACACTTAGTCATTTTAGATGATATAGGCTTTATTCTCACTGTGTCTTTTTATGGACTCTTACATGCTCTTAGTGATCTAACCTAATTCATTTTTCATGTACATTTATTAAACTCCGTTAGATTATGTTTAAAACGTATTCTTATATGTTTTTCCTATCTAATTAAATCACTTTCTATAGGCATTTCCCTTTATACCTCAAATACCTTCCTTTTCTGGCCTTAAGCATGTTAGCCTTAAGAGAAATTATATATATCACTGCATATTTCAACTTAATGCATGAAATTTTTACATAAGATAGCTTTATATGTCCACTAACTACATGTATTGATCTTGCATCAATTTGATCTTCCTAGAAAAAGTTATGACAAATTTATTGAAAAGTGGTCAATGTCATGACACCCAAATTTGCTCGTACTTCATAAAAATTTGGGTATTAATTTATTAAGGATTAAATCTTGAAATTTGTGTGTATTGAAGCCTCAGATGCCTTTTCCCAAATCATTGAATGGCTCATAAATCAAACATTTTCACACTAGCTTATGGTCAAAATATTGCCAAATACATAGAAATTTCATGAAAATGTAATTATGTATGAATTTTTCTTAGTATTTTTTATAATGGTAAGAATGGGTAAGAGTGATGATCTATTTAACACAAACATACATGATCTTATATTCAAACTTCAAACATGATGGGGAGTAAAACTCTAAGACAATATCAAATGTCACTGTATTATTAAGATACTGGCTTCTTATTATTTTATTTGACCCTTATTTTACAATTTTATTTGATAATTCAAATCCTTTAATTATGCATATTCTCATCCTAAATCATTTGAAACATGATGGGGAGTAAAACTCTAAGACAATATCAAATGTCACTGTATTATTAAGATACTGGCTTCTTATTATTTTATTTGACCCTTATTTTACAATTTTATTTGATAATTCAAATCCTTTAATTATGCATATTCTCATCCTAAATCATTTGAAATTTATGTTCTTATACTTGAAAGCTTAATTTTAATGAATTTCTATATAATCCTTTCACCTTTTGTTTGATATTCAAGTTGTTCCTTCTCTCAATCTCCTAATTTCTTCTTATTCTAACTTAATCCAATAATTTTACTATTTTTTCCATCATATGCCTATTAAAATTTCCATTTTTAAAGCTTAAGCCTCTGTCTTTATGATGCCATGTTTCTAAAATGTACCTTAATATTTTAATAAATTTTAAGGTGTTACATTATAGAAGTTGTAGGGAACCCTAATAATGATATAGACAATAGCAACCACAAAAGTTATGACCATTAACCACCAATACATGTATGTTCTTGTATTGAGCTAATCACAAAAAATTGCACTTTTTTCTCTCTTTTTTTCTAAAATAACTACCATGCATCATTGCTAGTACAAAAAGGTGTAAAGTATAGGTCAATTATATGGACTAACCTTAGAAAAGGCCTACCTAGGCCTCTCAATTAAAGTTCTATAAAACATATGATTGGGAGAAAGGTAAAAATCATTTTTAGATTTATATTAATGAATCAAATTAATTACATGAGTAATTTTTAGGAAGGAAATTCATTTTAAAATTTTTAAAATTCCATTGCATTTGCATATGATGCAATCTCAAATATTTCATACCTAGTTTCTCACACACTTAGCAAGTAGAATTATCCTTGAGTCATTCTTGAATCCTTATCCATTTATTTGGATTCATGGAAAAATGTGTAAAAACATATGGAAAAAAGGATTTAAAAATGAATTTTTTTTTTGTTTGGATAGCAATAAAAAGTTTAGGTGAAAAGAATAAAGTGTTAAATTATATTATAGAACCCACAAATATTTTTTCTCCCTATTTGGTGTGAAAAATTAGTAAAAAACACTTACCATCTTTTATGTTCAAAAATAATCTTGTGCATTTTTATAATTATGTTTTTTTATTACTAGCGATAATTATAACAAAGTTAAGAATTGTATGTTCACATGATATATAACTATAACAATAAATAAAAATTCTAAATAGTGTTACCATAAAATGAAATTTAATTTTTTATATTTAATTTTTATTTATGTTCTAATTCTTTTTCATATTAAAAAATATATTATTTAATCTACTTTTGTAGATGGATAATATTATTATAGATTGCTAAAGAGATATATCAAAGATATGTATATTTTATTACCTGAATTGAAACAATATTTATATACATATGTCTCAACTTGTGCATAAAAATAACAAAGGATAATATAAATCAAAGGAGAGGATAAGATAAGGAAATATGCGATATTTACTTATAACCATTTGTATGTGAAGGAGATTAAATTTGTTAAGATTCTCTTTCCTTAACACAACTCCATAAGATGGTGGCCTAACTTTTGTTTGGATAATGGTTCAGTAAGAGCATCAGCAAGTTAATCTTAAATGGAGATGTGAGAGATATAAAGTTGGCCTTGCTCACTTTATCTTAAACAAAATGAACATATATTGATATATGTTTCATCTTACTATGTAAGATAGGATTGAAACTTGTTACACCAACATTGTCATAGTAGACAAACTTTAGTAATAGGAATTCCAAGTCCATCAAGGAGAAATTGTATCAAAACTAATTCAATAGCTAAAGCATGATATTCAACCTTCATTGAACAGCATGCAACTAACTATTATTTAGAAGATCTCCAAGAAATAGATTTAGCACTAAGATATATGACATAAGCACTAGTACATTTGAAATTATCTCTATCACCACCCTAATCTATATCAAAAGATATAATGTGATATTAGAAGCTTTTGGAATTAAGAGACCATGAAACATAGTCCCCATTAGATACTAAAGTAAGTTTTTTACTACAAACTAGTAGGATCAAGTAAGTGGTGTAAGAATTGAGCTAGCTAATTCATAGTATAAGAGACATCCAATCCTGTAAGCATGAGGTATTGTAAGGCACTTACAAATGCTCAATATTAGACCCTATTAGTTGAAGGAGTTTCATCATCATTGGATAGTGAGAAGAATATAGCAATAAAGTAAGAGACTTTTTAGCTTTAACCATTTTTATTCTCTCAAGAAAAGATCATACATAACTATGCTAACTAATAAATATTCCTTGAAGAGTGCAGATAGCTTCAAGGCCTAAAAAATAACTAAAGTGACCAAGATCTTTGATGGTATAATGTATGAACAAAAAACACGAATAGAAGAGCTAGTGAACAATATATCATTAACATAAATTAAAACAAATAGAGAGATGTTATTTTTCCTATATAAAAAAAAGAGTGCTTAGACTTGGAGTGTTCAAACTTGAATTTTTGAAAAACAAAAATGCTTGTAGTGTGGTGTACCAAACACAGGGAGCTTGTAATAGCCTATAAATAGAATTTTAAAATGACAAGCATAATAAGAACGATTTGGATTAACAAAGCCCAATGGTTGAGTCATATAAACATCTTTAATGAGAGTACCATAAAGAAAAATACTTATTACATCCATTTATTGAATAGGCTAATCATAGCCAAATGGTTACATGTTTGACCACAAGATTGAATTTATAAGAGAAATTAACCCCAAGTTGTTGCTAAAATCTCTTTACTACTAATATAGCTTTGTATCGAGAAATAGAACCATCAAAATTTATCCTTATTCTAAAAACTTAACTTGCACCTAATGACATTTTTTAAGCATAATGGGGTAACAAGCACCTTTATTCCTTCTTTCTATAAGGCATTAAATTCATCAAATGTGTCTTTGCATTATTGAGAACTCTATAAAGTTTATGTAACATTAATTGGTTCAAATGATTTAAGCAAAGGATTATGTGTGGCTTGAAAGTTTTCTTGGATTTAAAGATTTTATTCATGGCACAAGTGCACATAAGTTAAGTCCAAGGTAGTGGGGGCAAGTTCAAGTTTGCATGGTTAAAGGTTATGACATGGACATTGTAAGACTAGGAGCAAAGGATGGTAAAGTTATGGTGTGATGCATAGGAATAGATTATATAATAGGTGGGTTAGTGATTGTTGAATGTCACATCCCAAATTCCAAAATGTGATTAATGTAGAAACCTCCCATTCAAACAATGCAAAACTTGATTTAATAAATATTGCTCTTTTATTGTAAAGACTTACATTCATAACTATTTTAAAAAAAATGAACAAAAATTTCACTATTTCTAAACACTTCTAGAAGGCCATATTCCTTAAGAAATTTATGACTCAAATGACAAAATACCAAAGACCATGCATGAAAAAAGATAAAATCCACACAATCATCACATAGGCATGACAACCTTCAACCCTATCCTAATTGTCAAATTCACTCACCATGGTATCTTCAATCTCCATTCAATAACAAAGTCTACTAGTTTCGTTTTACCTTGTAAATATTAGAAATAAAAGAGTGAGTTATGATAACTCTGTGAGTATATATCTATTAAAATCTTTAAATATAATAAATTAATCATGGGCAAAAATATACAATTTGATTAATGAAAGATTAAATTAAAAGGTTCAATACTTAAACTCTTTAGCTTGTAAAAGTAAATTTATCTATCTCGTATACTCACTTGCACTTAACTTAAAATTTCCATCTCATTCGAGAGTAGCAATGCCAAAAGATTTTCAATAATCTGCCAAGCTAGCATTTCACATTGTGTATAAGGAAAAATGTAGAACATCTAAGATTTAGTAAAATTTTGTAATGACATGTTTATAAAACATAACATAGTGAAGTTTTTAGATGAGTTAATACTTCCTAATCCATGTCAAAAATTTTCAATAGCCTTGATATCTTAACGATGCAATTTTGAAAGCATATTTGCATCATCACACAAATATATTTGAATCACAACCATAGCACTCAAATAATACAAATAATAAAAATATAAAAGTAGATACATCTCTATGTGACTCCTAGGTCAACTTTACCTTTTCAAAAATCCATCCTTTTCCCTTCAAAGTTAACCTTATCTCTTTACAAACTTGCCATGACCCAATTTCAAGTATCGTGACTGGCGTAAAGACATCTAACTGGTATCTAACCAATCAGACATCTTTACAAGCCTGTAAGAAACTATATCTAACTATTTTATGATAAAAGGAGAATATATGATAGCATCAAATAATATAAGTAAAGTAAATTGCATTGCACGTGCAATGAAAAGTTAATCAATGATATTAATATACAGTAGCATAACAAAATTATTTAGTAATACACATAGACTTTAACTGTATAATAAACGACTTAAAATAGTAATTTTTGTTACACTATGCCCCATGGAGATTAGAAGGTTTTATGCAGTATATTAATCCTCCACTGGAGCTCCTTATTCTTTATCTATAAAATAAAATAACATCGAAAAAGAGTGAGTATATAAAATACTCAGTGAGTAACTACTCAACCTTTATCCCTATGATTTTTCCTGATCAGTTTTCTTTAATACAAATTTAGGAAGATTAAATAAATTCCATATACTTAGCTTTATTCACATTTAATGTCTACCACCTATCATATGCATTATGTATTAATATTACATCAATAGAAATGGCTAGTATGGTATATAGGTTTCCTCCTTATTTCTTCAGGTCAACCTTATCCCACTCACCTCCAACCTTTTCCCTCCACTTCTTACTACCCCTCTCCTTCTTCTAGAAGGATGCTGCAAGCCATAGGCCAATCTCCCCCACATGTATCAAGTAACACAAATGAGCCTTTGTAGGCTTTTCATGCCAATTAAGTCAAAATTATGTCAGTCCATCATAATAAAGGTATGGTTAATACCAACTAGCTATTAGCCACCTAATTAATTTTTCTTTATCAATGTAACAAGTATAGATTTCAAATTTAACATTAAAGAATGTAATTATTGCATATTCTCATAATGTATCACAATTTCAATACATTGAACATTTCACAACTCAATCTATTCTATTACTATATTCTATACCATTAAAGAACATTCAAATAATTACAATAATTCAACATATTGTTTCAATCATATTCTAATATCATCACAAAGTATTTCTAAGCATCAAATACTTGGTGCATTTTACAAATATTCATTTAACAATACTATTCACTTTCAAATTCCAAAACAAGGCAGTAGAGGGCATGTTACCATAAGAGACCCTTTTATGTCTTCTAAAATACCTCCAAAATTTCTCAAATAACTATATGATATTCTCAACATGTTAACTGACAAATATGAGTCTTTAGGTTTCATAATTAATCAATAGAATCTGCCCAGAAAATTCATGAATCATGCCCTTCCAAAATAGTTTCAATCTCTGGCAGCACTGAAGTTCTGAAATTGTAGGAATTTATTCACAAGGCAAATGAGCTTCAATTATCACAAAAATTTACTATGTTTTAAACAACACATGGAAGGATATCCAAAAAATTTTATGAAATTTTTAATCATCATTTAGTACCCTAAATAATTCAAGAATAGAAGCAAATTATTCACATCCTGTTTCTGGGCGAGTTGCACCTTTGTGTAGAAATGTCCCTTGTTCAGGTTTCTAAAAATTTTTAAAAATTTTCAATAAATTCTATGTGTATCCTGACATCATAAGAGACTATTAAATGGGTGGATTTTAATTTTTAAGATGTCCCAATGTGTCCCTAAACTTCGTGCTTTAGTTCTGGATTTTCAGGAATTCCATAAGCAGAATCAGCAAAACAATTCCTAAGCTCTTTCTATTCCATCTGCACTCAAGGCTTAACAAATGGTAATCTAATCATTCATTCATGCTAATATTGTTCTAATATCTTCAAAACAACTTAAGAACACTAGTTTTCAGTACCATGCCTTCATTACATGGCCACACACCTAGCTTCATGAAATCACAATTCTAGAAAGCAATACTGGCAAATTTGTAATCAAAATTCAATGGAAAATCAAGTGAGCTGCTACTCACCCTAAGTTTTATGCCTTCTAATTTGCTAGAGGATCCTTAGAGGCAGCTGAACTCTAGTCAAAATAATAAACCAAATTTTAAAAAACTTTGAAGAGGATCTTCCATGAAGGCATGAAGAAAAGAAGGAGTTGCATGGTTACCTCTTGAAATCTTGTAGGAAATTTTCTTGTAGAAATCTTTTGTGAATTAAAAGTGAGCTTGAAAGTTAGCTAATATAGGGAGAGAGCTACAGTTTTTATTGAAGAAGAATGCAGAAAATTTGTGTTTAGAAGTGGTAAAAAGAGTTTCAAGAAAAAGGTTAAATTTGGAAGTCAAAATATGAACCAATCATCTTTAAGTATGTGGAGTTGCTTTAAGAATTTTTTGCTGATTATTTGACCAGCATGGGGGCACATTTTTGCTGCTAAAAATGACTAAAAAAATAAAGAAAAATGGAGAGAATTCAAGAGAAGTCTAGAGATAAAAGTTTTGTTACAAAAATACCCCTTACTTTTCTCACTTTTTCCATCTTTATCCTTGGCTTTCCTCCTAAATTTTTTTTAGGACTGTATAGTTTTGGACTTCAAAAACTCAATTTATGCTTCTAGAAAACATGCCAAATCATCCCAAAAGGAATTTAAATGATCTAGATTAAATTATATCAATTCTGGACTTATTTTACTGAATTTCGGCTCACCCGAGCCCCTAAAATCGAGTTAAACTCTATCAAAATTCCTCTAATCTTTTGGGTATATTTATAACAATATTTTAACTCAAGTTTTATCTCTATCAATGTTTCAAAGGATTTGGAAAACTTTCCGGGAGGTTACCCATCTGTAAAATCTCCCTGAATTGAGCACGTTTAACTGGGAAGCGCTAATTTACTTTGATACTTTAAGAGTAGTTCTTAGGAAAAAGTCTCCAAGGGATATTACAAAACTAATACTAAATTTGGTGTTCATACATCACATTATCCTTTTATCATCATATACATGCCTTATAAGTCCCAAGGACCATATGTATGCATCATATATTAGATCACCATCTCATCATTACATACATGCTTTGTAAGTCCCATGGATTGCAGACATGCACCATATATCATAATTCATAATGCAACATCACTTATGTTTCATTCATAATTACACTTAACAATTAAATCACAATTAACTTCATTATCATTACAACAAATCATTCCCAACATATCACTTTATATATCATAATAATTCAACCTTCATCAAATAATAATAATCAACAATACTACCATGCCTTCATTGTATGGTCACAAATATCCAACAATATTTATCCAATTTATATAAGTATAGACAAAATATGATTTAAACATTAAAATTGTCACACCTTCTAAGTTATCATAATAGTATTTATCCAACTTATGCAATGAATAATTCAAAATTTGATATTTAAATACCTAATGGTATGCAAATTGAATTGTCATGATATAATAAGACCATTGAAATGATATAATAAGACCATTTAATAACACCTTCATTGAAATGAATTAAAATTGAATTGTCATGATATAATAAGACCATTTCATGTTCATAAATAGGTAATTACCTATTGGTATGCAAATACACACACACACACATATATAAAGTTATATATTCTCATTCACATTCTCACAAAAACATCAAATTTAAAGATATTAGATTTAAGTAAGGTATACATTCACTCTCAACACCATTTTCTTCTTAGGATTCCAAAGTATCCAAGTTTGTCATCTTTACTATTTATCCACCCATCTACAAAAATAACTTATAAATAAACTCAAACTAATTATTTCTTTTCTTGTCATCCTTCATCTATGTACTAAATATTCACTCTAATGATTTAAATCATAATTTTTTTATTTTTCTAAAATTATTTTAAGAAATTAACAACTTCTGCTTAGGTTAAGGCATCATAGATTAAGCATTAAAATAATGAAATATTAGGATTTTATGCTTTAAATGGATTTATCTTATCTTAACAAGGTTAATTGAAGCTCGATAGTGACTAAAATGTGCTAGATCCCTAATAAAAAGGAAAGGTTGAATAGCCCTACTCTTAACTAATTTCACTTGCATTTTGCAGCATTTTCTCCCATGTTGCTAGGGTGCCATTGGCCAAAAAGGAACGTTAACAAGGGGGCAATCAAATGATGGCTAGAAAGCTAAGAAAAAGATCTAAAAGAGAAAGAAAAAGATGGGAAAAAGGGAAGTGTGAGAGAGAAATGGGATTTTGACGGGGTTATGCTAGGAAAATAATATAAAGCCAAAGGTTTTAATATGACATGGCTGGTAGGCACATTAACACTAAAGTTTAGGATGATCTTAACCATTCATTCGATATAAGATTGAAAAGAAAATATTATAATAAAATGGTTATAACATAATATAAAGTAGAATTCAATCTGAACCATCTATCCTTCATAAAATCCTTTTTCCATCAATTCTTAATCACTTATCCCTAATTTCACCATTTTCATTTTTCTTTCTCTTTTTTAATAATTATATAATAATTTAATAAATTTAATAGTTCAAAATAAATGTTCCAAAATTTCCTAATTTTTTAATAAAATATTTTACTTTTATAAATCACTTAAATTCATAATTTTTTAGATATTCCAAATTCTATATGATATACATCAAAAAAAAATTATTCTAGACAACTTTAGATAACACATTAGCTAAATAAATATAATTATAATATCACTAGATAAAAAATTAAATATGTAAGTTTTAGCATAA
This sequence comes from Sindora glabra, assembly GCA_020226215.1. Classification (NCBI taxonomy): domain Eukaryota; kingdom Viridiplantae; phylum Streptophyta; class Magnoliopsida; order Fabales; family Fabaceae; genus Sindora; species Sindora glabra. The sequence continues at coordinate 10,226,411 of CM035231.1, forward strand.
GATAAAATAAATAATGATTAAATAATTAAATATATAAATAATTATTTAATTTTATTTAAAATTTGTTATAATGGGCAAATCCAATAATACAAATTGATTTTAGTAAACACTTTATAGCTTTAAATTTTTAAGAAATAAATAAAATAAATTTGATTATTACATAGAAAGTGTGACTGGAATGGATAAGGAGCATTATTTTGGTGGGTCAAGATAAGAAAGGCAAATGTTTAAGAAGACAGGATGAATAGAAGTTAACTTTGAATGGAGTCATGTGTAAATTGTTGATGTTTCATAAAAGTTAACATGTATGCATTTATAAGCATCATGTTAGAAAAAGAAGCTTAAAAACACACATGGTCAACACTTGATGTTTGTAGGAAAAGTATGGTTTTAACCAGGGCTAACATAAAAAACCAAAAATACTTAAATGGTGATAGTTAAATGAGAATGCCAAAGAGACATTAAAAAGGGGTTGAGTTTTTAATCATAAGGGTAAGCATGTGATTTATTAAATAAATTGAATGGCAAAAGTCATGGAACCAAAAGTTAGGAGAAAAGGAAGCATAGGGCAACAAGGTTAGATTAGTTTCAACAATATAATAATGATGACATTCAACTAGGCTAACATGTTCTTAGGTCTATAGAGGGATATCTAGTGAGAAATACAATTGATTATAAGGTGATTTTTCAAAAAGGTGAATTCGATGCCACCATCAATATACAACAATTGGATTTTGGTATTAAAATGATTTTCCATTTATTTTGAAATTAAATAAAAGTAGATAGAACATCACTTTTTAATTTTAATGGATAAAGCCAATAATAACATATATATAGGTTAACAAAAAGGACATAATATTTAAAACCATGTGTGGAAGAAAGTTCAGCTAAACCCCATACATTAGCGAAAATAAATTTTAAAGGTCTAGAACTTTTAAGAATGGAAATGCCAAAAGAAAGCTTATGGCTTTTATTACATGCATAAGCATTACAATGGAAACTAGATAAGAAGTTTGAAGTTGCTAGAAAAGATAATTGTTTAGACATAATGTGCATAACTTTAGACAAAGTGTGGCTAAGCCTTAAATGCCATATGGTAAAGGTAATGCATGATATAGTTAAAGCAAGTGTTTTATGGTATGATGGAGTAATGGATGGCAATGGATATATGTCACCATTACTTGGTCTATGCAATAGAGTCACTCCCATTAATCAAATCTTCACAAAGAAACACAAGGATGAAATTCAATGGAAACATTATTATTTTTGCAAAATTTGGAAATAGAAATAAGATCATTGGCAATGGTAGGAAGATAATTTGAATAAGGAAATGAGTGTATGGAGGATTATGGAACCAATATGTGTAATTTCCAAATATGAACCATTACCACTCATGACTTCATTAGGAATTCCATATTCTGAATGAAGTAACAAATTACCAATTTCATTTATGATGTCATGAAAAGCACTAAAGTATAAAACCTAATTATTATTAGAAGAAATGAAGAAGATAGCATATTAAGCTTAAGGTTATTTGGGTAATGTCATGAATTGTAGACAATATTTTTCCATATCACCAGGCAAGTCATTATATTGACACTTTGGAGGCAATCAATTATGTTTAGTATAAGGATTACCATTAACATGTGTGTAATTTAGACGTTTGGATGAAGGATAGCCATGTAAAGATTAGAGCCATAGAAATTATGAAAATTAGAAGAATGTACTTAGTTAGAGGTATGTCATGACTCAAGAGTGCTTGGAAGGTAGAAGACCTTTATGGCTTTGGTTGGTTAAATAAATGCAATGTGCAATAAGAACATGGACTTCATTGTAAGCTTTTTCATGTTTAAGATACTCCCTATAAGCAATCAAGCAAGAAAAGAGTTCTATAAAAGAAAAAGTTGTATCCCATGTATAAAGAGAGACTAAAAATTCTCTATACTTGGGACCAAGACCATTACAAATATACAAAGCGAGGTCTTCATCAGAGACTAATTGGTTAGTAATAACAAGTTCATTGGCAATTTCTTTGATGCCATGTAAATATTCAATATTTATTCCTTTTAAGCTTAACTGAAGATGTTCTTTTAGAATTATAACCCTTGATTAAGATTTGTTAGCACACAAAGTTTCAATAGCTTTCCAAATAATTTTTTAGGTAGAAGTAATAGAAATATGAGTAATAAAAGATAAATTGAGAGACAATATAATAACAAATGAAGTAATTATTATTGCTTTGTCCGCAAGGAATATTTGGGATTAGTTTTGGTTAGTTGAAGTAAAGAACTATCAATATGGCTCATTAAATCATACCCTATCAAAAGAAAAGTAAATTATGTGTGTCACTGTGAATATTTGTCTAGAGTAAGTTTAAAGGGCAAGGCTATGGAATTGATAGCAAAAAGTCATAAGGAAGCTATGTCATTAGAGGGCACAAAATTAATGAAAGGTTAGGCAGCCATAGTTGGAAAGGTGGAAAGGAAAAAAAGGTTGGATCTTTATTGTTAAGCTTTCAGAGGTTAGATACCATAACGAGATATATTAGAGATATGTATATAAGTGAAAAAGATACATTTTTTTCTTAAATTAAAATAATATTTATATACAAATGTCCTAACTTAACTTTGTACATAATAATAAATAAGATATAAAGATATGTTGCGGATATGTGTAACTATTTGCATGTGAAGGAGATTAAATGTTTGAGATTTTCTTTCTAACACTTATTTTATGAACAATTGATTAAGAAATCTTATGTAACATAATACAAAGTCAAATTTTATATTTAAAAAATGAAAATTATCATTTAATAATATTATGTGTTTTTCTTTAATTTTTTTTATTCAACCAAACATAAAAAGATAATTTTTTACCTCTTTTCTTTCCTTTTTTTGGACCAATTTAGAAAAGAAAATTTCTTCCATCTATTTTCTTATATTTTTTACATTCAAATAAAGAAAACATTTAGGAAAAACATAAGGCATTCAAAAAGCAATAAATCTCTTCTTACTCATTCATTCTCACTTCCTTATCCACACTTTGGTACCTTTGTTAGAATAAGAAAGTAAGAGTAGCATTGTTTTTCAGAAAGTTAAAAATATATATATTCATTTAAATCTAATAGTAAAAAGCATAATCTTTAAGTTAGTCAAACACCCTATAGATTGAGTTCATGCCTAATACCGTTCATTTATCTATGCTAACCTAACTCAAGATTTAAGTAGCCATTTGTGGTTGACTTTGATAAAGATGATTGAAAGTTTAGATATTGATACCCTGACTAACCTATAATTAAAGAAAGATGCCTTAACATAAGAAAGGTTCAAAATATTAAGCAAACCTATTATCTATGAGAAATTTGTTTTTTGATTCCATTGATTAATTTATTATATTTATAATTTGTAACTTATAAAACCTAACAAAAAGGATAGAAAAAAATTATAAAGAGTCCATTGTAACCTACTTGAAAGAACAAAAAAAAAAGGCCAAAGCCTAATCAACCATACCCAATCATAACTTAATGGTATCCCACTTACAAAACAAAAAACTAATACCAAATCATAATATAGCAGAAAATAAATGCTTTAGTCTTTTGTTACAACCTAACTCCAATTATGGCCGACATGGATCCCGTTACCAATTTTCACAAGCCTTAATATTTTTTACTTATTTAATAAAAGTTTCTAAATTCTAAGGGGACTTGAATTTCGTTATTAATTTTTGCAAAAAAAATGGGTGAAGTCTCCCCTGTTTTTGGATAGTTCCCAAGGGCCATACACCCTAAAATCCAAAACCTATATTTATTCCAAATACGACAGATACGATGGCACCAAATACATACATAATACTACACAGATTCAAAATATATGCAGAGATAAACAATTCAACATGTTTAATATTGAATCAACATCTTTATAATCCTAGTCCACTATCAAAGTTCTTTAGTAAGAGGGTCTTAGATCTCCATAGATGCATCAAACTCAAATACACTCCCATAACCTGAAAATATTGAAGATACAATAGAGTGAGTTATAAGAATTTAGTGAGCATATATCTATCACTTTTAATTCTTAATTCAAATATACTAAGTAATTACATGCTATTTAAGTATTTGAAAAGGAAGATAAATGTAATTCAAACTTCCTGAGTTTCTGAATGTGCAAAATTAAGTCTTAGATGAAATGTTCGCCTGCAGCAACTTAAATTCTATACTTTCCATCATAGATCATAATAATTTCCATTATTTGGTAACACATAACATTCATATCACACACTACCCCTTCTAGGTAAACATTACAATCATAAATAGCCATTAAGGCTTAAACACAAATGAATCATATCAATCACATCAATTGTAATATCTAATCATAAATAAATTTTCCAATATCATATCATATCACACATCCAGTTAGTAAATATATGTATACCACTCTTGACTTTCTGGTCAATATTATATTTTCTCAGTTACTTGTCAGGAATTTCCTATCTAGGTTTTCAAGATCACTCTAATATAGTTTGCAATTTCCATTGTCATTGTTCTAGCACAATTCAATATTTTCAATGTCATTCTTGGCAAGATTTATAGATAGTGTATATATATATATATATATATATATATGAGAGCTCAATTCTTATATCATAATTGTTTATATAATTTCAATTTAAAGTCATTAATTCATCATTGGTTAATACCAATCACACAGCAATATAAACATGGATATACAATAGTGTTGTTATATACTCCTATGCAGCCACAATACATGGATATCATAGAAACTCAATCACTGTTCATCATTAGGTAAAAAGATCACTATCATGCTTTCGTCACGCACCCTGATCCATTAACTTCCACTCAAATTAGTAATTGCATTTACAACTTGGCATAGAGTTCACACATGAATATATATATACAAAAATATAAAATCTATATTATCAATAAGAAGGATCTAATTCACAACATTTAAACTATCTTTCATTAAAATATTAATTTATGGTGAGGTATATACTCACCTAGTAATATTGATTCAACCTTGAAGTTTCAAAGCATCCATATTCATCTTTTCATATTTTCCTCCTATTATTACCATTATAAAGATAAATTATAATTATATAAACATTACTTATCTTCTCTCCACATATCATAAATCCTTATTCAAATTATAATATAATAGCATTTCTTAATACTTCTTATATGTTTCCAATGTTAACTAATAATCCAAATATGCCACTTACTCATCTTAGATTCTAGCTTCCTTTATGTTTCTTTTAAACTTGTCATCAAAATATTGAAAATTTCTCGTATATAATGGCTTTTCCTAATCGAAGTACAAAGCGATTAAAACATTATCATTCACATCACTATATAAAATTCTACTTATATTTCTAACTTTTTATAAAGAATCGGAAATCATTTTTATTAGGAACTCTCATCTTGATGATATAATTATATCTTGAATATACTAATTCGATACTTTGGATCATAGAATCCTTATTTTATCAAACTATTATATACTATACTAAGCATTTGAATAATGTTGTGAATCAAGGTTTTCTAAAATATATAACTGTCATTGAAAATACTATCATATAATACTCTAAGATAACTTCACTTATATTATTTGAACATTTTATGGTATAAAACTCATATTTTTCTAGACAATCGTAGCCTACCTCAAATACACATAAAAATATATTCCTTTGAATCACATGTGAAATTTTCAAAATAATAGCATAAAATATCCTATATGTGTCTTAATCATCCTAGTTTGACATTTTACAATACAAAAGATTATATTTTTCCTTATAAGTCAACTTATATAAATCACACACATAAAAGGAGTCTTTTTTAGTAAACTCCAAATGCATAAACCAACAAAAATGATAGTATAAAAAGATCACAACTATGCTATATTTAAAGCTCTATAGTATAAAAATCTCATTTTACAAAATATTATCATTTTGTAAAACATGTCATTTTTCTTAAAATTTATAAAAATATTTTTTTCTTGGATTTAGTTTGAAATTGATACAAATGTTAAAATGTTATAGTATAAACTTGCTCACCACTATTTAGGGGGTCATCGGCAACTCGCCAGTGCTAAAAAATGAGTGAGCTTACCAGAAAAAGAAAGAGCTTTCTAATCTACTCCTGTACAAGATCATGCAGCTCTAGCCATGCTCTTTGCACCATTCTCAAGAACAGTTACTTGGTGGTAAGTGATGACAAAGGGAACCTCCTATCTCTCCTCTTAGCTAGATTATTTTTTTCATAACCATGTTCCTTCATCGAAGTTCAAAGTAACAAAAGGGAGAGAAACCAAGACATAAGCATGAGCAAGGAAGACAGTAGTAACAATGCTCTTACAGCCCTAAGTAATAGTGCACCGAAAAGAAAGGAAGGAGGTGAAGGGAGGTACCAAGAAAGAAGAAGAAAAGAAAAGGAGAGAAGAGAGAAGAAAGGTGGTAGTGAAGAGAAGCAGCAGCATTAAGTGAGAGAAAGAGCCATGTATGAGAGTGGAAAGAGAAAAAAAAGAATCCAAATAACTAAAATTAAAGAGCCCACCAACTTTCTGCAAAAATGAGAGAAAGAAACCAGAAAAATAAAAGGAAAGGCGAGCCAACTTTCCAAAAATAAAAAGAAAGAAAAAATGTTAAAAACATGAGCTTAAAGAAATAATCCCACACTTCTCGCACTTTCAAGTTTATTTCCTCATATAAACCTCAGTCATCTATTTGTTTAAAAAAAACTCATTTTTATGAAACTAATTTTATTTAAAATTTCAACTTAATGATTTTTAGCCTTCCCTCAATATATAAATATATATGTAACAACTTGATTAATTTGAAAATCCTAAAATTAATATTTTAATCTCCCATAATTCCTAAAAATGGTTTATCAAATACAAACAATTTATTTCATAAATCTTCGTACTCCTAATTACTAAAACTACTTCTAATTTGTGAGAAAATCCTTATGAAAATATTTAAACAAGCCTCAAATTATTAATGGCCATATAAAAATAAATAAATTTCAAATATTATTATAAGTATCATTTTCAATAGTCCAAAATTTTTAATATGAAAAATAAATTTAAAATCAAATATTAATCGAATAAATCAATAATTATACATAAGCATCAAAATTTATAAAACTTTAACTTAGGATATTACATCTTTCTTTCCTTTGCTTTGTCTTTCTTTAACATATTGCATTGCAATGCTTTAATGGAGCCTTGCACCACAAGATATTGTTGGTTCTATGCTGAAAAAGCCCTTTCTTCATTCATTTAGTGTCAATGGGGTACATGCTAAAGGAAACTTTATAGAAGGAATATGCTAAGGCAATTTGTGGTGGAATCATGATGGAAGCAACCAATTTAAAAATGAATTATGCTAAGATTTGACTTAGCAATTATCAATATTTTTCCTTAGGTGAATTTGAATTTGAGTTCTTTTATCATCGATGGATTTAAAATTTTACTCTTTTACTTTGGTAGCAATTCTCATTGTGTATAAAGAATTCTACAATTTTTACTCATGTTAGTAAAATTTTTTATAAGTTAACATATAAGGATATTTATGATATGGAATTTGATACTGAAATAGATGCTTATAATTTCTATTGCAAATAGGTATTGGCAAAAGGATTTGGTGTTAGGTTATCTAACATAAGTAGGAATAATAAAGGCAAAATGATATGACATAAATATGTTTTTAATAAAAAGGGGCTTAGATCTAATGAGTACATAAAGAGCACTGTAAGCAAAAAAGGATGCAAAGAGATGTAATAGGCTCAAGTGTAAAGCTTTTCCTATGTGCACCTAAATAAAATAAAACAAATAGATTATGAAACAATCATGATTTGATAAGGCATGAACAAAATCGACTGAAAAAGTCTCATAGAGCCATGTTTATGCTTACTAAGCATAAATCAACAACTTAGTTTCTTATAGGATAAACCATTGCCATGTAACAAGTATGATTATCAAGTACTCTACTAGATATGATTGAAGTAGATGTCATGGCTAAGCTATGCACGATATGATTTCTAAGGAAAAAAAGATCATGGTAGATAAAGATGATGTAATGGTAGCTTTAAATTACCTAAAAGGTTCATATGGTATACCATAAATAATGAAAAGGGATTAAAGCTCTTATTTTGGGCCAATGGTGTTAGCAAGGTCAATTTCCTATGCTTAAGAGATATCTTAGAATTTGATTGCACTTACGAGGTTAACAAATTCAACTTGCCTATTGTTATTTTTTATGTGAACCACCTCAAACAAAATGATGTATCTACTTATGCACTCATTGTGGAAGAGAGAGAGAAGAAACATAAGTGGGTGATGAAAGTGTTTGCTGAAGTAATGAATAGTAAGATTCCATGATTCCATAATTTGTTTTTACAATTTGCCTTTTATTTCATCAAATTCTAGGTTTTGTTCTTCTAATTACAATGTTTGTACAAATTAGTTTTGATTTTAATTAACTAGAGTTTGGTGTGAGCTAAGTCTAGTAACTTCCAATCTTTCTATCCAAATGCATATGGTGTGTCTTACTACCTTATTTTATATGAGCTAGGTCCTAAAGTTTCATCTTACTTATCCATTATTAGTCTCTATCTAACCCATCCTACCACACCCTAAGCCTAATTGACTTAAGACAATTGCTATGCTTGATCCACTAGCTTAAAAAACTAGCCTAAGTTGTCAAAGTAATCAAGCCCAATACCTTATATATCATGCTCAAATATTAAATCTAATAGATATGGTCCTCCACAAAAATAGCCTAAAGTCCTAATTAGCCTATCAAATCTCATAATCCAAAACCTACACCAATCAAAGTATATAATTAGAAAGTGCTCTAATACCACTCATCAAGTCCCAAGTCAGACTAACCCAAGACAACTACTAGACTTAATCCATTGGCCTAAAATACTAACATAAGTTGTCAAAGTAGTCAAGCTTGATGCTTTATATGTCATGCACAAATCTTAGATCTAACAATGTGGGACTATACATATCAAGTGTTGGCCTGTGTCTAGTTCATCCAACCAACATATGTACATAAAATCTCAATTTGCTTTATCTCTAACATTATAATAAATTTAAACTTTGAATTTGGACTTGTAATGATATGATATGTATAATTTGTTGGTGAAAAAGAAGTGCAACAAGGAATAAGTATGAATCAACTTGTAATGTAGTGTACGCCAATATTGACTTTGGGTTTAAGTTATGTAATATTGTGTATGCCAATGTTGAGTTTGTCTTTGAGTTATATAACCAAAAAAATATATATGGAGTACATCCTCAAAAAATACTAATCGGTGATAACTACGCAAAAAATATGTAATTGTATGGCCTGAAAAATAAAATTCAAGCTTTCTCATCCTCCACATTAGTGAAAAGTTCTATTTCAAGTCATCATCATTCATATATTGGCCACATAAGAATTTGACTTTTGCGATCACAATACGCCATATCAAGTTCATGTTCATGACTAGATGAACGGTTAGCTTCATTCTATAGCACCATTCACTAACAAAAACGTGGAAAATATTACTATGCTTTTAGCTCCACTCACATGCCAACCATCTAATGCTAATTTTGTTCACTTGTTTAAGCCTTCACATTTGTTGCACCCCAAAATGCATAAGCGTACATCCATTCGATAACCCACATTCTACATTCGTCACTAAAAGTCAACAAAATCATTGAAGAGAATGAAATTTACAATATAAAACATATTGCATTCACCTATTGTCTAGCATGCCCAAACCACATGGAGTAAGTAACAATAGGGAATGAGATGTTGTGAATGAGACAGTTGAATAAATGTCATCTGTATGCAGCAATTTTTTCATATATGCAGCTCATAAAATGGCTTAAGCATCAAATATACTAGGTTAATTTAATATGACCCAAGGAAATAGGCACAAACACTTTGTGTGTATACAACTTTCTCAGTTTGTTGTCTCTTGGTCACAGTAACGTGTAAAATCACCGGCGTCTTATTATTGTGACTGACTAGTAATATTCTAACTTGGCAGTAGTAGCGAGTATATAATAATGTGACTGACATACTTCCTGTGTGCACAGGTTACAAAATAGTAGAACAAAACCATATACAAATATTATGCTGACACCGTTAGTGATACAGTTTCCTATGCAGTTTTCCAAAGCCAAAACCTTCGTGTATTTATTTCGGACCCTGCTACTCCTACTATAAATAAAAAAAAACTATGCATGTCCGTGGACTTTACAGGTGTATACACAACCACTTTTGCAAGAGTATACAAAGCCCGGTGCATCAATTTATTATTCCAAAAGGAGACATAATGCAAGTTACTTCAAACCAGCCATTACTTGGTACAGCTTTAATTTAGTTTTCCATCTTAACAAGGATCCGTCATCAATATAATACAAAAATTGGGGAGAACAAAATTTTCGGTATATATAACTATGTTTTCTAACCAAAATAATAATAATAAACGTATTCGGCAATTACAAATGATACATAATCTCAAGGAACAAAAACAAAATAATAGTAAGCCTCAGGAAAATCGTCATAAACTATCACATCAACAACACAGTACACAATGGACCAAATACTTTATCCTCTACAGATTTGGTGCATGAAATTCTTTCTCTGGTTTCTCTTCAGATTCTCTTTCCTTTTCACTATCTACATGAAGTTCCGCTTCTCTACAACAACCACACTATGGATGGAACATATTACAGTATACACCATTTCACACTGAAGACTCAACCAAATGGAGAAGGATTAGGAACCGGTCCTGTAAGTGCATCGGACCTTTTGATGCTTCCCATTCCACAGATGATGCATCCAGGAGCAGTGACAGCTGAAAATTTGGCCCCACACAGATCACAGACATCATATCCAATTGTTGACAGACGGCTTAAGGTGGCAGCGCAGAATTGTGAGGGGTCCTCAAATGGATCAATGGATTTGTTAGTCAAGCCTCTCTGAACACACAAGTCAATCAGGCTCCTAAATTCCTCTTGCTTACTTGGAGGTGCTTTAGACAGTAGTAGTTCCAGCATTTGCTTGGAATATGCGTAATTTTGGACCTCCATGTTTCGTTTAATGGCAGTTCGAATGCAATTTATTCGGTGCTTAGCCAAAAGAGGCAGTGAACCCAGATGGCGTGAAAGTCTTGCCATTTCATCTTTTGCACTGATTGCACTTGGACCATGGACTTTTTGAAGCCGTCCAATTTCCTGCAGTCATAAAGACAATTTGGAATAAAGGAAAGAAAAACTTCCAATGTATTAAGAAACTCACCAAGCAAACAACTTTCGAAGTTCATGTCTATCAAAATTTCTTTTCCAAAGGAGAAAGTATCATCAATTAATCCACCAAAAGGTTAAAAGACTTCCGATCACCAAAAGGTTAAAAGACTTCCGATGAAAATTTTGCTGGGACTGATGATTGACCACAAAAGCATCCACAGCTTGAAGCACAATTTTCCCACTTCAAGTTTAGACAATTCTATAATCCACCTAACAATTTTGACCCCAAGTGATCTGGCCTCAACAAGGAAAATTGTTGCCATACTCGTCACTAAAAAATGATGGAAACAGAATATACAGGACAAATGTCTCGTTAATGAGCACAAAATTTAAGCATTTTTTTTCATATCCAGTATGCACGCTCAGTATATGATATCAACCAAAGGCCCAACAGCAAAAACTCTAATCATGCGATATTGTCTCTTTGTTTCTATCTTAGGAGTCAGCTGATGCAACAAAGATTGACAGCATGAAGACCTCTAAACAATAGTTGATCACAGCTTCTCTGATCAAGTAGACTTATGGCAATAGAACATAATTAGGGTGGCAAAATGGATGGATATCCATTTATCCGTACTCACTGATCCAATCTTTAGTCTATCCAAATCCTTCTACAAAGCTTAAAGGGTCATATTGATGGATAAGTTGTTTATGCATTTAACAGAAGGGTCAAATTGTAATTATCCAATTATCCATTAAAAATATCCTTCCCTTGGGAGATTGTGATTTTGCAAGCTTACTATATAAAAGATCAGAAAACTAGTGTTGCATCTATAAAGGAGATAAAGTGAACAAATCTGGGTAGTAAGGAGTAAAACGCCAAATGTGACATACTGGTCTATCTTTATGTCAAAACAACACTGCATTCTAGTTAAGTTCATGGCCTTATAAAGGCAGCAGCATAATAGACAAATGAATATGAACATTAAACATTGATCTAAAAGATATTGACAATTGCATGACAATGGTGGTGGTGGTGGTATAATGGTAGAAGGTCAGGACTAAATAGATATGGATAAATGGATGCATAGCATCACACTCTACTTAATGGGACATGGATGGTTATCAGACTTTTAGGAGTTTATATCGATTATTGATGGACAACAAGGTCAAAATGACCCAACTTTTATGACCCATATCCAAATCCATCCATGTCACACCTCCAGATATATAAGTTCATTTACATAATAATTTTTTGGTTAAGAGAAGGTCCATTCTATCTGTTGCTCAATTTGAAGAATAAAGGCAATACCTGAAGAAGAGTAACAGCTATCTTGTATTGAGCACAGATTGTTGCTTGAGCTTTGATATCACCTCCTCGAGATTGTTCCTTAGCTAATGCCAGAAAAGCTTCATCAAAGCAAGACAATGCATCTGAAAGTTGATTTTGCTCAAGATGAGCAAGTCCAGTTTTGAAACATACAGAGGCAGCAGCCCCCCGGGGAACCTGTCACAAGAAGGTACGTGACATGAGATTGGAACAAATAAGGAAATCATATACCTTCAATGTACATAAGCAAATCATCTATTTCTTGCCCACCTTCACCATTTTTGCTCAACAACTATAGAAAATGAAATTCAGAAAAGTAGAGCAGTTTGAGAACCAAGTAAACAGAACCTCAGCATGAACAGTAGTATAAAACACAAATAGCAGCCACTCTATAGTTAGAAGGCACTTCCCATTCCATATGCATACAGATGCAAATGAATTTATGCATTTACCTGTCCAGGGCGCACAGAAGATGGTGGAGAACCAGGATGTTGAGGAGGTTTTCCTGAATCAGCAGAATTTGGTACTCCAAGTACACTAAGATCAAGAGGTTGGGTAGAAATTGGTGCCTGAGCAATTTGTGACTGCACTTGTGGCGTGGCTGCAGCCTGACCTAATGATTGTGGTGGGACACCACCATCAGGAAGTCCTATGGACTCAATTGGAATATCAGGTGGTTGAATGGATTGAGGGGCAACGCCACCTTGTAGACCAGCACCAACTTCAGAGACACTAACCTGGTTAGGAGCTTCTTTATTGGATTCAACTCCTGGTGTAAACTTGGCAAGATAAGCGCCAGCAGGAGGAAGTGAGGCAGCAACATGGAGGGATGAAACTGTATTTTGAAAAAAGTCCTCAGGAATCGGTCCAGCTTTAACTCCCCCACCTGCACCCACAGGAATTGGCTGTGAAACTGGCATTGGTTGGGTCAAGGTGTCAGTGCCAAAGAGATCAGCAGGGGTTGACACAGTAGGAGCAGCCACTCCAGTTGTTGCTGGAGGTTGGGACAAAATCTGGCCAAAATCCTGAGTTCCACCAGACAATGACTTGGTTCTCGTGGGTGGAGCTAAACCTTCACCAAGTCTCAATTGCTTTGTGGCTTCCTTGATCTTATTCACATCCACAGCAGAAGGGGCTATTGGCTTGTCCCTTATTCTAATTTGTAATTTTCTAGTTTTTGATACTTCTTCCTCATCACTACTGCTACCATCAGCAGCAGCTCCATACATTGATTTCTTAAATTCTTCCTCTGCTTTAGCCTGCTCATCAGCAGGGGTAGCAAGCTGTTTGTTAAGGCCTTCCAGACCCATCAACGAACCAACTTGTGAATTACCATCACTGGTTCCCTTTGACTGATTAGACATAGATTTAAGTGAAGATACATCAACACTGTTTGGCTTAAAATCACTCCCTGCAGGTGCAAAGGCCTTAACCAAGCTATCTTCCCTCACCTCTACAATATTGCCTCTTCCTTTAATTGAGCCTAAATAAACACCAATATGATCTACAATAATCGATGGAATTGTACCATCATCAGTCTTCATGTATGGCATCACCTCTCCAGCAAGCTCCCACTGAGGTATATCCTTTGTACTAGTAGGGGTTCTGATTTCCCAGTTTCCACCACCCCATTCAGGTCCCTTTGGAACCATACTCTCGGCAGCAAAGTTGGCAAATATGCCTTGTGTCCATCCAGTGGATCGAACTCGTAAAATTCTTTCACAATATCGCCTCAGTTCTGAGTCAAGACCTTCTTCTTCCAACTTCTGAGCTAGACGCCGCATCGCACTAGGGTTCAGATGACATAAAAATAGATCGAGAAGGCTCTCATAGTCTGCTATAACTTCAAATGTTTCTTTTGCAGTGTCAAACTGACCAAACCTGCAAAGTAACCTCAAATTACTAACAAGGACAATGCTTTTAAATAAAATGACTTCGTTGAAATACTGCAGTATGATCCCAATCAGTAGAATAAGCTTAAAACTTTAGTTCAGATGCATGCATAAATACTTTGTCTGCATCCAGAGCTGAATGATTTTTCGTAGTCCACCTACCTGATACAGGCATAACCCAATTGCCTGAAGCGGTGGAATAAATGAGATGTAGAAGGACATCTTGGATAATCTCTGGAACGCAGAAATTCATCTTTCAACCCAGATAAAGCAGTTGAAAATTGAAGTGCCTTCACTGCATACATACCCCGCAACACCTGAGTTCAATTTTCAACAGGTCCAGAAGTTCAGATAGACCATAAATAAACATACCAAGACAAGATTCTTTCTTTGTTTCTATACCTGAGTGAACTGTGGACCTGACTGGGATAATGATACAGCCAGATCTCCACAAACAGAAGAACCTCTAGCAAGGATGTCAAGAGACCTTGGGGTTATGCGCAAGCTGTCAAACCTGCAACCAGATATTAAATTACAGTGTCAGTTGTGACCAGAATTAATATAGATAAAAGGGCCATGGACTTGGACTTCCTACAAATTGAAAAGAGCATGTCAGATTTTCTAGATGGATGCCAAGGTTCATAGGCATCATAAGGAAACCTTGATGTTATTTGGTATAGTATTTCTGATAGGTCAAGCTTCTGCTCAAAACTTTGCTGCATTGTGGCAAATCCAATGAGAAGAGGTTCCAACAGACCTACAAGACAGCTTTTAATCTCAATCCCTGTCTTCTGTCTTGGATTTATTTCTGTAGGGCTAGCGAGCAACAACCGATCATTCAAAGCACCAACCAAGACTGCATAAGAAATTCATTCAACAGATCAGCAGAATAATGCTAATATGAACTAATATAGCAAATAAGATAGATTAAACAAGTGCCATTGCTAAGATAATTTGACATCCTAGTATGCAGCAAGATATTACCTGCGTAAGGCATACTGATAGAAAGTACAGTCCTTGCTTTTCCATCCCAGCCAAGCACACTAACTGCAGTTGAAGTAGAAAAGAGAAGGGCAGGCCCAACCCACAACAGGGATCTAAAGTAAGCATCAGTTAAGAAACAATATGAATCTTCATGAGACATGAACTTAATATGTAAAAACATGGTTTTATATTATAAAAATAGTTAACATCCAAGGATATCGAAGGCAGCCCCTTATCAAAATTTGTGGAAGTGCCTGCCAATATATCAAGTCCAGCCGATACAATTAGGACCCTCCGTGTTGTTAAAATTCCTGCAACATGGCCCCTAAGAGTCTCTTGCCAGTGCACCTGTCAAAAATATAATGAAACACGGTTTGTTCCTAAGCAGAAACATAAAAGACAACTATTTTGTAAATTTCCACAAACAAGAAGTCTTATAATCAACTAGTCTCACAACTAATGACTTGTACAAATGAACAGCAGGAATTTGAAAGATCTTCTCTTTTAAAAATTCATAGGATAACAAAAAAAAGTCACTAAAAGAGCAGACTCCTCAAAAATACCTGAAGGACAATTTCATTTCTTTTTAACTTAATTGACTTTTTCCCCTCACTTTGGGTTGATCCATAATGACCATCAGCAGTTGAAGTCGAAAGACGATAACCATGTACCAGCTTTACCAATCCAATCTGGTTGCCATGTGAAACAAACATCAAAGTTGACTCTACAATCAGAGAAAACATTATCAATAATTATAATAATACTACTTCAAATCTAATGTTAAGTGTGTAAAAAATTTAAGCACCTAATGGAGTCGAAAAGATACGATCAACTTCAGTTTCAAACATAAACTGCAGTGGTCCCTTTATTGAGCCAGCAATAGTCTCTGCAGGTGGGGCAGTTGGGTTCTCTTCAAATGCTCCATTATTTTCCTTTGCTTCTTTTGAATCCCCTCCAGGTAGAGTATATACAGCCAGTCCTGTCTGGTCATCTTCAAGAATAGCGAATTGATTTTCGTTGGAGCCAATAAATGCTGCATCTCGACCTAGAGTTTTTGAACCACTTAAATTATTAAGTGCAGAAAAGAAAAAAAGACCAAAATCGCGCACCCCCCCCCCCCCGCCCCGGGGTTGTAAACAAACTCGAAGGCAAGAAATACCTTTCACCATGTTAATTTTACTCTTTCCTATCTCTACATCAGTATTCTCCCAGTAAAGCACTACTTCATTTGCAGCACCACTGAATTCATATACTGCAAGAAATAGGTGCTGCTTTTTACTGTAAAGCAAGAACTTTGCTTGGTATTCCACATTGCCAGGAATCTATATAGAATAAAAAAAAAATAGCATGAGATCAAATTTAGACATGACTTTGAATTGAAATTTACAGATACCCACAACATAAGTATCTCATTTTTGGAAACCTTAATATATACTACAGAAGTGCTAAGGAAACTTGACAAGTGCCACTAAATACTCCTTTCTCCACATTACCGAATTATAGAGCTTCTTGTAGACACTATCTGATCCAGAAGAGAGATTATAAGCCATAAGATTTAGCCCATCCACATAGAAGGCCCTGACAGGATAATGAAGAACTCGGTTTTCTTTATTAAAGAAATTTAGCTCCAAATGAAATGGCTGGCAGCAAACAAGTGGTGTCAGTTAATCAAACACACACACACCCCAAAAAAAGAGAAAATTAAAATCTGATTGCCTGTAAGATCACACCTGGCAAACTGGAACATCCTTTAAATGATGCTTGGCATCTACAACAGTGATGAGAGGTAATCGAGATATTGGAGCACTTTTTGCATGACCTTCCATAAAATGCTATGATAATCATGCAAAGATACCAATCAGAAAGGAACTAGAGAAACACAGACTATAATAATGCTTAAATAGAACGAAAGGCATCAAAAGCTTCCATAGAAAACAAAGGATGATAAGGTGATTTGAGATACTAAATTTGGTTATAAGTTACAATTCTAACATTACATCCTTTTAAGACATCAGGTCCACACAATCAGATGCATATAATCCCCCCCCCCCCTAAAAAATAAAAGGAAGAAAAATTTACATGATGTGAGGAAATAGAGATGAAACAGGAGATCAACATACACTGTAAAGAAAAGCCTTCCTCGCAATGTCTGATATTGTGAGTTGGCCATGGCTGGAAGAAAGAGAAGATTATGACCAATAAGAGATTTGCTGATAAAGCAGCACAAAGTAATAAAATAATTAAACAATTATATGCAACCACCATTTTCTGTTAAAGATTGATGATACCTCTTGCTTTACCGAAAATCATATTTCAACTCACCCTTTCTGATGATGTTCTTGTAGTTGAGCTTGAAGCTGGTGGTCAGCTAACACTCCAGATGCACCCAAGGCTGAAAGTTTTTCCTTCAAAATAGATGCTGCAAAGAATGTTTAAAAATATGATTTCCATGGAAATCATATTATAGAGGAACAGAGCAGAAGAAACAATTTCCATAAAGGATTTCAACAAATTAGTAATTAAAAAAAAAGGTGAAATTTAAATGAAATAACAAATAACCAAAAAAAAAAAAAAACTCACTGGTTGCAAAGTTCACCCATAAAGCACTATATTTCTACAAAAGATAGGGGAAGAAGAAAGAGAGCAATAGAGGACAGTAGCAGAAAAGCAACACAATTGCCTGATGAGAAACACCAACCTAATAGCTCCTAAGATACGATAACACATCACAGGCTTTATGCACTGAATAGATAAATGGAAATGCAGTGACCAAATCAAATAATATGCAAACAATAAATTATGCCTATTCATAGAAACTGTCCGGGATTACAAAACCTTAACTCTGGATAAAAATAAAACTCACCAGAAGATCCCCGCGCACTTTGCAAAACTGCAAAGAGTTGCTTTCTCCCTTCTCTACTGTATGTGGTCCTATTTTTTAAATTGTCCCCACTTGTCATATTCTGTCATAACAAAAAACCTGCTTAATAACTTAAATATTCACTGGCAAGTCACATAAACAATATAAGGAAGCACGTAACTGCAAATACTAGTGCAGCTAAATTGAATTTTGGATGCAATTCTAAAGCTTTAATTCGAGGTAAGGGATAAACTGCTTCTCCACCCTGCTGTGAAAGGATGCGAGGGATATCTATTGATTCAATTGCTGCATACAAAATGTGAAAATGTATTAGGAAACACGTACAAATGAGAAAGGGAAAAAAAATAAGCCCAGACTTCAGGACAGAGTCAGACGAACTAACCAGCAGGCTCAAAAAAATTAGCCTGCATAGGAGGTCTATTAGGATTAACTATAACCCGTGTTTTCCATACTTGCAGAGTTCCATCCCTTGATAGAGTTACAAGTAATCGCAACATTGGGAGCCAGGCAATTGACGTTATTGGTTGTGAACCAACTTGTGTTCTGAAATTTCAATAATATAGCAATTATCATATCAAAGTCAATAGGACACATGATAGCCTCAAGTCTAAAAACTATATTAGTTGGGAGAAAGATGAGAACAAACACAAAATAGTTTATGGGATATCAGAATTTTCAAGAATCAATATCATCTTTAGGAAAAATATCATAATAATTTTTAGGTGACCAAACTGCAGAATTACCAAAGCATTATGGTTTAAACCCAAAATAATAATGAACAACATCACAGGTAAACCTGTACTTAATCACAATAATCACAGGACTGGACTTCTATGCTATCTTTGCACCATAGCACAAAGGAAAAATACATATTTGTACATATTCTGGCAAAATGATCAAAAGAAAAAAAAATTGTTGGCACTTTAGCTTTTTCCATTATTATCATTTAAAAACAGGAAAAAGTAAATGGCATGCATCATTAATAAGAAGAAACTAGAAAGGAAATTATATCCAGCAACTTCTGAACAGATAAATACTGATAATAAGAGTTCTATGGTTTGCAAACCTGTGATGCCCCTTCAGGATTTCAAGAGAAATAGGTAACTATGATACTTGGAATGATGGGCAGAATAACTTGGAAACCATGACATACTAGGTTGAGTATATTCAAATTCCACAAATCCCAAGAGAGATCCTCATTAAAAGAAAAGGTGGCTTATATATGAAATTAAGCGATGTTCTCTAAGGTTTAATATTTGACAACATCAGATACAACTTATCCTACATCCCTTATAATGCTTGCACGTGACCATTTAAAGGAGTGTTTCCCTTTGCACCATATTCATGACTCTCGCTTTGGGGGACAAAATTTATTCTTTTTTTTTTTTTTTTTTTTTGGGGGGGGGGGGGGGTAGGGAGATATAATAATTTGCTGAAAGGAGAAACCATCACTGAAAGTAAACTATAGTCACTTACATCCCAATCATATTAGGCCTCTCAGTTGATACATCCCATGCCAAAAGTGTACCACGCCGATCACCAACAAAAATCCATTCAAGTGATGGATGAAATGCAAATGCCCCAGCACCAAGAAGCTTTATGGTGTTGTCAACTGAAATAGATAAATTAAATATATATAATACCAAGATATGGTTTCACAGAACATATATAAACTATATCAATGAAAATAGAATTTTTGCAGGTGAACAGTCTTACGTTGTAGTGTGTAATGAACAGCATAGGTGTGAATGTTATATGCTCGAATCAAACCTTCTGCATAAGCAACATACTGGGAAGGAAATGAAAGAAATCAAATTCAAGAATCATTGAATTAAAAGTATAGCTAATATAAGGAAGACTAAACAATGTGCATGTCATGTGGCAGTACCATGTGGCCCATGAACCTCCATGAAAGTAGAACTCAAGCAAAAAAGTATATTAACAAATTACCAGGACAGGGAGGCGAGGATGGCAAGCAAGATTGACAATAGGTTTCTTCAAGTCTGTCTTGATTTTTGTCGGTGCTCTACCGCCTTCAACAGTTCCAACAACTTCATTTATGCAAAACCAGATATATTAGATCATCATCATCAGTAGTCACAGCAATGATTATTACATGCTTATTCACACAACAACTAAACTAGACACCAACCTGTCACACTCATCCGCTTCTGGAAACCAAAAAACACAACAGGTTGTAGTGGAGTCAAGGCAAGATGAACTTCTGCATCAGAAAATATTTGCTCCATCTTCTTCTCTGGTGAATGCAATACACATGTTTGCTCCAAGTCGAAATCACAAGACCGTATAGTACAATCCTACATGTGGGAAAGCAACACACATAATAACCATAAAAGAACTGCATATGCACAACAGATTAACACCTATGGCACAGAAGACAGGCATCAACAAGCAGATTCAAACAAATTCAAACTATGATGACAGTTACGAATCCAAGACACTGCACAAATGAACCAATATCAGACGAACCAATATCAGCTAACTAATAAATTTTACATTGCCAACAAAGAAAATAAATTTGAACAAGATTACATAACAACGCATCATTATATCTACAGCATGGTAATATTGAAATTTGAAAGGGGATACTGCTAAATGTCCCATGTTTTATATGCCAAAAGAATTCAAATGAGACCCGATGTGGATATGTTGTCTAACTGATTAAAGTGAAAATATCAAATGTTGAATTTGGTTGCCTCTTTGATAGCCAATTCATTTCGGGACTCATTTGGATCAATTTATCAGGTCACGTAGCAATGCTCTTTGAAAATATAGGAAAATGAAGGACTTATAATTTCATATGCAAAATGTATTAACTAATACAACACAGGAATGAAAGGCATCCACAAGAAGATTCAAAGAAATAGGAACTTGGACTACAAGGACAGTATAAGTCCAAGACACCTACATATTAACCAGTATCAGCTAACCAATGTACTTTACATAGCCAAAAATGAAAATGGAATTGAACAGGATTACATATGCCAGCACATCTATAGGTATTTGAAAATGGAAATTGCTAAATATCCCAAGTTATATATGCCAAAATGAGTCAATTGAGTCCTGAAGTGTATGTGTTGTCTAACTGACGAAGGAGAAAAATATGAAATGTTGAATTTGGAAGCCTCCTTCATATCCACATTCATTTCGGGACTGATTTTTGATCAATTTATCAGGTTATGTAGCAATGCTCTTTGCAAATAGAGGGAAAACAAAGCTGTAAAAACTTCACTTAATTATAATCCAGATAAAACCCTTTGAACTTCATATTTGTTTTCTTGTTTGGAAGGCACAAAAGAAATACAACCAAATTGTAGAATCTAATGCTTAAAGACAAATATTGCCCATTTTGCCCTATTTCAAGTCAAATTTCCTGCATGTATCACCCAAATGATAAGCATTATTTATTATTGACTTGCAGTTTTTTCCTAGACTCAATAATGCAAAACACAGCCAGAAAGATGTTATGCTATCCTCATCATCTTACAAGAAATCCACTGCAATCATATTGTACCAACCTGTCACTCCAGTCTAAAATAAAGACCAGCATGTCTGGACACTTATGAGCATCAGTCTATTCCAAGGTTATGTATATGTATGGTAATGTATATGTATCCAGATCTTCCATCTGGGACTTGAGATAAGAGATGATCCAAAACAACCAAAATAACAGCCACATGCACAAGAGAAGTTCACATAAGGTTAACCTGAAGGATTGCAATCACGGCATGCCCACTTGTAGGACTGTATGACATACGAACAACAGGTGCACCAATGTCAAGGGCAGAAATCTTGCTTCCGGTCAATGCATCAAATTCTGTAAGCACAGAAACAAATCAACAAATAAATAATCTAATAACAACAAGCCAAAAATGCCAACATGCATGAAGTTTTAAGTTTCCTTGCTACAGCCAACAAAACACATCACTTATATAGCTTAATACAGCTCATTCTCCATATGGAAAAGCATGAAGTTTAGAGGGAAGAGGCAATAGCAGAGCCTAAAATTAGGAAAAGTGCAGAAGGATTCGTCAAAATGGCAGAGGTAACAGATCTATTATCTTGACAAGACAGCTTAAGAAATGGAATTATCATTCAAAAGTAAGGGCAAACTTCACTAAGCGTAAATAGGGAACCCCAGTTAAGATCCCGAAGTAGTTAGAAGTAGGAGAACAGAAGTGGATAATAGATATAATTTATCAAATTCTTAGGATGATAGCTTTTATTGTTAACATATCTTTCATCCAAAAAAAAGGTAGATTGAGAAGAGGAAAAATTAAATGGAAAAAGAAAGTCAATTTAAGTCAAATAGCTACTCTTTAATCCTGAATGCATCAATTGCATTTGCGTAAAAAGCTGTTCATAGAAATCTAATCGCTAGTGATCGTAACTAGACTCACCACTATATTAATATTTTCCTTCTCTTTTTCTAACTAAATGAACCACAAATATAGATATGGATGTGAGGAGAACCAGGAAAACCTATGCAAATACAATGAAAAGGCAATTGCTACTTAGCTCAAGGAAGATCAAGTTCATATAAGAGCAAGGGTCAAAAATTCAAGGAGAATGCAGGATCATATCCAGCTTCCGAGATCTCAATGTTTGTATTAAATGTATCAAAACTAGTCAATTTCAAATCTTGAAATTATAGTCAGCCTCGTAAGTCTAAGACATAGAACCAGAGAACAGACAATATGGTAGCTCACCAACGATGTAGGTTCCAATGGCAACGGCAACGAGTGCCTGATGTGGATGAAACGTAGCAGCATGAGGCTGCAGGGGTTTAACGCCACGGCCAACATGGCGTAGATCTAGATGCTGCAACGTCGCCCACTCCATCAATGATTCGATCCTGTTCCAGGACTTTCAACTACAACTTCCGCATTCGAATTTAGGACCTCGTCTTATTTAGAAGTTTTGAAGTACAGAATTGTGGGATCTCAATCCCTCCGTTAACCACAGCTACAATGGTTCATCTACGTCCACTGCCCTTTAAATTAATCTGCTTATAATTTTACATGATTTTTAATAGATTTAAATTTGATGTATAAATCAACATTATGTATATCTAATGATTTTATTATTTCTACTATCATCCAAAAAAATTAAATTATGCTTCTATATTTTTTATACTATACACAAATCCCTTAATACACACCTAGAGTATTTTAAACTTCACATTCACAACATTAAAAGGAAAAAAACTGCGAAAGATAACTTCAATATTACAGTTAAGTTTGTGTATTAAAAAACATATTTGTATTAAGTAATAATCTATTGAAAAGTGACAATGCCTAAATTAAATGGCTTATATTCGGTCAGTACAATCATAACCAATATCATAACATGGGCACGAGCCATTAAATTAGCATAATTTAAATTAGGAATCATTTAGTTGGTACAAGAAATTGAAGTTTCAAAGAAATAACTTCTTATATGAATTTCTTATAAAGTACTCAAAATTATTTAGTTAATACATAGGAAATAGGATTTCCTAAAAAATAACTTTTTATATTTTATTTGATTCAACTTTAAATATCATAGAAAGCATTAATAAAATTACTATTATATCCTGAATATTATTATAATATAAATTAATAAATTTTAGTTATCATTAATTAAATTTAATGAGGATAATTTTATCATTATATCTATAAATAGTAGAAGAAATAGAACTTACCTAGGAGGAGGTAGGTAAATTATTTTTCATTAGGGGTGGCAATTTTCGACACGACACGAGTTAAATGGGTTGGGGTCAGGTTCGAGTTCGAGTCATAAACAGGTCGACTAGTCTGACCCGAATAAATTTCGTGTCGGGTTTGGGTTAACCCGTCTCAAACCCGTTTAAGTTACACGGGTTGTTAAATGGGTCAACCTGACCCGTCAACCCGTTTAACTCATTATGTAATATATAAATTTATTAATTATTAATTTATATAAAATAAAAAATTAATATAAACAGGTTCAGGTCGGGTTAAATGGGTTGTATTACTACTTTATAAGTATATTATGCATATTAGAGTTAGACGGGTCGTGTCAGGTCAACCCATTTATTAAACGAATCGTGTTCGAGTTGAGCATAAACGAGTTCGGATTATGCCCAACCCGATCAGTGAACCCGAATTGCCACCCCTATTTTTCATGTTTTGTGAAAAGTAGGACTTCCCAAGAAATCCTATTTCTTTCAATTTATTAGATAATAGCTAACCAAACAATTTAAATCTTTTCTATTTTTCGAAAAATAAAACTTTCCATACTATTAAGACGAACCAAATAACCTCTTAGTTGGGCATAATCTAATTAACCCACTTAAAGCTAACTTAGAAGCTTATCCATATAGCCAATATCACACCTAAGCCTTTGTTATTAACATAATCAATGGCAAAACACATTTTGATATGTTTAAAACCTTATCAACAACAGTCCTCACCATGATAAGCTTTTATTTATTGTGATCTTAGCACGCTCATCACATAATAGAATCCTATAAAAGGACCCAAATATCATCTCAAGAGATCTACAACTTCATACTATTATTTTACCTATGTAGTCGTTAATTTAAGTCTTGAGGTATGTTCCATAAACCATTTTTATTGTATACATCTAACTATTTATTTCTTACGCAAACAATCAAGTTCGATCAGACCATACTCATCAAACTTAATTTGGTGTTATTAATGAGGATCCTCAATAATATACTAAAAATTTTAAATTTAAATTACTTAATTGTAAGTGCAAAAAAAAAGTTACAAAAATTGGTATGTTGCTACCATTAAGGATATCGATGTGCCTATACTATTAAGTCCCTTAAAAAATGAATACATTTTCTCTTTTTTTTAAAAGAAAAAATAATTTTCAAAAGAAAGATACATACAAAAAATTTATTGAAATGGTAGGTCTAGTAATAAAATAGTGAGTTCCAAAATGCAAAATTATGAAAGATGCAACCAATTCTTCTCTATTATGCCATCTTAATCAACAAAAGTATAAATTGCTCCCAACACAATAATTTAGTTCATTCAACCTTATTGGTTAAGGCAATATAATTTTAACCTTATTTAAGAAAAATGATTTTTGACTATATGTGAATTGTGGCATATTTTAAAGTGCCACAAGCAAAAACCTAGGTTCTAAAAACTAAGGTGATATGGCACCATATAAATCATGGAGAAATAGTTGATACAAAGTCTTTTCTCATCCTATATAGATATTGCATATCTTCCTCCTAAATTTAGATAATTCCATTTATAGCCTAAGCTATCACTACTATTACATGCATATCAGGTTCCCTTTGACACTTCTATTTAGACAGTATCAGCTTGATAAATGACTTAGTAGAATTGGTGTTTAGGTTGAACAAATGGACTAATATGGTGTTAGGTCATACAACTTATTCTTAAGGCATATCTCCTCTAAATGGAAATGTTCATTATTTGGTAAGAGTGGGTTGGGTTTGTCACTTTATCATAGTTTCATGCATCTGCACTATAAATTATAATTAGGTTTTCTCACATGAAATTGTAATATTGATTATTTAATGAATATCAGCTATTAATACGATAAGTTTTAGCTTCTAAAAGCAAAAATTTTAAGTCTAATGCCTACTTGAAACTTCTCCATGAAAACAACACCATCAATAATAAGGTTTTTTTTAATGAAATAGTAGCCTAATCATTGGCTACATTTTGTTTACATGCTTAGGTTAAATAATTTCTCCTTGGAAACATCATATGTAAGGATAAAAAAAAATTGTTAAGAAGCAATATGTACTAAGGATGCAAAATTAACCTAAGTCCATAAATCAAACTAATCCAACATGTAAATTTGAATGGACCACACTTTTTAAAATCAAATTTGTTTTAGTCATGATTTTTATGGATTAAGCCATGGCCCAAGCAAACTTGTAATGGGCAAATATTAGTTGGTTTGTAAACCAACCCTATTTTTAAAAGATTCATTTTTTAACTTATCCCAACCAAAAACAAATCTCTTTAATTTTTATTCTACCATTGATCCCCAAAGCTAAAACTTTGTTTGTTTCTTATTTGCAATTGCATTCTACTAGGGTTCTCAACTAGACAATTAAGATCGCCACGCCACAATATCAAGCTATAGAGAGGTGATGTTGTGCCTATACGTCAATGCCGTCATCCTCCCATCCTTTACTCCTTGTCATTGCTATTGATTCACCATTAATGATAAGTTGTTCTATCCTCTACTCACACTACTTCATAAGGGTGCTTAATAAAACTATAATCCATGAGATTTGTACAAATTATATTAGAAAAAATTAAGTCAATAAAAAAAGGCCTAAACAAGTTTGGTCTAATGGGCTACAAACTAAAATGAACCAAGCTAGTTAATAAGTTCAAATTACCTTTTTAAAAATATATTTAATAATTTAAGCAATATTTTTATAAAAAAAGAAGTAATCTATTATTTTTTTTAATCACAATTCAATAGAAAACATAATCCAATAATAAAAAAACTAAACTCAATTACTCAAAAAAATTAAACATAACAAAAATAAAAATAAATAATAAAATTAATGAATATAAAAATGAAATAATAAATATAAAAACTTAAAAAATACAAGTAGTAAAAAAATTAAATAAAAAATTAAAAAATAAGCTAGCCAGTGAATTAGTTTAATGGGTTTTGTAAACAAATTAGATCACTCAAAATGAGCCTTTAAAAATACAAGCCTAAATAAATTAGAGGCCAAGCTGCATGAACTTTAGCCTAATCAAACTCAATTTATCTACTGAGCATTTTATGCTTCAATTTTGATTGTAAGCTTTCATTTACCTTCATTGTTCTGGTTAATCTCTAGCTTTGGTATCTTTTATTGTGTTATTATTTTTTTACCTTGTTTATTATTCATAAGTTAATACTTGATTTGGTGGCCGCTTTATTTACAATATATTTACCTAATTTAAGAAGCGTAATTTTTAAATTAAGCTAATTTAAAGCATAATTTCTATCAGAAGTGCCACTTTGATAACAAAAGTTAGTAGGAAATTTGTTCTATCTAAAAAAAATAAAGAAGAAAATTGCATATCTTCTTCCAAGTTTGGTGGAGCTTACATGTTTTAAAAGAATTTTTTATTAATTGACTAAAAATCTATTTTGATTCTTGTAAGATTGAAATTTTTATTAATTTCATTTCTGACTAAAAGCTTATATCAATTTGGTTCTTGTAAAATTAAAAATCTTTAAATTTTAATCCTTTCATATGGTAATTTACTATTCCATCTCATGTACGAAAAGGACTAAAATTTAAGGACTTTTAGTCTTCCAAGGTCCAAATTAATACAAACTTTTAGCCATGGGTGAAATTAATAGAAGTTCAATCTTATAGGAACCAAAATAGGTTTTTAGTCTTTTTCATTTTGACAAATTAGGATTTAAGAAAAATAATACAATTCATAGACTAGTCTGGTATTTGCATGGGTCAATCCTGAACTAATCCAAATATGATTTGTTTTGTTCATAGGTTTTACAAACTAGTACATACGGACTTAGTTTAGTCTAGACCAATTCATTTGTTTAATAAACCTAATATGCATATATAAAATACTACTATTACTAAATCTACTTTCATGTGTCATACTTAAATATGAATTTGAAAGAATAAAAGCTAATATATATAGTAATTTAACAATTTTCTTATAAAAATTTATAAATCTCTAAGGGTTTACATAATGGAAATATTTTATCAATAGAATTATGACTTTTTGTAATTTTTATTATATGAAAAATTTGTACAAAATTCTAACTTTTATGAAAAAAAATTTACAAGATTATAAATTTTCAAATGTCATAAATTACTAATGGCATTAAAAAAAGATTTGCCAATCATGTTACATAATATTTCTCTATTTCTTTTTAATTGTCACTTTAAAGAAATGTTATTCTTATTTAATTGTTATCTTAGAAAAATAAAAGTACATTTACTATCTTTCTTTTTTTTTCAAATAGTACATCTATTATTTTAATGAATACTTAATAACTTTACATATTCATTAACTTTTAGTAAATAGTAAATTAACTTTATATATTGACCACCGTACACTAAACTTATCACATTAACTATTACTTTTCATCACTCATCATTATTAATTATTGCTTATTACCATCCACTATCATTTACCGCTATCATCATCTTTATCGTTATTTATTATTATCCACCATTGTTGCTACCACTTTCCACTAGCCACTTTCATTGATTACTGTCTTCCATTACCCACCTCTATTGATCATCACTTGCCGATACCCATTATCATTAATCATTATCTATTATTATTGACCACTATTTACTCCTACCCTACAGTCATTAGCTACCACTTATCTCCATCTAATGCCATTGACTCCCATCCACCATATTAACCATCACCCATTAAGACTCATTATGGTTAATTGGTCAATATTTTTGTGTTGACCTACGAGAATCTATTACCACTACTTATGTTCAATTGAATTTATCATTTGAAATCCTTTTTTCCTTTTAGGGTTTAGAAAACCTTTCCCAGAAAAAATACACTCCTCACCTTTATTTCATAACATATCACCCATTACAATGTAAACCATTATCACTCCATCGTTCACCATCATCTCCTATCACTAGCCACCCACTTGAGATCATCCACCATGATCTTTATCTCCATTAGGACCTCTACTACTACCATTGTCAACCACCATAATCTCTACCATAACCATTATCACCTACCACCTACCACTTACCTTTATTTTCTACCATAACTATCAACATAAATTTATTATGATTTTTCAAATTTTATTATAGTTTTTGAAATTATATTATAACTTTAATAAATCATTAATGTAATTTTGTTATAACTAATTAGCCATGATTCACCCATACTATATAAAATAGGCCATGAGTAAGAAAATGAATCATAAATGTTTAATTGAAAATTTTTAAAGTTTTTTTAATTTATGAAAAATAATTAAAGGTAATTAATTGATTTTTAGGTGATTGATGTTGTTTATAAAATAAGACTTTTATTTTTAAATTTAATGTTACTAGCTAAAGAATTGAATTAATGTACATCATGTTAGATTGTGGCTACTCTTGACCCACCCACAAGTATGGCATTACTTCCTTACACACAATTTTATAAAATTAAGTTCTATAATAAATTCAAAAATATTAATTTTAAAATAGAGTATAATTTCTTCATGAAAATTATATGTTTTAAAATAAGAATATAAACTAAAGTTTAATCACAACTACAAGTTATAAGACATAAGTTCAAATATTAATATAAATATTAATTTTTCTTTAAAATTTAAAATATAAAATATAATATCTTCCAAATTGTTATGGATATTCAAAAATATAAATGTTAAATTCTTTCATTTTAAAATTTATAATACAATAAATAATTTTTTATTTCTACAAATCATAAATTTTTTGTTAATTTTTTTGTAATTTTATGAAATTTATAATGATTTTGCAATTTTTCTAATAATATTATATATTGCTTCCACAACAAAATTATTATCTATTTAAATATTTATCATTTTGAAAATTATTATAAAAAGTTTTACATAAATGTGTAACAAAAAATTAGAAACACTAAGAGGGTGTTTAGTATAGAGTTTTTTAATGAGTTTTTAGTTAATTTGATAGTGTATCAATCAGCTAATTTAACTATTTGATAAATAATTTATTCAATTAGTTAATTAGCCCTCAATTAGCTAATTTGAAAAAGCTGGTGAACCTAGCATTTTCAATTAGTTTATTGATAATAGATTTGTAAAAATATAAAATTATCTTTAAATAATATATGTATTTTCATTTATATCCTTACTAAAAAATATCAAATAAATTTATTAAATAATAATTATTATTTTCTATAAAGTATTTATGAAATATAATAATTTATTTTTAAGAAATATATAATTTATTTTTTAAAAACTATAATAATTTAAGAAATATAATAAATCTTTAATTATATTTTGGATTTATCATATTTTTAAATAAATATGACTTAAAAAATTACTTAAAAATAAGTTATTATATTTCTTAAAAGTAAATTATTATATTTCTTAAATATAAATCATATGACAAATTTAAAATATTATTAAGGTAAAAAAATACTTAAATTAATCATAAAATATATACACGTCCTTATATGTCATTTTGTACATAAACAACTAATAGGAAATAACTAATTTTATCAAACATTTTCACTCAAACAGCTTATGTTATCAATTAGTTAAATCACTTAATACAATCAACTATTAGTTAATAACTAATTGAATCAGCTAATTGCTAAGCAAGGCCTAAACCTATTTTAATATTTTCAAATAATCTATGCAATTTTTATATTTGAAAATAACTATTCAAATTTTTGCTATAATTATAACTTAAATAATTCATTTATGAATAATATATACTATTTATTTGTGAATTGTACGTCCCACTAATGAGGTGATATCTTGTTGATGTGTTTATTAATTGTTAGGTATAAAGGTGGGATTTGAATTCTCTTTTAACTATTTCCTCATCCTTTCCCTTATTTAGGCACACCCAACGCTCCCTTATTTGTAATGGTAGATATCTCGACTAAAGTATCTTTGAAATGAGAATGATTCTCTTCCTAAATGTCTTGTTACAATCCAATTTTGAACCTTCGTCATCGACATAAAGATATCAATTGGATATTTTTTCAAACCTTTTTACAACCAAACTAACTTTTAAATTTGATTATTCTCAAAAAATGTGTATACTGCAAAAGCATAAAGTATAAAATTTCACTAAAAGTTTTTTTTCCTACTAAGTTAGAAATCAATTGTGCATAATTGATGAGTTGCAATCTTTTAAATTAGGAAACACTGAAACTCTTTTTCTTTCTTTTTAAAGTAAATTATAAAAATATGATGTACGGTAATTTCTTTTGGAGACAAGGTCCATATCAAATAAAGAATCTTTCCTTTTTTATTTTGGAAATGGTTGAAACATAATAACCTTAAAAATAAAAACTTTTAATAAAGTGATTACATAAATATATTTATTTATTTAAGAGTCATTACTTCCACAAGATTCTTAATTAGATAATTTTTCAAAAAACTTTTTGAAGAAAGATCATTTATTAGAAATAAAGAATTGAAAAAAATTATAAAACTTGTTTGAATATTATTTCCTTAAGAAATTAGAAAGATTTATTAGAAAAAGGTTTTTTGAAAAATAAATAGTAAATTATTTCAAAAGTTCAATAATCACATTAATAAGACTTTAGAAAATAAAAAAAATCCCTTCAGGAATAACATACTTTTTTTAAAAAATTGATTATAAAGAATAATTTACTAAATATAATCATACTTTTATAATTATTTAGAAAATATATATAGGAAAGTATTCATTTACCTTTTAAAGTGAGAAACCTTTTCATTGTACTACCTTGGGTGATTTAGGAATCTCTTGTTTCATTTTACCTTAGCTTTTGTAAATCAAATGTAAAAATAGATTAGAAATGCCATAATCAAATCATATATATTTTTATGATTAAATATTTCATATAGATAGTTTGATTAATTTTAAATACCACACCAAAACTCCCAATCATGCCACACAACTGGTTATGTCAAAGTTTTATATACAAATGATGCAAAAAAGGTGTTAAGGAATGACTATGCAAAACCAAAACATGAATGGTCATCACTTAGACTAACTATTTATTGATAGTGCAAAAAAGCATCCAATGTCCTTTGAGTCCTCAATAAGCATCCTTATATCCTCTAGATCCACTAATAATAGGCCGTAGAAAGGTAGGTCCATTAATATAAAAGGGTCATACTTTATGACTTTGGCATCTACTATGGTTACTGGTTAGGTAGCAAAAAGGTCAACAAGTAGATTTAGAAATATTGCTAATGAATTAATAAAGGGAGCAACTAGGAAATTAATAATTGGTGATGGATCATAAACTGGCACCAATGAAGCTGGTAAAGCATCAGGTAACTTTGAAGGTACTATGGGTCAAGTGTTGATACAGGCTTTAATGGAAATAATATATCAATAAACTTTATCACAACCTCAACCCTATTAACCTTGAGGAAAAAGTCATCAAATATATGACCTTGTATAAAGTTACCAACTAAAGAGGGAATATCCTCAAACCTTCACTCAAGATCAAATATTAAAGGTGTCATGCTTATAACATAAAGTTAAGTTGCCTATAGTTCCATAACCCTATTGGCCTTTATACAAAATTGAAACCCTATTTGAAACATGATAAATCAAGTGTGAAATACTTGCCACCATGTATCAGTAATCTCAATAAGCATCATGAACAAATACCTGAAAAGATATATATATTCACAAATAAAGTGAGTAATGTAATTACACAATGAGATAACTCTCATATAAATTTTTAAATTAATTTTAGTAAATAAAATTAATCATACATAAGACATATATTAAACACATTCTTACCAAAATTTCTTTCAATATCTATTTCAAATATTTCTGTATGTTGAAGAATTAGGAAATTTATATAATAACATTGAATGTATAAAATAATTTATTATCAATAAAATATCAATCTAAGATAATAATTAATAATTATTTATGACCACTTTAATTAGCAAGGGACATAAAAAGTTCCACTTTATTACTTTAGGCCAACCTTATCTTATGTGTATCCCAACTTTATGCCTCGCCCCTTACACCAAGTCATTTCATGTGACTTGGAATACAAGTCACTAGACCAATCTCCACAAGTCTCGTAATCACATAATCATATCACAATAACACATATGACATTCAAGCTAATAATGTCATATACATTATTTACCCTTATTTTCACATACATATTCATGAATCATTTTAGCATAATGATGATTATTCCTCATAATTATCAACTTAATAATTAACAAGGATAGCACATAGGAATCAAATGCAAGTCTCGCAATTAACAACTTAATTAACTAATTAAAATAATATCCAAGGATAATCCAAACCACCATTATTGGATTTATGTATAGTGAAGATAACCTTATTGGCTTCAAACACTATTTTCAAATATCAAATACAATTTTTTTAATACTTTCATTAGTAAAGGTAGACTCGTACAGCCTTTAGATACTTTTTTCATATTCACAAATTATCAAGGCAAGGTTAAGATGCCAACCATTTCCAAAAACATCACAAAATATAACATAATTATAGTTTATAACTAACTTATTACTTTTCTAATAACCATGATAAGAAGAAAGATCCATAAGACCTTGTCACTTCACAAGTGACCACAACAACTTTATTACTTTCATTTGCTAGGTTACAATATTACAATTTTCATGCAAAAGTTCATTCATTTACACTAAACCTTGTATATAAACTCATTCGTCCATACACATACACACACGCACACACACACACATATTTCACAATCAATTCAAAATATAAGTTATGCATTATTATCATGTCAAATTCATGGTTTCAACATGAAACTTGTGAAGTGCCTTGCTACTTTTTACAACATTATCAATAAAATTCCATATTATTAATTTTATATAATAATATGCTCACAAACAAGATTATATGTCAAATACCACATAATTTTTAACAAACTACAGAGCATTTAAACTTGGATTCTTCCAAGCTCCACAATTCTCAAACCAAGGCATCAAGCCTATATTTTATATGTCATTTTAACAAGTTTAAGTACTATTTTTCCATACTTAAAACAAAGAATTCATGCTATAATTTAATAATAAAATTTTTGTAAAAATTACTTTACTCATACACCTTAAAATCCAAGTTTTTTAAGCATACACCTTACCTAAGCTCTAGTAAGTGTGCTATTATTGAAAAATTCATTTAAACTGCAAAACTTTGTTAAAAATTAATAAAATAACTCCATATCTGAAAAAAAAAACTTATAAACTTCATTTTTGAAATTTTTCCTTGTTTAAAATAAACCATATAAATTACCCTTACATTGATTATTAAAATAGTTCGAAAGAAATACACTTTTTTTTTAAATTTCATTTTAAATATCAAACTTTAAGAAAAATTTCCAAAATAAATTTAGAGAATAAAATACTATTTTCAACTAAAATAAGTTACATAAGTTATTTACAACTTAATCTATTAAAATAGTTTCGAAAAGAGACATGTTAAGTTTGAAAATGCCATTTTTCTTTTCAAATTTTTGAAAATTTTTCAATAAAGTTCTTACACATTTTTAAAGGTTTTAAACATCATTTTTCACTCCTTTTCATGTTAAAAATAAGTTACAAAAATTACCTAGATAATTATTAATCAAAATAGTTTGTAGGAGATAAAATGATGTAAAATAAAATTTTTTAGCACTATTTATAATAAAATTAAAACCCTTTGCATTTGTTTCCAAGTGATTTTTACTTAAAAAATGTGGATATAAATATATAATAATGTCTTAGAAATAGTTTATAACATAATGTAATAAATTTTTGCAGAAAAAATCAAATTTTCCCCCTTATTCCCTTGAAAACCCGAAAGTCCCCTAAAAGAATTCTTAATGGAATTTTGTCTTAAAACCTTGATGTAACAATTATGTAATACTTAAAATAGGTTAAAATAGTGTATATTAGGTTTAGCATGAAAATTAAAAACTTGCCCTAATTTCTCATAGGAAACCTGAGAGCTTCAATATATTTTCTTTCAAAAGAATTGTTTTCAATTTTTCATGAAAACAAGTTTCCAACTTAAACTATTTTGAGTAGTATATATAAAAAGTTAATTTTTATGCTTCTTTCCAATAGTTTCAAATACTTTATTTTTCAAAACATTCTTTTTATCTCCACTTTAAGAAAACTTTTCTATCATTTACTTTCCAAAAATAAAAACCAAGTGGTCATTTTCCAAATCATCTTTCCAAAATTATAGGTTTTGAAAACTTTTTGTTGTTTAAGAAAGCCACTTTTACAAACATTTCACCATGACTTCAATACATCACCACAACATAGATATAATAAATAATCTATTATAAATACTCATGGCTTTAACACAGCAAATGATAATCATCACAAAAATATATATAAATCTTATATATAATAACTTTCTTAAAGAAAAACTAAAAAGATTAAAAGCAAATCTCTACTCACCATAAAAAACTAATAAAGCTTCTCTTCTTCATTTAATCTTTAAAAGGTTTTATCAAAATAGTATAGAGTTAATAGAGAGCTTGTAAAAAGAATTTAGGAAG
Source organism: Sindora glabra (assembly GCA_020226215.1). Taxonomy (NCBI): domain Eukaryota; kingdom Viridiplantae; phylum Streptophyta; class Magnoliopsida; order Fabales; family Fabaceae; genus Sindora; species Sindora glabra. Next base: position 10,261,996 of record CM035231.1, read on the forward strand.
ATGAACATAATTTACTATGATTTATGGAGTTTTATCTCTTCTTGGATGATCTCGGTATCTAAAACTCAAGAAATACTTCTATTACTCCAAGCTTTAGTATGTAAAAATGTGTTCACTACCTTCATTTATTTATAGTGTAATTTTGGAGCGTGACATCATGCTTATGTCACTTGGCTCACATCATCCTTGTGACATCATTCAAGGAATATTCCATGTGCTTATTTGCTACCCATTTAAGCGTTATCTTATCTCTAAATCCTTATTAATTACCCATTTTCCCCTAAATTAACTTATTTAATCCCATTTTAATTCCACAACCAATGACTTTTAATGTCGTTTTCCACTCAGTTTCAATTTTACCATTCTTTAAATTTTATATGATGTTTTTAAGCAATAACTTTAATTACTCTAAAATTATATCAAGCTTGGCTCTTAAATAATTTATAAAATTATTCTAATTATCTATGAAAATTTTTGTAAAATCTATTATCAAAATCCATTTCATTTCCCTTAAACTTCTTAAGTTTTCTCCACTAATTACTTATAAACTTTTTTATTTCTCTTAATTTTTTCCAAAAAAAATTCAAAGTAAATTTTTCTTCTATTATCATTGATAAATACTTCTTATCAATATAAATTAATTACCCACTCTCAAACACCTCCTTATTCCATTCCGACAGTCTTTATCTATTGTATCTTTAATAGGTATTACATATCTGGATATACTATAAAAAAAAATTATATGCCATGTATTTTCAAAAAATTGTAATTGACATTGATTTGTACATCGTAACAAATTAATTGAAACAGTTAAAGTGATTTAAATTACTTAAAAATTGTATTTTTTTTAAATAAAAAAATTGCTATATTTAAAATAAGAATAAATCTATCTGCACTCTCCTTCCCTTATTGTCCTTTTTATATGAAAATGAGATTCAAAATTAAGTTTTAAATCTTTTATATTTATTAGATTGATCTTTAGAAACTTGTCCCACTATATTGTATTTATTAATAACATTTAATTTGCATTTGAAATCCAATTTCAAATCTCATTATCATTGCATATAATATCTTTGCTTTTTATACTACAGAAAAAGGTCTTTTGGACTTGTAAAAGAATATGATAAATTTGTCTACTTTTAATGATATGGGAAAAAAAGTAAGAGAAAAGTGAAGAAAGGAGGGTGCGAGTATGATTACTCCTAAAATAATTAGTTTAATACATGTTTGATGCATGAGATTTTTTTATTGACTATAATTATGTATATTGCACAAACAAATTATAAGTTTATATATTGAAATAAATATTTTAAAGAAATTATAAATTAATACAATAAGTTTTGTTAAAAAATATGACAATTAAAAATAAAAAATGCATATATATAGAAATATTCTATCATGAAGGCTTTATTATATGTTAAAACTATTTTTTTATGAAAACATTAGCAACCATAGTGGTTAAGTAGACTTTCTTCTCTATACCAAGTAAGTAGATCTCTTATATCTTATGATACAATTTCTGTCTCTTTCAATTATTAAAGATAAAAAAGCATGATTACATTATGAAAATCCTTGATATTATTTACATTGTAAGCTTTAAAAAAAGTTATAAACAAATTAAAATGCATTTCAAAAAATTTCTATTATCCAATGGTTTGCCAACTATCGTTCAAATTGTATTTTATCATTGAAGTTTTCATTTCAAATGGATAAGTCAAATGATATAGTTTCATTAGGTAAAATGCTTTAAACTTTAATACAATAGAAATTTTTGTTTTAGGTAATAATCTAAAATCACCAACACATCAACAAGTTTTCTTTGTAGGGAGAAGAGTTTTAGTGAATATTATTATTATTATTATTATTATTATTATTATTATTATTATTATTATTATTATTATAGATATGCTTAGTAAATTAATATAAATTCCAATCCTTACACCAAATCTAAACCAATAAAATATGCATTTTAAGAATCAATTTATTTTTTTTTATAGTTTTTCAATTCATTTTATGTAAATTTTCATCGCATGTAATCTATCATATCCTTAATTGATGCTTTAAATAAAAACATTCATGACATTAATATACTAAAATTCTATTTTATATAAAATATTATTAAAAGATACACTAAAAATTTACAAAATATGCATAAACTAAATTACCTATAATTTTAAAATATAATTATAGTAAAAAAACTATAATGAATAAAATATGTACTTTAAGAGGTTATAATTATAAACAAGTAAATAGAATTTTTTACTTTATGTTAATAAAAAGTCATGGTACCTAATTATTAAAAAGATCTTCTAAGTTAATTATTTTACTAAAACATTTTTAAATTTAATTTAATTATATTCAAAAGTTAAAACTTAGTGATACAGGTATATATCTATTTTAGCCTATATCATAATGGATAGGAATGCATAACAGGCTTAACATATCAGATTAAGGCAAAGTTCACAAGAGTCCGATTTGTTTAGACCTAGTTTGTTAAGGCATGCATTTTAAGTGTGCCTATTTTGGTTAGCTTGGTTTGCATTGCAAACTCATCAAACTAACCTATTTTTCCTTAAAAAGCCAGCAAGTTTACGAATTACTTCATAGTTCACATGGATTCGATCCATACAAATCTGACCTATTTAAACCTATTTTTTTGTAGAGTTGTTTTTAATAAGCCTAATTTGTATAAAGCTCATGGATTGGTCTACTAAGCCTGTGGGCCTAAAGCCTCTTAAGCATTGTTATTAACAGAGATTCTTAGTATAAGTTTTTAGTATATTACAATAAATTAAATATTTTTGTTTAATATTTTAATAACATATTTTAATAAAATGAATTATATAACATAACTTGGCAAAGGTATGAGTGTTTTGTCATTGTTAAAAAAATGTAAAGAGCTCTAAAATTAAATAAAATAAAAAAGTGGACTTCTACTTTTATATGAAATAAAAAAATTATATATAAGTATATAATCCAATTATAATAAAAATAATTTTCATTTTTAAATTTAAATTACTTATATTGATTAGGCTATAATAAAATTATGGTTTATAAGTAGGTTGTGAAATTTTTTATTTACTTAAAAAAAGATAGAAAATTAATTTGTAATTAATTTTAATTTAAATAAATTTTAATTATAGTACCATTAATAATTAAATAATTATAATATATTAAATTAAAAAAATTAATCTAATAAAATATAAAAATAGTTGATAAATATTCTATTTAATTAGCTTCAATTAATGGGATTAATGATAAGAATATTAAAAAAAATTAAAATAGTTGACATGAAAATATGAAAATAGTTAACATGTTATACCCAGAGGTATTATTTAAATTTTATAAATTTCAATGGTTGTGAAAATTTATTTTATTTATTTGGTTAATATTTGATTTTAAATTTTTTCTCTTTACAAATTTTGGTATATTAAATGATATTAATAATAATATTCAAAATATATATTTATTTTTGTATAGCCATTTTTCCAAGGAATTTCCCACATTTTAAAAATAATCTTAGTGATCATGGATGCAATGACTTATAAAATAATTTGTTTGTATTTGACAAATTATTTTTAGGGGTTATAAAAATTTGAAATAATTATTTTAGAAATTTTAAATTTATTAGGGCATTATAGATATATATACATATGTACATATATTGGTGGAAGATTGAAAATAATTGAGTTAAGAATTTAAATAAAATCAGTTTCATGAAAATGAGCTTCTAAATTAAATGAATGATTAGATTGACTTTGATTTAAAATGTAATGTGGAGATTTAATAAGAAAGGTGAGCATATAATAGTGCAAAAAGTGTATTATCAAAACCTTTAGCTACCCCTTTTTATTTTTTTCTCTCTTTCTTTTTCCAAAAACTTCTTCTTCTCCCTCTTTCTTCACTCCATCCAACTCCCTTTATCTCTTCTCTCTCCATTAGCTTTCTCTCTCTCGTTTCCCTCTCCTTCTTCTCTTTTCTTTTTCGGCAAGCACTGCTACGAATAGCTTTATAGCTTTTTCTCTTGGCATTGAGCTGTGTGGCAGAAAGCTGAGCCACTGTAAGAAGATATAAAGGTTCCCTTTCCTTTTGGTGTGTCTCCCTTTCACCACCTTTTCCTATGGCGTGTCACTATCATTGTGTCTACTACTCATGGGACTATTGTTCAACAATCGTGACTCGACAATGAAGAAAAGCTACAATCTATTGTTAGTCTTAGATGTTAATAGCAAAGAGCCATTTGACTTTTTCCCTTGTCGGTGATCTAATGAGCTTCTACTACCGACGAGCTTTGGCTAGACGCTATAGATGCTAATAAGCATATTTATATCATAAAGTTTTAATATTTATGTTGATTTAAAGCTTAATCCAAGAAAACTTCTTTTTGTATATCTTAAGAAAAAATGATAATGCCTTTGCAAAATAAGATTTTTATGCTACAACAGGCCAAAATAGCATGACTGGGATCTTGTTATGCCATCAACTTAATTGGTATTAGGTGTTTAAAATTAACTCAGAAAAATCCAGTTATGTGTGATATATTTGATGATCTATACAAAACAAAAATGTAATCTTTGTGTTGTAAAATGCTAAAATTGAATGATTAAAACATAAATGTAACATTTTATTCTATAATTTGAAGGATTGGCATATGATTCAAGAAAACACATTTTTTCATGTACATTGGAAATATGATAATACTTTTAAAAGTAAGGGTTTCATGCTATAAAATGATTAAGTGATATAATAAAAGTGTTTATAAGCTATTAGCCCTAATATTTTTAGATGACTTGGAGTTAAATTAAAGAAAGTGCATTTTATGCATATTTTGAGAAACTTGTTAATAGCTTAAAATATAATAATATTACATGATGGAGTGTTGAAATAGTATATTTAGAACATGCTTAAATCATCACATTTTTATATCTATGTTTAAATTGTAAGAATTCAAGAAATCATTATTTAATGACATATCTTTATTATTATGGTTTAATATTTAGAGATAAAGGGAGTTAACAATCTAGGAAAGTTTAATGGCATGAAATAAGTTTTTAGAGCATCAATTTCTAATATTTTATCCATATGGCTTGATTTGAGAACCTCCACCTTATGATATATTCTTAGTTTTCTATGATTAACCTAACAAATGATGATAAGATACATTATAAAAGATTATAATATTAAGATTAGACCTTGGAATAATGGTTTAGAAAGAAAATGAGTAAATTTGATGTATTTGTCAATTATCCTTATAATTTGTGAAGTATGAAAAAGAGGTTAAAAGATAAATATAGATGCTTTAGATTTCTGGGAGTAGAGAAACATCTCTAAGTGAGTATATATCTCACCCCAAATTAATATCTTAATAAAAGATAGTTTAAATATTATAAATTATATTCTTCTTATTGATAATATAGATTTTATATTCATGTATATATATATTCCTATGTAAACTCTTAAAGGTGCTATTATGTAGCACAGTTCGGAATTGATTAGCTCTCATGATCAGATATAAGTGATGTGGAATCAATATCTATGGTATGAATGCAATTATATATATATATTTTGGCCGTGTAGGTGAAATTAACAACATTATTATATATATACATATATATTGCTATGTGTTGGATATTGCCCCATGATGAATTAATACTTTGCATTGAAGTTTTTATAAACAATTATGATATGAAAGCTAAGCTCTCATATGTATATTATCTATGAATCATGCTAAGAGTGGCATTGGAAACTATAAGCTGTGATGGGGCGATGATGTGAAAGTTAGATGAAAATTTCTTGATAAATAGTTATAAAGGATATAAGATTGACTTTTAAGGCAAAAGATGGTTTTTTGTATATTTATTATGACTGGTTATAAGATATTGGAACCTTGTTCGTGATTAGATTTTGCTATTTAATATGATTGTAAGAACTTGATTTGGTTGTATTGATCCGATTATAGCTAAAACTTAATGGCTATTTGTGAATATGATAACTACTCAAAATGGGTGATGTGTGATATGACTATTATATTAGGTACCAATGAATAGTTGAGTTTACTATAATTTCTAAGGTATAATATACAATCTAAATTATATGCAGGTGAACACTTAATCTGAGGCTTGGTTTCGTATATTTCATAAATTTAGGGAATTTAAGTTACATTTATTTCTCTAATCGAATACTTAAAAAATGTATTACTATTTAATATAATTGAATCGAGGTTTGGTAATGGTAGATATATGCTTATTGAATTCTCGTAACTCACTCCATTTTATTTTTAATATTTTTAGGTTAAAATAAGTGCCTTCGAGTCTTGTTGCATCTATGAAAAATCAAGACTAACTTGTTAAAGGATTTTGATAGTTGGATTAGGATTAACATTAAAGATAGAGATTTATTGATTTAGCATTAAATGCATTGAATTGTTTATCTATGTATAAGTTTAAAATTATATAGTATTGTATGTATGTTTGTCTTTGTTGTATCTGTGATATATACAAGTTTTGTATTTTAGAATATGTAACCTTTGGGAAGTATTTAAAATTAAAAGATACTTTATCTATTTTTTTACAAAATTTGAGTATAATTTGAGTCTCTACTGAAATAGTAAGACTTTCATTAAATAGATAAAAGTGATTAGTATTAAAGCTTGTGGAAACCAAGTATTGGAATCCATACTAGTCACAATCGGGATTGGCTCATGACATAACATATCTTCCATTTAATTATGTTGCATTTGATATGACAGAATAGAATAAAATGACCATTCCCTAATCATGTTTAATATAACTAGGAATGGAACAAGCATTCCATTCCACAATCATCATATTTGGTACAACAAAATATTGATGGAATAAAATTAAAAAAAGTAAAATTAAAACCATATTTGTATAAAAAAAATATTGTCATATATATATGTATATTAAAGGTCATTGTACTTGAACCTCTTTTAAAATTATTTAATATATGTACCAAAAAAGTATTTAAAATTAATATCAATATATTTATTTAACATTAAAAAATGATAAAAATATAAAAAAAGAGTTATAGATTGTTTCAATATTAAAATAAGAAAATTAAAATTAAAAATAAAGAAATTATGTAATTCAATTTGCGTTGCTTTAAAGACATCGTAGTTGTAGCGTTTGCAAATATGCTATTGCTTACCTAGTACTAATGGGTGTTATATACATATTGACCTATGGTTTTTTAGCATAAAGTGAAAAGAATGAAAGAAGCTTGAATAGGTTTTTGGTAAAAAAAAATATTTTTAGAATTTAGAAAAATTAATGAGATAAAGTGGTAAAAAAATTCATTCCAAAGATGATAAAATGACCATTTCATAACTTATGTAATGAAATTGATATTCCATCATTTGATAGAATAGACATTTCTTAGAAAATAAACATTTCCATTCCATAAGACCTATTAAATAAATATTTTGCATTTCATTCTATTTTACCTTACCAAACATGCTATTAATATCTCTTTTTTTAATATCTAAGGTGCATTAAATATAACAAGCCTTATTGAAGGTCATGTATTATGCAATTTTGGGAATTAATATTTCTAACCTATTATGCCTATCAAATTTGGGTAAACGCATATTGAAAATAAAAAAAATGAAGCTAATATTCCATTAAATACTCTAGTTATATTATTTTTTTAGAGGAAATGTTTTTGTTTTAGAAAGGACAAATATTTTTATAAATTTACTTGATAAATTTGTAGATATATTTTTTTTGGGAGAATTGGTAGAGATTTTTTTTTGTAAATTAAAGTAAATGCCAAATTAGTGGTTAATGCCTATACAAAAATTCTTTGAAGGTAAAAGAGTTTTAGAGAAAGATATAAATAAACAGATATATATATATATATATATATATATATATATATATATATATATATATATATATATATATATATATATAAGTATAAATATAAATGCCAAGCTTTACATAAAATCTAAACTATTGATAAAATATGCAATTTAAAAATTAATTCACTTTATGTAGTTTTTTTATCATATGTAACCTATCATATCTTTAATTGATGCGCTAAATAAAAATACATATGACATTAATATACTAAAATTCTATTTTATATAAAATATTGTTAGAAGATATATTAAAAAATAATAAAATATTTATAAATTAAGTTATTTGTAGTTTTAAAATGTAGTTACAATAAAAAATTTATAATAAATAAAATATATATATTTATAATTTTATGATCATAAATAGGCAAAGAGAATTTCTTACCTTATCTTAATAAAAAATCATAATACTTAATAGCTAAAAAAATCTACTAAGTTAATTATTTTATTTATTAAGAGTTATATATTCATAATTATATAGAAGATCATGTAAATCATGTAAATATCTGGGAGATAATGACAAAAGTATATTCATAACTACCTAGAAGATCATGTAATTATCTAGAAAATTATATAAATCACATAAATATCTAAGAGATAATGATAAGAGTATATTTAGGAGTAACTTTGGGGATAAAAGTTTGTTATGCAGTGATTTTAAGAATTTACTTAGAGTTTATATATATTTTTTCTTCATGACTATTGAAAATATACAAGAAAGAATTAAGCATATCATATATCTTTATGGTATTAGAATGAAAAAGGAAACATACCTGCTTCAGGAACATGAATAGCAATGGACAAAAGGGAAGTTCTAGATCAGGAGCTATAAAAGAGCATGGTTCTTTTCTTAGCTTTAATAATGATCAATGGGCAACCTTGCTAAATATTTTTAATGGATATAAGATTGCCTCATCCACTGATAAACTCAATAGTAAGCAAGTGCAACAATCTTGACTATTGGATATGGGAGCTTTAAATCACATGATAAGTGATATGAGTTATTAACAAGAGTGGCGAATGTGTCACCTTGTCTCATTATTTTGCCTAATGGAAGAGATGCCACCGTAGTAAAAGAAGGACAAATAAACTTTGGAAAAGGCTTGGTTTTGAATAATATGTTATATATGCCTAACTTAACGTGCAATTTTATTTTTATATCTCAGCTAATACGTGATTTTAATTGTGTAGTCACTTTTTCTAACAAATTATGTGTGATACAAGACTACATTTCGAGGATAATGATTGGTGTAGGTGAACAATAGAATAGGGTCTATCATTTACGTGCAACTCCTTTTGTTTAAGCATGCAAAATAAGTGGAGTTGATTTCTTTACCATGTGGCACTGGCATATGGGGCACCTATCCATTCAAATAGTTAGTTTACTTCTTAGTGTTTGTGTTAGTGAAAATGATAAACATGAACATGTCTATAATATTTGTTTAAGAGCTAAGCAAACAAGAGATATTTTTGTTTCTAGTTAAAATAAAGCTAGTGAACCTTTTGAATTAATACATTATGATGTGTGGGGTGCTTATTATATACATTCTTCATGTGGTGCTTCTTATTTTTTAACTATTATGGATGATTTTTCTCATGCTATTTGGATATATCTATTAGCTAAAAAGAATGAAGTTGAGAAAATTATTAAAGATTTTTGTGCCATGATATTCACTTAATTTCATTAAAACTATAAAAAGTGATAATGGCATGGGGTTTAAAATTTTAAAAGATTATTTTGTTGAACATGGAATAATTCATCAAACTTCCATGATTGATACACTATAATAGAACAATAGAGTAGAAATAAAACATAGGCACATCCTAAATATAGCCTAAGCTCTTCATTTTCAAGCTAACTTATTTATTAAGTTTTTAGGTGAATATGTTCTTATAGCAGGATACTTAATCAATCGAACCCTTACTACTTTACATAATAGCAAGAGTCCTTATGACCCCTAACTACTCTTATATTCATATTTTAGGGTGGTTATGCTATGCACATAATCGATCACAACAAAAAGATAAGTTTGGTAAATGAAGTAAGGAGTGTGTCTTTGTCAGATCCTTTTAGTAAAAATGATTGGTGTCTTTACGACCTAGAAAAATGAAAGTATTTTAACTCACGAGATTTGGTGTTTTGTGAAAATGAATTTCCTTATATTACAAATAAACGTGTTATGTAAGACACTATGTCTATGTCCATATTATGGAAGGATAGGTCTCCTCTTATTAATGATTAAAGCATAACCATGCATGATGTAAAGAGGAGCCATAAAGGTGAAGAACATGTCTTGCCTACTTTAAGAAGTTTGGATAGGGAAGATGGAATAGATAATTCTTACCCAGAATAACTTAGATGTGATCGGAGGGAGCGTTGGCTGCTTAGCAAATTAAAAGACTACATATGTCATATTGTAAGCTACGCTAAATACCCCACTGCTAAGTCACTCGCATCATCTCTATCCTTAGGTACACCTTATCCTATTGTATATTATATGACTTGTCATAATTTCTTTGTACGACATAGATAATTTCTCGCAACAATTACTACTAGCCATGAACCAATCTAGTTTTTTCAAAGTAGTCCAATATCCTTATTGGCGACACACCATGAAGCTAGAAATCAAAGCTTTTGAATGAAATAGAAATTGGACACTAGAAACATTACCTCCTGGCAAGAAAGCTATTGGGTGCAAATGGTTGTACAAGATTAAGTATAACTCAGATGGCATAATTGAACATCAAAAGGTAAGAGTGGTTGTTCAAGGAGATAACCAAAAGGAGGGCATCAATTATAATAAGACATGTGCACCAATTACAAAGATGGTAACAGTACAAACCCTTTTGGCCATAGTAGTGACTAAGTCATGGATCCTATAGTAGATGTACATTCATAATACTTTTCTGCATGATGATCTTGCTGAAGAAGTTTATATGCAACTCCTTTTAGTTTTCTCTTCCTATTAGCTTGGGAAAGTTTATCAACTGCAGAAATCCATTTATAAGTTAAAACAAGCCCCACGAAACTAGTTTGCTAAACTTATAGCTACCTTAAGGAAATGTAGCTTCAAATAGTCTTATGCAGATTATTCCTTGTTTACTTATCACCATAACAATATAATCCTAAGTGTTCTTATATACGTTGATGATTTAATCGTTGTAGGAAATAATGAGGACATCATTTCATGATTTAAACAATATCTTAGCACATATTTTTATATGAAAGATCCTGGACTTCTGAAGTATTTTTAGGTCTTGAGGTGGCTAGGGAACTTGATGGGATATTCCTATCCCAACATAAGCAACTATTGGACATTTTCTCTAAAACTAGACTATTAGGACCAACCTACTAGTTTCCCACTTGAACAAAATTATGGTTTAGTTATCACTACTAGAGTAGCTTTGGATAACCCCGAGCAATATCGATGTCTTGTTAGGAGACTTATCTATCAGACTATTTCTTAGCTTGAACTTAGCTATTATGTTTATATCTTAGCTTAATTTATGAAATATCCTCTTAAAGGTTGCAACCAGGGTGGTTCGTGATTTAAAAAGCAATCCAGATGAAGGAATATTTCTTCGGTCTGATAGTGATTTGTGACTATACGCTTATTGCGATTCTGATTGGGTAAGTTGTCCTCTTACTCAACATTCTTTGACCAAATATTTGGTATTGTTAGGACGATCTCCTATCTCTTGGAAAATAAAAAAGCAGACCATAGTCTCTAGCTCTTCAATAAAAGCTAAGTATTGTTCTATGGCTAGTACCACTTGTGAATTAAAATGGCTCAAGGCTACCTTGCAAGATTTAAGGGTGCATCATCCTCATCCTATGCGACTTTTTTATGATAGTCAAGCAGCTGTTCATATAGTTGCTAATCCAATCTTTCATGAACATACCAAACTTATCATCATCGATTATCATTTTGTTTGTGATGAAATACAAGTTAGTAACATTGCTATTATGTATGGTTACATCCATGATCAACTTGCAAATATATTAACCAAAGCTCTTAGCAAGCAATAATTTTACTATCTTCTTAGTAAATTGGGCATTCGAAATTGTCATGCACTAATTCGAGGGGGAGTATTAAGAGTCATATATTTGTAATTATCTAGAAGATCTTGTAATTATATAGAGGATCATGTAAATCATGTAAATGTCTAAGAGATAATGGCAAAAGTATATTCGTAATTATTTAGAAGATTATGAAATTATATAGAGGATCATATAAATCATATAAATATCTAGGAGATAATGACAAAAGTATATTTAGAAGTAACTTTAGGGATAAGAGTTTGTTATGTAGTGATTTTAGGAGTTTGCCCAAAGCCTATATATATATTTCCTCCTTGACTATTGAAAATATACAAGAAAGAATTACGCCTACTATATTTCTTTATTATTAAAATATTTTAGACTTCAATTAATTATATTCCAAAGTCAAAACATTAGATAAAAATACATTATAGATATATATATATATATATCTATTTTAGCTTGTATCTTATTGAAGAATCTTGATATAAGTTTTTAATATATTCTAATTATTTCTAAATAAATTTATTTATAATAAATTAAATATTTTTATTTAGTATATTAATAAAATATTTTAACAAAACAAATTACATAACATAACTTGGTGAGAGTATGGGTATTTCATCGTTATTCAAAAAAATGTAAAAAGCTCTCTAATTGAGTAAAATAAAAAAAAATAAGCTTCTACTTTTATATGAAATAAAAAAATTGTATTTAATTATATAATCTACTTATAACAAAAAATAACTTATTTTTAAATCTAAAAATAATTTTCATTACTTAACTTCAAATTACTTGTATTCATTAGCCTACAATAAAAAAGTTTAAATTTGATTGATCATCAGTTTAAATTAATTTTATATTATTTTTTATATATTTATTATCATATTATTAAAAAATATTAAAACTCTTTTATTATTGGTAAAAAAATTTACAAGGATAATTGATGAAATTTAAATGCACGGTAAAATCATGGTTCACTAGTAAATTACAAATTTTTTATTTAAAAAAGATAAAAAAAATTTAAAATTGATTTAAATAATTTTTAATTATAGTACCAATTAATAGTTAAATAATTGCAATATATTAAATTTAGAGAAAAAATAAATTAGTCTAATAAAATATAAAAATAGTTGACAAATCTTTCATTCAGTTAGCTTCAATTTGTAAGATTAATGGAAAAAATATTTTTAAAAAAATGAAAATAGCTAATAAATTTTCCTTTCAATTAGTATCTTTTTTAAATATCTAAGAATGTATTAGATATACTAACCTTTATTAAAGGTCATGTTTCCAGTCTATTATACCTATTAAGACTTAGGAAAGCGTATATTGAAAAATCAAAAAGGAAAAATATAAATATTTTAACTTTTTTTCTAAAATTATTTTTATTTGAGAAAGGAAATTTTTACAATAATACTGGATAAATATGTAGTGTTTTTTAAAGGGAGTTAGTATAGATTTTTATGGTTCTATTTAGTTCAATTAATTGATGAATTAGTTAATAAACTAGTTGAAAATTGATAAATTAATTAATAACTGATAAAGTAGTTAATTGTATTAAAAGCGTTTATTAGTCTTAAGTTTTATATGATGAGTTTTGATGATGACAAATGAATATTACAATAGCATTACATGTGTTTATATTAAAATGTTATAAAAAATTTTAATAGACATGCTAGATTATAGTTGCAATAGCAATTCTTGATTATATACTAAAAGACTTATATTTTATATAAGCATTACTAAATATATAATTGGTTAAGATACATGACATAATGATTATGCATAGTCTTATATGAATTTATTATATATATGAATCTTGCATATTAATATCTTGACATATTAAATTAAACTAACTATATACATGGTTTATAAAGTTTATGTTGATTATATAAGAAAGTCCAAAATGAAGAAGAGTTAGCATTAAAATAAAGCAATCAAAGATCTTGTCAAGGAAGAAATGCAAGAAAGAAGATGTGATTCAAGTATTAAAGGATGAGAAGATTAAAGTTTTGCAAGCTTGAAAGTGTTAAGAAAAGCCTAACAATTTCATTGGTATAGTTTTTTATTTTAGGCTTAGACTTTCTTGTAAAATAGAATATTTTATGATATAAAGATCAAGCAAGTTTTTATAATCTTAGCTTGATTAAAATGTTTTGAAAAGATAGCTTACATTCATGTTTTTACAAGATAGACTATAGGGACACTTCAAAAACTAATGAGATATAAAGTTTTAATCTTTTCAGTGTTGACCTTTGATCACTCTTTTGATCATATCTTACAAAATACTTATAATTTGATTGTCAAAATTTTTTCATATGAAAATACACTTAAATAGTTTTTCATGGACAACTTATTTGCTTAAAATGATCAAGATGTGGAAGAGTTATGAATTTTATAATTTAAAATGATCAAGATGTGGAAGAATAATGAATTTTACAATTTAAGTCTCAAAATCAGATTCTCACATTTTAATATTTTCAATCTTTGCTCATTATTTTAATCATATCTCAAAAATTATGTTAGATATGATTATGAAACGAATTTCATTTGAAAGTAAATTCAAATAACTTTCTAAAAATAAGTTATTTGCTTAAAAATAATTTAAAATGAAAAATTTATAACCCTTTAAAATTGAGTCTACAATTCTATCCTAGTGAATAGATTAACCATAATTTTTAAAATTGAACCGATCATTAAATTGGAAAAGTTACTAGTTCAGTAGTTCACTGGTTGAATCAATTTTAAATTAAAAAAATATAAATTATATATATGCATATGTATATATTAGTATTATAAATATTTATAATAATGATTTATACTAAAAAGTAAAAAATACCATGTAAGTTAATGATATAAACAAATAAGTAATAAAATATAATAAATATGTCAATAATTTATGCTAAAAATATTTTTTATAAAAAAATATAAATTCAATTAATCTAAAATTGTGAAAGTATTATATATTAATTATTATGAAATTATAAATTTTTTATTTTTATAAAAATATAAAAAAAAATTGTCAAAACCGATTCACTGGTTTAGTTCATCAGTTTTGATCAGTTCTGGCCAATTCATACTGGTTTACATATATTTCTGATCTACCACTCCTAAGTAGACCGGTTTACCAGTTCATTGGTATAACCAGTTAGTTCGATTCAATTTTTAAAACTATGAGATTGACCAATCAATTCTAGATAGTCAGAGACAAAAATTTTCATCTGAATTAATTGACCAATTAATTTTGACTATTATGGTGCACTTATAGATGACTAGTTTTCATTTCCAACTACCCTAAACGGCTATAATACTCCATGAGCTTCCTATAAAAGCTAAGAAATATTAAATACAATTAAGAAAGAGCCTGAACTTCATTTTTTCACATACTCCTTCTTTCATCAAAATTATGAATTGAGCTTTAGATTTGAAAATTTTCTATTCTAAGAACTTTATTTGTTTTATCCACTCCATAAGAGAGTTTTTTTGAGTTGTTATTCATCATATATAAATTTTTTTGAAAGGGTAAGATATCCCTTATAAAGAAAAAAATTCGCTCAAGGAAGAGTAAAAGCATTGTTATGCTTCTTCGAGTGCTGATTGAAACTTAAAAGGATAGTAAATTTAAACATGAGCTTGGAAAGCTTGGAGAGTAGATGTACTCATTAGAAAGGATATTCAAGGGAAAAACCACTATAAATCCTTGTATTTAATCTTTCAATCTCTATCTCTGTATTTTTTGCACTGTACTCTATTTTCTCCTTACTAAAATTGTTGAATCATTATTCTTAATTATCTTAAACTTGAACATTGCCTTGGATAATTATTTGTTTATTATTTCCAAGTGAAATTTAACTACAAAAGTTTTACAAATTTGATTTTAAATTGGTAAAACTACATGTTGTGTTGCATGCTCTATTTTTTGTTGTTATATTGTGTTTGAATGCTTATATTAATGTTTGAATGATTAAATACTTAAAAGAGGTATCTATTTATCCATGTGTTTCTTCATGATATATTTATATATAGTTGAATGAGTTGTCTTGTACAATTTTATTAAATTATTATATGTTGTGTGCAAACCTTTTCATTGAATTATCTTGAATTTGTTTCTTAATGATTTGTTTATAAATAGTTGAATGAATTAATTTGCATTAATTTGTTAAATTATCATATCTTGAGTGTAAACATCTTTATAAAGCTATTTTGGAATTGTTTAAATTAAAATTAGCCTCATGAATTCTCAAAATAAAAGACATTTCAAAGAAAATTTCAAAAATGGTAAAAATTTTAAAAACACCAAATTCACCCTCTTTTGGTATGAATTGTCAAGGCCAATAGTGTTTAGTAAAATTAATTATTAAATTAGTTAAAATATAAAATAATATAAAAGGACATGTTAATATAAATAAATATATTAATTAAATTAATTTATATTTATTTTGAGATTAAATTATATTAATATAAATAAAATATTCAAACTAAGAACATAATTATCTAGAATTTAATTAATTATATTTATAACATTATAAATTATTTATATATTTTTCATTTATTTTTTATTCAAATAATAGTATAATAAATTAAAATTTAATTAATTATATTTTATAAGATCATATATTTATTTATCATTTATTTATTAAATTAATAAAAATATGTTTAATAATTATTCATATAATTAGAATTTAGGTTATCACTTAATTAAAAGAAGCAGGATAAATTTGAAAAAACTTTAAAAAATTACTAGCTTAAAAGATATAATTATTATTTAACACAATAAATAAATTAGTTTATAATTTATTGACTTAGTTATCATAGTAATAACATAACTTTTAGAGATATTTAACATACTAAAGGCCAATAAAAATAATTAAGTTTGAAATAATTAATTATAAATAATCTATTTTATATTTGATAATATCAGTTAATAATTATTTATACATAATTTATTTTCCTCTAGTAATGTACAAAATGATTAATTTTTAGTGTTAAATTTCTTAAAAAATAAAATAAAATACACATGATTATATCAAAAACACTAATTTTCTAATATTTATGATATTATTGTTTGTAAAAGAAAAGATACATAATATATATTATTTAATTTATGTATATTCTTATTCAATATATGTATTCTTATTTATCTAAATTATTTTTCATAAAAAATAAATTTTAATTTTTATAATTGAAATGGAATTTATATTTATTTTAATATTCATCAACTTAAAAAATACATATAACTAAATTATAAAATCTTTGAAAGCCAACTATAAATTTTTAAAAAAATTAGTATGAGTATAAAATTTGAATTTTTTACTATTAGAAAAAAGACATGAAAGTAAAAGAATAAGAAAAGTAAGATTAGTATGGATGTAAAATAAATTACTTTTGATTATTGAAAACTTTCAAAAACTAAACATGTTTGAAAGCTAACAATTAATTATTTAATTTATAATTATTAATTATGATTTTTAATTATTATTCCAAATAAGTATTAAAAATTAGTAATTTATACACTCTTATTTAATAAGTTTAACAAACTAACTTATAACTTATAAATTAATAATTTTTTAATATTTTTTAAATTTATTACTCTTCTTTTAATTAAATAAAAACCTATATCATAATTGCATAAATAAATATTTAACATATCATTATTAATTCAATATAAATAAAAAAAGGAAGTAAATAAATATATGATATCATAAAATATAATTAATTAAATAATTTTATATTTTTAAATTATTATTTGTATAATAAGTAAATTAAAATAAATAATATGCAATATCATAAATATAATTAATTAAATTTTAAATAATTATATTCTTATTTTGAATATTTTGATTACATTACTATAATTTGGTCCCAAAATAAATATAAATTAATTTATTGATATATCTATTTATATTTATTAACATATTTTTTATGTTATGTTATATTTTTAACTAATTTAACAACTAATTTGGTTACACATTTCTAATACAATTAGCTAATTTATGAATTATAAATGGTAAGTTTTCAACTATTAATTATCAATTAATTTATCAATTAGTTATATCAAACAGAGCCTCTTGAGAAATTTATTAAATAAGAATTTATAAACTATTAGTATTTAATACATGAAATATATATAAAAATTAACTTATAACTTGTTGAACATATATATATAAATTATTAGTTAAATTATTTATTATATCAAACATACATTTAATAAAGAAGAAGCAAATGTCAAATTAGTGTTTGACTCCTCTTCAAAGATTCTTTGCGGGTAAAGTCTTAAAGAAAGGTATGGATTTGACATACGATATTTGAAAGGTTTAATTTTATTTCTGGTTCTTGTAATATACATTTTATTCGTATTTGGTCTTCTAAAATGTAAAATTTTATTTTGATCCTTTTAAAATTAAAATATAAAAATTTTGGTCTAGAAGTTATATTTCTATTAAATGACTAACGCAAACTAACGTTGGAAAAAAGAGAAAGAAAAAGAAAATTGAAGGAAAATTAAAAAAATTGAATATGTATTTTGTTTATAAAAATAAAATAAAAAATATTTAATTAAAAGTTGGACCAAATGATATATCAAAATATTTAAAATAATAATAAGTAATTTATTTGTTTTTCAAATTAATTAATACCATTACTAGTTATTTTCAAATTATATTTAATTAAAATTTTAAATTAAAGCTCTATTGCACTAAATAAAATAATTGACAAATGTATTTGAGTGAGTAGTTTATTTTATGTTTAAATAGTAATTTATTTTTTATAATTTATTTTTAACTAAAAGTTTTCGTTTACTAAAATATTTATATTAAATATCTTTGAAGAAAGTCAATCATTATTAAAAGTCATCTTAAATATTGAATCAATTTACACACTATAATAATTTATTAATAATTATTTTTATCACTATATCATATAAATATATATTTAAATTTAATTTATTATAAATTAAATACACCCAAATTATTTCAACCACACATTCTTTTCTTTTTTTTCCTTTTTCTTTATGAGAGTCTGAGATAAATAAAAAGAGAGAAAAAATGAAAATAATATATTATTAAAATAATTTGGATGTATTTAAATTATAATAAATTAAATTTAAAAAGTGTACTTATTTGGCATAATAATAAAAATAAGTGATTAATGATTTGTTAGAGTGTAAATTAATTTTATATTAAAGATAAATTTTTATAATAATTAATTTTCTTGAAAGATTTTTTATGTGAAATTTTTTATCAAAATAAAATTCATAATTAAAAAATAAATTATAGAAATAATTTGTTATTTAAACATAAAATAAATTACACATTTAAATGCATTAATGATCAGTTATTTTATCTAGCATGATAAAATAGTGCTTCAAATATGTCATGATAAAGTTTAAAATTTTAATAAAATATGGTTTTAAAATAATTAATAATTTTTCTAAGTAATTTTAAAATAAATAAATTATTTATTATTATTTTATATATTTTGATATATCATTTGTTTCAACCAATAATTAAATATTTTTATACTTCCTTTTTTATTTTATTTTTATTTTTATTTTTATTAATTTTCAAAATAAATAAATTGCATATCCAATTTCCTTTTTCTTTCCTTTATTCATTTTTATTTTTTATGTCAGTTTTCTTCAGCTATTTGATGGAAATATGATTTTTCGATCAAAATTATTCAAATTTAAATTAAAAAAATCAAAATAAAATTTAGTGTTTTAGGAGGACCAAATACAAACAAAACGGTTATTACAGGGCCAAAAGTAAATTAATCGCCAAAAGTAAAATTAATCATTTTTGAAATTATAATTTATTCTATTATTTTATATTTAGAAATAATTTTATATTATAATTTTGATATCATGAATATATTTGTGATTGAAATAACAAAATTGATTTCAAATTTAAAATATTTTCATGTGAGGATTAAAATATATAATGAATTTACACTCGTTTATTAATAAAATCTTGTGTTATTTTTTTAGTTTTATTTATTTTAAATAAAATTATACGTTGCAAATTAAATTTCATTGAAAACGGTAAGATCATATTGGACATTTGAAAATTAACAAGACGGAAATTTTGAAAAAATGAAGTAGAATATGAAAAAGTAAAATACGAAGTAAATTGATTTAATTATTGTTTATATTGAAATATTTACTTATTTTCATTAATTATGCATTAAATATAAAATGACACGTTATTCCATAATTACATTTCAATTAATAAAATACAAATTAAATTAAAAAAGAGGAGATTTGGGCCGGTTCTTCAACGTGACATGTCGGCCCAATGGTTACAGGCGGCGGTTATTCCAACGCCAACGTGGAAGTTGATGATGCAAACGGAGGTCCAATACGGAGGCTGACATAGCAATCAACATCACCGGGGATATCTTTGCGCAGTAAATATATTTTTTAACGGTGATAAATTGAATTTGGATCAAAACAATATCTAAACCACCTTACATGTGTTTGATTATTACTGGACCACGTACTCGGAGTTTTGGAATTTCAATTCTTTTTTGGAAAATGCTGCATCACCCGACAAATAGGGGCGAAAACATGTTCCGAATTAATTGCTATCATTGGATTTGAGTTTGAAAGCAACCTCCTCTTCGAATGAACGGTGGATCTATTAATTTTTTACATTTCGGAACTCATTCGGTGCACCTTTTTCGGCACCCATTGTAATTTCCTTCTTTTTTTATAAGATACCGCAGACCGTACCTTAACAAATTCTTCCAAGATTTGTAAAATATTTGTTATTAATGATTAATGATCGAGAAGTAAAGTGGCCCTTCTACTTCGCTTGCGAGCATCAAATTGGTGTGAAGAGATTCGATTCGATTTGCTTCAACCCCTAATTATTGTGCTATTCCACTCGTTTTGATTGAAAAAGTCGTTTTAATATTTAAATTGGTTTAAAGTAGATAAAACCGTAATATTGGGCTAGTTTTAATAATTAATCACATCAATTTTTTTAAATTTCTTTTTCTAATAGCTCAATAAATATGTATGTAACAAAACAAAAAAAAATTAACGGATGATTAACCAAAAATTATTAATGTATTTTTTTATTTTTTTAAATTATGAGCTCATATTTATTATATATAGAGATAGATTGAAAATTACATAAATATCTAGTACATTTATAACATTAGATCACTAATGTAATTGATAATATCAAGGAAATTGATGATAGATTCTCAATAAAATTATCAATTTTATTTCTAAAATTATAAAGCCATGAAATGATTTCAAAAATATATAAAGTTTCAATTTTATCAATAAATAATAGTTTATATATATATAATTCCATCCCTTCATATAGACAATTTTATTCTAAAATAATTGTATGTACAAATAATTATATGGGAATAAAATTGTAATTATATTCAAAAATTAATTTGTCAGTTTTCAACTCAAGAATTAAATTAGCTCAACTCCCGTGCATAGCATGAGATTCTTTTTTTTGTCTATATATATATATATATATATATATATATATTTCATATTTCACAAATAAATATTATCAAAAAATAATTATAAAATTAATATGATTTATATAGTTAAAAATTACAATTAGAAATATAAAGATATAAATATAAATACTCATTTTTTAAATTTTCTATAAAAAATTTATATTTTATAAAAAATTTAATGTAAGAAATTGAAATTAGAAATCAAATAAAAAACTAAATTTGAGGGACCAGATACTCAGTTTCTCAAACTTACATATTACAAAATTAGTTTAAAAATATAATAATTACTTTTTTTATCAATAAACACTTATTATATATGATCACTGTAATGATTTATTATATGGACATATATATAATTCATTAAGAATATAAAATATATTTAAAAAAATATAATTATTTTCTATTACAGAAATATTCTACCTAAAAAGGACTTTAAATTTGCTCTTTTTGAAACATCAACTAATAAAATATTTATAAAATTATCAATTTAAAGTTCAATATAATTTTAACTATAGTGGGAAATTTATTATAATAATTATTAAATTTAATTAATGGTATAAAAGCATAGTAATGTAAATAAAATATTTTTAAAATATAGTTATAATGTAAAAGCTAAATATATATTTATTTTAAATTAAATTATTTTAGTAAAATAAAGTGGTAATAAATAAAAATATATGCTCATATGAGTATTATAATTATAATAATATTATATGTAAGAGTATTATAACAATTTATAATATAAGTATATACAAATAATTTATTACGAATATAAACTATATTTGAATAAAAAAATAAATAATTATAAGATTTTAAGATAAATATTAAATATGATTTATTAGTATATTGAAATTTTTTTTATTTCTTTAAAAGGGGGTAAAAATAAAATAATTGTAATATATTAAATTAAAAAAATTAGTCTAATAAAATATGAATATAACAAATATTTCATTAAATACTTTTTAACACAATTTTTTTGAGGTTGTTTTAGGAAGAAAATGTACGATGGAAGAGTTTTAAAAGAAGATATATAAATAAATAGATAGATATATAGATTACTATTCATAACTTTTTTAATATTGTTAAGATAAATATTAAATCAATTCAAAAAGAATTACAAGATTTCTAAAAAAAATTAGATATGATTTATTAATAAATTAAAATTTTTATTGACTTAAAAAAGAATAAAAAATTGAATAATTATAATAATTAAATTTAAAAAGAGAGTAAATTAGTCTAATAAAACTAACTTATTTGTGCGATATATAAAATTCTTTTTTTAGTCAAAATTAATATATATATATATATATGTCATGTTTTACAAATAAATATTATTAAAAAATTATTATAATATTCATATAATTTATACAATTAAAAATATAAATATATATACATATTTTTTCTTTTTGATTTAGTGAGGCTCAAGCCAAAAGGAAAAACAAACTAACCAATTATAATATTTCAAGTCGTGGAAACTCTCATGACATCAGCAAAAAGCAAAGAAGATAATTGGAAAGGAGAAGAATGAAACGAATGAATTCCTACCTCCTTAGGATATTAAAATCAGCCATCCTTATTTTATGAAATACACATATTTGAATACGTACATTACTTTCCTTTTCTAAATTTTTTATAAAATATTCTATTTTATAAAAAGTTTAATGTAAAAATTTAAAATTAGTAATCAAATAAAAAATTAAAGTTTGAGAGATCATATACTCAATTGTGTTAAATATACATATTTCAAAACTAGTTTAAAAGAATAATAATACTCTTTTTATCGATAAACACTTCATGATTTATTATGTATGAACACCATAATGATTTATAATATGAATATATACAAATAATTTATTAAGAATCTAAAATATATTGAAATAAAAATTTCTTTTATATTATAGAAATATTCTACTAATGACTATAAATTTGGTATATTTAAAATCTCAACTAATAAGAATATTAATAAAACTATAAAATTATCAATTTAAAGTTTAATATAATTTAAAACATAGTGAGAAATCTATTGTAATAATTATTGAATTTAATTAATAGAATGAAAGATAATATTATAAATAAAATATTCTAAAAATGTGTTTATTTCAAATAATTTAAATATATATTTATCATAAATTAAATTAATTTTAGTAAAATAAATTAGTAACAAATATGAAATATATGCTCATATGAACATTATAATTATAATAATATTAAGTAAATATATAGGAACACTATAAAAATTTATAATAAAAGCATATAAAATAATTTATTAAGAATATAAAATAAATTTAAATAAAAATAAATAATTATAATATTTTTAATAGAAATATTAAATATATTTTATTAATAGATTGTAATTTTTTTATTTATTTAAAAGAAGATAAAGAATTAAATAATTTCAATATATTAAATTTAAAAAGAAAGTAAATTCATCTAATAAAACATAAAAATAACAAACATACAATCAAATACTCTTTGACATAAATTTTTCCTGAAGAGAGAGAACTTTTGTTATTTAGAGAAAAAAATATGCAAGTAAAAAAGTTTAAAGGAAGATAACATAGTTAGAAAAATTACATTCATAATATATATATATATATATATATATATATATATATATATATATATATATATATAATAGGAATCAATTGACTAAATATCATACTCTTATACTAATTTCTAACCATTGATCTTATCCACATTTAATAGTTAAAATATAATTAATTTATTAGCAGAGTGTATTATTAATGAAGAAAGAGAATATGTAACTAAAAATATTCAATTCAAATTAATGAACCTTTTTTAACTAATAAAAATAGAAATATAAATGAACATCAATGAATAACTTTCCATGTAAAAGAAATTTATGGTTAAAAGAGTTTAATCTTCCTTTCAAACATTTTTCTATAATTAAAAGAATTTAGTCTTTGTTCAAACGACTTTCCACTAAAAAAATTATTGGAATTTTACTATATACATTTACTGTTCATAATACTCGTATTTTTTTGATAAAATAATCTAAAGTATATAAATTTTTTTATAATTAATATATATTCTTATGCATTGTTGGTAGCATTTTTCTAATATGTGAAAGGGTTTTTATTTTTATTTTTTCAAATAAAAAACATAATGAACATTTTTGTTAGTTATATGAATATTATTTTTTTAAAATAAATCTATTTTCTTTTCTTTCAAAGGAGAAGGTTGGAGGTTATTTGCTCTCATACATATATATTGTTAACTTCAAGTTTTACATGATGAGTTTTGATGATAGCAAATAGGTGGTTGCAATAATATTGTATGTCTTATGTTAAAGTAATATATATTAATAGACATAATATGTTATGATTGATATATATACTTGATTATGTGTTAAAAGAGATATATTTTAAACAAGCATTACTAAGCATATGATTAATCAAAATATATGAAAAGATGACTATGCATATTCTTGTAATAATTTATTTTATATATGAACCGTGCATATCAATATCTTGATATATTCTATATGGTTTGCAAAGTTTATGAATTTGTATATAGGAAAGTCCAATGAGTAAAATGGGAGTTAGCATTAAAGCAAAGGTATAAAAGATCATATTATGTTCAACTCTAAAACAAGAAAGAAAGAAAGAAAGAGATAAGGTGTAATCCAAGTATTGAAGGATAAGAAGATTGAAATTTGGAAGCATCAAGAAAAGTCAAAAAACCTAATTGGTGTAATTTTTCACTTTAGGCTTAGAATTTCTTGTAAAATAAAATATTTCATGATATAAAGCTCAAACATACTTTTATAATCTTAGCTTAATCAAAATGTTTTAAAAAAGATAACCCATAATTATATTTTTAAAAGATAGCATATGGGAATATTTCAAAAATAAATGAGATATAAGGTTTTAATATTTTCAATATTGACCTTTAGTCATTCTTTTAATCATATCTTATAAAATACTTGTGATTTGATTGACAAACCTTGTCCATATTAAAATGGACTATAATAGCTTTCCATGGACATATCATTTGCTTAAAATGATTAATATATGAAAGAGTCATGATCTCTTCAATTTGAATCTAGAAATAAGTTTTTTGCTTTATAGCCTTTTTTGATCTACGCTCATTATTTTGATCATATCTTGAAAACTATCAATTATATGAGTATGAAATTATTTTTAGGTGAAAATAGACTCAAAGAACTTTCCATGGATAGGTCATTTGCTCAAAATGAGCAAGATATGAAAAAGTTGTGAATTATACAATTTGAGTCTCAAAATTATATTTTTATAGATATATTATTTTTTTACCTTTGCTCATTGTTTTAAACATGTCTTAAAAATTACATTAGATATGAGTATGAAACTAGTCTCATTTGAAAGTATACTCAAATAGCTTTTTAACGATAAGTCATTTGCTCAAAATAGACTTAAAATAAAGAAGTGATGGCTTTTTAAATTTGGGTTTGCATTTCTGTGTAGGTGAATCGATTCACTAATCAATTCTAGACATTCAGAGAGCACCCTAAACATCCTAAATTAATTCAATAATCGATTTTGGCTATTTTGATGTGCATATAATAGCTAGTAATGGCTAACTTTCATTCCTAACAACCCCAAATAGCTATGATATTCCATGGGCTTCTTATATAAGTTGAGAAATATTAAATACAATAAAAAAGCTTGAACTTTATTTCTTAATATCATTTTACTCCTTCTCTCATAAAAATCATGAATTGAGCTCTATATTTGAAATTTCTTTATTCTTAGTGTTTCATTTATTTTATTCACTTTTCAAGAGAGTTTATTTGAGTTAATATCCATCTTGTATCACTTTAGAACTATAAAGGGCGAGGTATCCCTTAGAGAATCATTGAGAGGGTAAGAAATCCCTTGTAAAGAGTAAATTTGCTCATGGAAGGAGTAAGGAATTATCATGCTTTTTCAAGTGTCGATTGAAAGTTGAAGGGATAGTGGATTAATATATAAGCTTAAAAAGCTTGGAGAGCAGATATATGCCTTGGAGGGGATATCTAAGGCAGGAACCACTATAAATTCTTGTGTTTGATTTCTTTACCTTATCTCTTTATCTTTCTGCACTTGCTCTATTTTGCTGTTGTTTGCTAATATATTGTGTTGTATACTTTGTTTTACTGTTGTTACTATTTCTTGTTACATGCTTTGGTTTGCTATTACTATTTGTTGGATATATTGTGCTATAATGCTTATGTTGATGTTTGGATAATTAGATATTTAAAAGAGTTGCATATCTATGCATATGTTTCTTGATTATTTTGTCTATGCATAATTAATGAAATTGTTAAATGAATTGTAGTTCAATGTTGATCTTGTTAGTTCAATGATTAAATAGTTAAAAGAGAAATTGATTTATGCGTTGGTTTCTTGGTTCTCATCTATGCATAATTGAATGAGTTGCTTTACATTAGTTATTTAAATTATCATATCTTGAGTGCAAATATCTTTTAAAAGCTCTCTTGGAATTGTTTAAATTAAATTTATCCTCATGACTTTCTAAAATCAAAAGGTTTTCAAAGAAAATTTCAAAAATAAGAAAGATTTTAAAAACACCTAATTCAACTCCCTCTTGAGTGTGGGTTGTTAAGGCCTACGTATATTACATACAAACTACCAAAACTATTCATTATATTTTTTTTCTTTAAAAAAATCACATATTTAAAAAATATTGTTAGCAACGAGTAAAAACGTACATTAATTATAAAAAAGCATACCTATTCTTTAACTTATTTCACTATGTACAAATATTATGGGCAACAAATATATATTAAAAATTATAAAATTTAAATAAAATTCCTTTGTAGTGGAAAATTATTTCAAGAGAAGACAATGGTTAAAATCATTTCTAAACATAATTCTTTAAATTAATCTAGTGCTTTAAACATAAATTTCTTTTACCATGGAAAATTTTCATTTATGTTCATTTATTTTTTATTTTTAGTAATTAAAAATCATTAAATGCAATTGAGTATTTTCTAATTGCATGTTCTCTCTTTTCATTAATGATATACTCCACTAATAAATGGTTATATTTTAGCCATTAAATGCAAGTAAGATTAATGATTAAAAATTAGCATAAGAATGTAATATTTAAAATGATGTCAATTGAACCCCATGAGAAAAAATCAATTGACACTGGTGTAAGCTTAAAATGCTTATATTAAATCCTAATCATTAATTTCATTTAATCTAATAGCTTATAATATATTCGAATTAATTACTAATTGATTTTAATCATGAGAAAGAATTAGTACTTATTATATTTACTATCTATCTCTCTCTCTTTCATAATATTTTTATTTTTATTACTCCTTTGAAAATTTCAATTTATATATTTTAGAACACATAAATATACTAAACTTTATTTCTTTTACATATTAAAATTTATACTTTTTTAATTTATTTTCATTTAATTTTTTCTCTCTATTATTATATAGATATATTGAAGTTATAAATATTTACTATTAGAAATTGATATTATTTGATGGTATATTCCTCTAGAGAAATTGCCATTAAAGCATATAGTCTTGTTCATAGCAAAAGAATCAAATAACCACCTCAACCAATGTCATAAGTGCTCTGCTTTTAGGATCCTATCTTCTCCATTTTTAGAAATGTCCTCTTTTTTCCATATATATTGTCTAATTAAAAAAATTATTAATCACTTTCTCACCTGCAATTTCATTATTCTCATAAATATTTTTCTTTTTGGTTTATCCTTTACTTGCTAAATAACATGATAAGGAAATGAATTTATATTGGTGGATTGTAATTCATTAAGTTTGAATACAAATTTCAATATATAGTAAATTACATTGTAGTGTCACTTCTTGAACTTTCTTTCAAAGATGTGCTAGTGAATTGTCAAAACGGATTATCCAACCCTACCTAGGCTAACCTAACGGGTAAAAACTATATGTTGGGTCAGTCCTAAGCCGAGCTATTTTTTTACCAAGTTGGGTTCAGATTGGGTTGTCCCAGTCCCAATCTTAGTCCCAGGTCGATATTTACTAAGTAGATTCAGGCTTATTTTTATAATCTTTTATATTTTATTATTATTATTATTATTACATTAGCTATTTGTTTATTATTAATTTTACATCATTAACTAATTAAAATCTATTATTATTATTTGTTATATATATTATTGAGCATATATATTACATATGAAAATAAATAAATGTTATTAAATATATATTTAATAAAATAAATATATATTATTAAAATTTAGCAAATGTGTGAATTTGCATTTAATAATATATACAATTAATAAATAATTTGAATTTATATTGATCAAGTATTTTATATTTTATATTTATTTTATTTAATACATATATTATTTTATATTATATATTTATTTTATTTAACAAAATAAATATATATTATTAAATATATATTGATCAAGTCCAAAGTATTATGTATAAAAATAAATATATTTAAGAAATTTATATTATCAAATATATATAAATAAATAATTTTATAAATAATATATTAATAAGAAAGTAAGAAATTTTTTAAATATTAATATAGTTTTGTTCCTAATTTATTAAGATATATTTCTTAGGATATATTGATAATTTTTCAATATATTAACATTTTATATTAAAATCTCATCACCTTTAAGACGTAAAAGAAAATATTGACAAAAAATAATTTGATTACTTATGAAAAATTATTTATAAAAATATATTTATTTTAAATTAGTTAAGTTTAGATTGAGATATAATAATTAATAAAACTTATAATCAAAATTATATGTTAAAAATTTTAGGTGATTAATTATTAGTGAGAAACTTTAAATTTTAGATTAAAATTCCTTTTTAATGGTTATTATTATATATTATTATTGTTATAATTACTCTTATTAGTATAAAATATAATTATATTTTATTATTATCACTTAAAAATTATTATTGTTATTATTGTTGTTGTTATTGTTTAATAGAATTAAAAATAATAAAAATAAATTAAGACATGACAATTTTCAATGTGAAAAAACCCTCATTAAAAAGAGTAAAAACCATGATACCTAGTCCGAAAAATTTTACTATTAAATAAAATAAATATAAATATTTTGCTAACTAAATTTATAACATATGAATATATCACTATTTCTAATTATCTCCTTCACCGGATGATGATTCATCTTCTTGCAAATTATTTTGTTATTTATCTTCTGCATTAAACCAATTCTTTAAATAAATAGTCATCTCTAAGTTTTGATCATTCATAGATAAATACTTGTCATCCAAAATTTGCTCACTAAGAAAAAAATGCACTTTTTGATGCTGCTGAAGATATTGGAGGGGTTAGTATATTACGTGCCATAAGAAATAATATAGGATATTGTGTCATTTGTACTTTCCACCATTTTAAGATGGTAAAATTTGGCATATTTGTCACAATAGGTGTAAATAAGTAAGAGTTTAACTCATTGTTGATTGAGTAAGTATCATCAGTTAAATCTAAGAAGTCATTATATTCTTCACGAAATGGGATATTCATTTTTTAAGAAGATGAAGAACCTATGTATAAATGTAAATAACTAAATTTATTACTATATACTTGAAACATTTCTAATAATAAATTATTTATATCATTTATGTAAAACTCTAAGTCAAATTCATATTAATATTTTCATGGTACTTTTGTAGCAATTTTTTTACTCTTTCTTGTTTAACTCTAAAATTCATAATTACAGCTATAACATATAAACGAGAAATGTTTCTAAAGCATTTATTCCATTTTGGTAAATATTTATTAATAATAATTTCAAACCCATTAATACTTCTAAATTTTAAAAATGCAAAACTACAACTAAGTAAAACACTAAGTATTAAGTGAGATGTAGGATAATAAGAATAAGATAAAAGATTAGTTGCTCTATAAAATATTTATAAAAATTGTAAGCAAATTTGTACCCTCTCCTATTCAACATTTTTAAGGTAATGATTAACTTGAATATTTGTTGAATAAAAAATATTTATGACATCTGTATACTCTAAACAAAATTTCAACATTTTAAAAGTAGAATTCCATCGTGTATAAACATATTGTAGAGGTGTCTTAGGTTTCTTAGACATTTGAATACATAATTATTTCCAATCATGCTTTCTAACTGGTGATGATTTGATATATAAAACTATATTTATAAGATTTTGTATAAGTATAAGAATAACTTTTAATGCATCTTGAATAACTAAATTTAAAATATGGCATGCACATCTAAGATGAAAAAATTGAGCTTTAAGAAGAAAATTTAAAATTGGAATTAAAATTCTAATAACACTAGTATTAGTAGATGTATTATCAAAGGTAATTAAAAATATTTTATCCAATATCATGTATTCACTATAAGTATTTTTTATATAAGAAGCAATAGTAGATGAATTATATGGTGGTGGAATTGGTTTTAAAAAAATAATTCTTTTATGTAAAATAAAATTATCATCAATATAATGAGTAGTTACACAAACATAACCCATTTGAGATGGCGATGTCTAAATTTTAGATGTAAGTGCAATTCTACCTTTAAATTTTGAAAAAAAGTTAGCTAATCCTATTTTCTACTCTTTAAAAATTTTATTCAATTTATTTACATTAGTATTCCTGCTCATACCACGTCATTGAAGATTAAAATATTGAAGAAAGACATTTAACTTTGGAGAATTAGCTACACTAAAAGGTATTTTAGTATGACAAATCTATTTACATAATTCACTTGAAATATTTACAATATTCGCATGCTTAGAAGAATAATGGCATCTCAATATACTAGTATCACTATAATTATAATTTTTTGAACAATATTTACAAAATAATTTAATTATACCATCTACATTTTTTAGATTAAAATAATTTCATATTTTAGAATTTTTTGAATTTTTTAGTTAAATCAAATGAAGATGCAGGAGCATTTACATTCTTATAATTACAATCACATTGTGAAGATGGATGTTGAAAAGGAAAGGAGATTGTGTAAATTCAGGTGTACTTAAAAGAGTATTTGTAAAATTGTTATTTGAAAAATTAGTAGCTATGTTTTCTAAAAAATTTTGATCATCAAAATAATTTTGTATATTATTAGGATTATTCAAATCCATAATTAAAATTTATTAATAATATAAAAATAAAATTACTAATATTAAATTTAATAAGAATAATAATTAACTAAAATACTATAAAAATTAAAATACGTAAAACATAATAAAAATATAAAAATATAAATGAAAATTAGAAAAGGGTTGAAGAATGTCATCAATATTTTCCTTTCAAGTGAAAATTTTAATGCTTTATAACTTCATGCACCACCTCCACATTTAATCTTTAATATTTGTAGAGAAATAAAAATTATAGGAATTGAATTGAAAAGATTATGATTGAATAGAGAAAGAATGAATATTTATTATGTGAATAAGTGAATTGAGCTTAATTGAGAAATGAGAATTTAAGGTATGTATTTATAGTAGGTGTAAAATATATAAAATATATAGGAAAGGGCTGACTGAGTGATTGTGTTGTGCCAGTTATGCAACGGTTGCCTACATAGCAAAGGCTAGAAAGCTATTGCACAATGGACCAAAGGCCTAACCCCAACGCCAACGGTAACTTTGCATTTTGCTCTGCCTTGACTTTTGACGTCTACAACTACAACTCTACAATTTCCATGCTCACTGGCTCAATACTCGTGCTCATTTTAATTCTTAGGACAATAAGGCCCTCCGTGTAGCAATATGGATTGTAGACGTAACCACAATAATAATAATAATTATTATATGAGATGAGATTTGCTTCGACACTTCATTGAAAAAGATTAGCCATACACCATACGACTATACAATTTTTTATAATTCGTAACTTTTTTTTAGAGTTTCTAAATATTTTTCATTACAAATTTAATTAATTACTTTTGTGATAACTTTTTTTTTAAGAAGTAGAAGACTCTTTATAAAAATTTTACAAGGAAAAAATCTTTTTTAAAACTGAAAGGCAATGATTTTAGTACACCGTGCACTAATAAATTTAATTATTAAATTTTATTTATGTAATATTATGTAAGATAAATAAAATTTGATAATTAAACTAATAATATATCAAATTTTCCCCAAATTGAAATTTATAAAAAATATTAATATTATATCATAATGTTTGACTTCTTCGATTCACGAAGAATTTGCATTAGCCTTTTTTATTCTTGTGCATATTTTTTTATTTGATCTTGCAGCATGTATTTGGTCTATTAAATAAATTTAATTTATAATTTATTGATTTTATTAATAAATTATCAATTAATTTTTAAAAATATTTGATGCATTACTTTATTTAAAAAAATAAATTTTTATTTAATAAGATTTATGATATATTTCATAACTTACAATTTACAAATTAATACTTTTTAAATATTTTTTAAATTTATTCATATTTTTAATTAAATAATAATATATATTCTAATTATATAAATATTAATAGATTTTTATTAATTCAATATAATATATATGTAATGTCATAAAAATAATTAATTAAATATCATATTACTAAATTATTATTTTGAAAATAAAAATAAATAAATATAATTAATAAATTTTAAATAATTATATTATTATTTTATATTTTAATTATATTAATTTAATTTTAAAATAAATACAAATTAATTTAATTCATACATTTATTTATATTAATTTTAATTATATCTATTTTTGTTACTTTATGCTTAATTCAATAAAAGAAATGACCACACACATTGATTATTCATTAGTAAAAGACTAATTGTATTTAATGCACTTGAAATTGAGTAAAAGATAATATATCTTTTATTTAAATTTAATTTATTATGATATAAATTAATTTTATATCATCACTAATTTTTATATTATCATGTTAAAAATTTATTAAGAATTTTTTATTATTATTAAGAAATTTTAATTATTATTTATTAAGTGACATATTTTTTATTATTAGTAATAATATAAAATATTTTATCATAACAATAAATTTTTTTTAATTGTGACTTAGGTTGTTAAGTATAATTTTAATATACCAAAATTATTATTTTAATATATATATAAATTAAAAATTAAATATATAATAATAAATTAATTATTTATTACTTACTATTATTATCAGACTAACGGGTTAACCCAATAACTCAACGGGTTAACACTTACCAATCTTAATCTTTTATCAGGTCGGCTAACCAATTTTAATCCCAGTCCCTTACCAGGTCGAGCCACTATTATAATTTTCTGTCCTACTCCTAATCCCAGTCTCAAGTTAAGAAAAATTATATCAATCCTAAGTTAACCTGTTAAACCTAACCCATTTTGACAAATCTAGCTTTTGCTAAGCTTTATTTTATAGAGGTGCTAATTTTGTAAATTATTACTATTATATTCCTAAAATACTTTTTTTTTAACCATAAGAATACGATCACAAATTAAGAATTTCGGAAGGGCATAACTCCATGATCAGTTAACTAATTTTTGCATATGATCACTTATTTTCATTTATCTTCCTATAATCTTTCAATAAAAAATAAGAAAATTTAATTTTAGTGGAGTCCACCCAACAAGAAATATGTAGATTAAGTTCAAAACTTTGAACAATCATAACTTTGTACTTGGTCATCTAATTGGGGCAAATTATATATTGATTTTATGTAACTTTTTAAGATTTACATGCTTATAAAAAGTTAAAGATATTTTGCTCACTCTGACTAGTGAAAAAAATACATTTTTCAATGAATTTTCTTTATTTTTTTATCATTTTACCAATTTTAACTCATTTTTCTTAATTCAAATTTATTCGAATCCCATATTGAACTTTTCCTTTTTAATTCTTTTGGTGTCTAATAGTATCATAATAACTTTCTTAATAATAAAATTACAAAAAATAATATATTACTATTTACAGACTAAACAATAATATATTGTTTAGTATCTAAACAGTAACATTCACAAAAAAACTTAAGATAAGTGGATAAATCAAGTTTCATTAACAATAAAAATGTCAAAGAATAGCATGTTATCTTTTCATCTTTAAATAGTAACATCATCCAAAAATTAAAAATAAATAGATAAATTAAGTTTAATTAATAACAAAATGGCTAAAGAAGAATATGTTATTATTTACAAACTAAATAATAGTATATTACTATTTGTATTTGGATAATAACATTAACCAAAAACCCAATATAAATGTCTAAATTAAGTCTCATTAACAATCAAACTATCAAAGAAGAACATGTTATTATTTTTTCTCTAAACAATAACATTAAGTAAAAATAAAAAATAATTAAACATACGTATTCTTATTAACAACAAAATTGTCAAAAAATAATATATTACTATTTGCAGACCAAATAGTAACATGTTACTAATTGGTTTCCAAATAATAACATTAACCAAAAACTCAAAATAAAAGGATAAATTAAATCTTATTAATAATCAAACTGTAAAAAAAGGGTATATTACTGTTTAGAGACACCAAATAATAACATCGACTTAAAATCTTAAATAATATAAAATATCACGTTTCATAAACATCCAAACTGCCAAAAAAGAACATGTTACTATTTAGCTTCCAAATAGTAATATCAACTAAAAATCTAAACTAAAAATCTAAACTAAATTTCATTAACAATCAAACTGTCAAAGAAAAGCATATTACTATTTTATCTTCAAGCAGTAACATTAATTAAAAATCTAAAATAATTAGACATATATATTCTTATTAATAACAAAATTGTTAAAGAATAATATGTTATTGTTTAGTTTCTAAATAGTAATATGTTATTGTTTAGTCTCCAGATAATAACATCAACCAAAACTTAAAATAAAAAGTTAAATTAAGTCTTGTTAATAACTAAACTGCTAAAGAAGAGCATGTTACAATTTGAAAACACTAAACAATAATATCAATCAAAAACTTAAAATAATATGAAATATCAAATCTCATAAACAACCAAATTGCTAAAGAAGTAACATATTACTATTTAATTTTCAAACAGTAACATTGATAAAAAACTAAAAATAAAAGGATAAATTAAGTCTCATTAACAACTAAATTGCTAAAAAAGAGCATGTTATTATTTTATCTCTAAATAATAACATTAACTAAAAACATAAAATAATCAGACATATGTATTCTCATTAATAATAAAACTATCAAAAAATAACATGTTATGATTATATGTTACTATTTGTAGGCCAAATCATAATATTGACTAAAAACCTAAAATGAAAAGATAAATTAAGTCTTATTAATAATTAAACTATCAAAGAAGAACATGTTACTGTTTGATGTCCAAATAGTAACATTGACTAAAAACTCAAAATAAAGGATAAATCAAGTATTATTAATGACCAAACTATCAAAGAAGAGTATGTTACTATTTCATCTTCAAACAGTAACATGTTATAGTTTTATTTGTAAATAGTAATATTAACAAAAAATTTAAAATACAAGAATAAATCAATTCTTATTAATAACCAAACTATCAAAGAAGAGCATGTTACTGTTTGGTTTCCAAACAGTAACATGTTACTCTTTAAACTTCAAATAGTAACATTGACAAAAAATAAAAAATAAAAGGATAAATCAAGTTTTATTAACAACTAAACTGTCAAAGAAGAGCATGTTATTATTTAATTTATAAACAGTAACATTGATTAAAAATCTCAAATAAAAGGATAAATCAAGTTTTATTAATAATTAAACTATCAAAGAAGAGCATATTACTATTTAATTTCTAAATAATAACATTGATTAAAAACCTCAAATAAAAGGATAAATTAAGTCTTATTAATAACTAAACTATTAAAAAAAAGTATGTTATTATTTCATTTCTAAATAGTAACATATTACTTTTTCATCTTTAAATAGTAATATTGATTAAAAACTTGAAATAAATAGATAAATTAAATCTCATTAACAATTAAACTGCCTAAGAAGTGTATGTTATTGTTATTTAGTCTTCAAATAATAACATTGATAAAAAAATCTCAAATAATAGGAAATATCAAATCTTATTAGCAACTAAACTGCTAAAGAAGAATATGTTACTATTTAGTTTCTAGACAGTAATATCGATAAAAAACTTAAAATAGATAGATAAATTTAGTCTCATTAACAACTTAACGGCCAAAGAAGAGCATTTTACTGTTTAATCTTTAAATAGTAACATCAATGAAAAATCTAAAATAAATGGATAAATAAAAATTTTTTTAGCTATTATTTTTGTATCTATCTATATTTTCTTTTTTCCCAAAAAGATAACTTTATTATTATTTGAATTTCTAATATAATAATAATTGATGCAGGATATTTTTTTTAAAAAAAGGGCAAAAGAAAGAGATTATTTTATGATTCTATATAAGATTTTGTAACTCCAAATTCTTATTTATTTTTATTTTTATTTTAACTAAAAATTTATTTAATCCTTAAAAATTAAATATTTATTAATTTTATTTATAATTAAAATTTTATATTAATTTAATTTTTTTATAGTTAAAAATTCTCTAGTTTTAATTCTTATAGGTTTTTAATCTTTTATTTTTTATATTTATAAAATTAAAAAAATTTTAATTTTAATATGTGGAAAAAGAGGTTTCTATTTTGATACTTTTAATATTCTTAAAATATATTGTAAGTGTATTATTTTGTCTTCTGGGCATTGTAGTAAATTTCATATATAGATATACTTAAATGAAAAAATGTGAGTTTGTGGTACCTTACTATAATAAATTATAATAAATAGTACCGACTTAATTTTTTCCCTTTAATATATCCAACAGATAATTAAAAATGTAATTTTGAAAATGTCATTGAACTACTTGTTAAATCATTAACAGATTATATCAATTT
The DNA here is from genome assembly GCA_020226215.1 of Sindora glabra. Lineage (NCBI taxonomy): Eukaryota > Viridiplantae > Streptophyta > Magnoliopsida > Fabales > Fabaceae > Sindora > Sindora glabra. The sequence goes on from CM035231.1 coordinate 10,299,281, forward strand.
CTAATGGTAAATATTTATAATTTAAATAGTTCTACATAATAGCAGTGAGAAAAATTAAATTAAAACAAATTAGAAAAAATTGCAATATGTAAGAACAAATAAACTTTAGTATAATTTTGTGTTCTAAAATATATAAATTAGAATTTTCAAAAGAGTAATAAAAATAAAAATGTTATAAGAAAGAGATAGAAACTAAATACAACAAACATTAATTCTCTCTTATTATCAAAGTCAATTTTAGTAATTGATTCGAATTAGACTTGTTATTCGTCTTTAAAAAAATATAGGACTTAATTTTTTATAGCTTTAATATATACTAATTTTTTCTCATGATCCAATTGATATTCAAGTGGAACTTGAACCATGATAATAAGAAACGTATAAACTCAAAGTGATTATATAAATTTATTTTTAATAATATAATTATGTATTATAAAACATAGTTATATTTAATTATTTTTAATGCAAAAATTACTTAATTTGATGTAGCTATGTATTTAATCTTTTAAATATCCTATTGTTTTTTAAATATTTATTTTTATATAAAAAATTATTTTAACTTAAAATAATGATGAAAATAAAAGTAATTGGACTTTCAAACTGGACCTTGGGTCATGTACAAATTTAATCAAGTTGGGTTAAGTTAAATTTTTTAAAAATTAAATATGCTAGGTTTAAGCTCAAGCCATAATATTTCATGCACTTATACATAAAAAACCTAATGACTTGACCCATGTACATCTCTAATTTGAATAAATTATGAGCAATTAGATCAAATGGAATCAATGATTGAAATTTGGTGTTAGTCTTTTATATTTACACTGATGATAATTGATCTCCATCCTTAAAAAGGAAATTCACTATAAAATTTTAAAAATACAAATTTCAATGCCTTAAATGCAAGCTTGTAATATCCTAAGTTAATATTTAACATTTTATAAATTTCAATATTTGTGAGAATTTATTTTATTTATTTAGTTAACATTTAGTTTTAAATTTCTTTTCCTTTTAAAAGGTTCTAAAATATTAAAGATGAATGATACATATGATAATATTCAAAATTTATTTATTTTTATATGGTCATTATCAATTCGAGAATAAATTAAAATAATTTTTATTTTTATAAGGAGTTTCTTGCAAGGATTTATGAAAAAATCATTTATATTTAATAAATTATTTTTAAGAATTGTAAAAGTTTGAAATAGAATTATTTTTAAATGGCCATTATTAATTTAAGACTTATTTAAATATTTTTTATAAGGATTTTTTTTACAGATTAAATGATTTTAATAATTGTGAGTGAAAAAATTTACAAAATTAAATGCTTGAAATGGGTAAATTATTTTTAAAAATTGTGAAAGCTTAAAGTAATTTTTTAGAACTTTTAAATTTATTAGGCTATTACAAATATATGTATTTATATGCATGTAGTAGGGGAGGATTAAGGATATATGAAATGGTATTTTAAATGAAACAAGCTTATGACATGAATGGCTAGGATGAATTTGAGTTTAGAATGAAGGGTTGAAATTTTATGATAGAAATGAGTTTAAATGGTGTGAGATGCGTGGAATCAATGTCCATAGCTTCATTTTTAGTATTTTATCTCTCTTCCTCTTTATTTTATTTTTCCTTTTTTGATTACTATCTCTCTCCTTTCACTGACTCTTTTTCATTTTTTTAATTGAATTTTTGGTAGCTTTTTTTCTTTCTCCACATATCCACTTTGCTTTGTCTCTTTCTCTTTCTTTTTCTCCCTTTCTTCTTCCATACCACCACTATACTTAGAAGCTGTTGTCTATCTTGCTTGGCACCATTCGCCTCTACCATTAGCATCGTTGGCATGGTAGCTCATTTTTACCAACTCATCATAGCTTCTCCTTATGTAAGGGTTTTCTAGTGAGCTGAGGAAAACTGATGAGTTCTGGTTAGTGAATTTGCAGCATCTAACCACCATGTGTTGCTCAAATCCTTTTCGTGCTCCTCTCAACTCTAACAACTCACAGGGTGCACAAAAGCCACCCGATCCGACATCTAAATAGTAGCAAAGGAGTTGAGACTCTTCTTTAATCCGCTAGCATTTTGACACTATTCCACCATCGACAAAGCTCTAGCCAAGTATTTCATGAATAAGTAAACATATTTATATTATAAAATCTTAATATTTATGATGATTTGATATAGAATCCAAGAAAGACCTATTTTATATATGTATGAAATATACAATAATGGCTTAGAAAATTAGAGTTTTATGATATAAATTGTTGAAATAGTAGGATTAAAGTAAAAATGAAGTATTATATCTTAATATTTTGAAGGATTTGAGTTTGATCTAAGAAATTTGATTTATATAGCTTTTGAATAAATGATAATGACTGGGAAAATTATAATTTTATATTGTAAAATATTAAAATAACACAAATAGAGTTCTTATATTAATAATCTTCATATTATTGAGGTTGGAAAATCTTTAGAATATATATATATATATATATCTTTAGAATATATATATAAATTATGATCTCTTAAGATACATGTAGGAATATGGAAAAACAAGTGTATAGTTTTATAAATTGATAATAATAAAATATTCTCATGGCATAAAGTTTTAACATTTTGGTATTTAGAGTTTAATTTAAGGAAACCCTCATTTACAGAAGTTTTTGATTTTTTTATGATAACTCTCAAAATATAAGGAAGTGATAATCTAAGTTGATAAAATAATGGGAATAAAGTTTATTAGGAGAGTTAGATTTTAATATTTTTGCTTGTATAAATTGATACAAAAATCATTATATATATAAGCTTATGTTACTTTTGTGAGTTAATCTCAAAAATGTAAAGAAACCTAGGAATTTAAGATGACTAAATGGCATAGCTTGATTATTAGATAATATTGGAAAATATAAGAAGCAAGTAATATGGAATGCCATTATATTGTGATCAGGAATATAGATTTGAAATATATGGAAAGAAAATAAGTGATGTGCATATAATTATAATTTATTATCATATATTTACGAATAAAAATAATCAGAAGGTGAAAGTAAAAGAGTTAGGAATTTTCAAAGCTGCGTGAATATATATCTTACCACAGATTAATATTATAATAAAAGATAGCTTAAACATTGTGAACTATATTTTTTTATTGAAAGTACAAATTTTATATTTATGTACATATATTTATGTGTAAATTTAGTGCCGAAGTGTAAGTGCAATTAGTTGTTTAAGTGAATGTTAATGGATCTGAATGCGTAGTGAAAATATGATAGTGATGTATCTACCTAATGATGAATTGTAATTGAGTTTCAATGGTATCTGAATGTTATGGCTGTATAAGAAAACATGACAATATTGTTGTATATTCATGCATAAACTACTATATGCTTGATATTGTCTAGTGATAAATTAGTTACTTTGCATTGAAATTTTTATAAATAACTTATGATATGGGAGTTGAACTCTTATGTGTATATTATCTACAAGTTTTGCCATGGGTGGCGCTAAATAATTATGAATTGTACTAAAGCAATGATATTGAAAATTGTGAACTATAATCGAGCAATGATCTAAAAATTGGATGAAGAATTTTTTTTACAAATAGTTGGAAAGGATATAAGTTTAAGCTAGAAATTAAAATGCAACTATATCTATGTCTACTATAAATAGATATGTGATGTGGTATGATATTGGAATTTGTTTGTGATTGAATATTATTGTTTAATATGATTGCAAAAACTTGAGATGAGTTAATTATGATTGAACCTTAATAACTATATATGAATGAGATGACCACTCAAAATGGGTAATATGTGATATAGTAAAGATATCATGCATTTGTGAATAGTTAAAATTACTATAATTTGTGGTATGAAGTATAACATCTAAGTTGTGCAAGTGAATGCTTAATTTGAGGCTTGATTTCATAGGTTTCAAAAATTTAGGAAATGGGTTTGCTACTATTTTTTAATTTAGTACATGATTAGCCTATGATTATTATATATAATATATATATATATATATATATATATATATATATATATATATATATATATATATATATATATATATATATATAATTTATCTCCTACAAGATAGTGGTAAATATATGCTCACTGAGTTCTCATAACTCACTTTATTTTACTTTTAACTTTTTTAGGTTGGAATAAGTATATTTAAGCTTATTGCATCTATGAAGAATTAAGATTGTTTTGTTAAAGGATTTGATAGTTAGGATTAGAATTGAAATTAAAGAAAGAGATTTGTTCATTTAGCATTAGATATGTTGAATTATTTATCTGTGTATAAGTTTGAATTTGTGCAAGTATTATGGATATTAAAGTTATTATTGCATCTGAGAATATACAAGTTTTGTATTTTAAAGTATATGACTCCTTGAAAAGCATCCAAAAATAAAGAAGACTTTATCCATTTTTTTCAGTAAATTTTAAAATGAATTTTAACTTCTCTTGAAAATATTGAAGACTCCCATTGGATAAGTTTAAGTGAATAATATTAAGGTTTGTGGAAATTGAGTATCGAGATCCATACTGGTTATGATCGAGATTAGGTTCATGACAAATCCAATGATAGAAACACTTAACCTCTTAATAGATAGATCTCCTTATAGTATTACCCAATAAATGTAGAATATAGATTCTTATAGAAAAAACTATAAAGTAATATATCATTGATTCCCTTCCTATTTCATTCTTATCCATTTCTTAAAATTTTTTTAAGATAACCTAAAAAGTATAAAGTGATTTTTTTTTTTAATTTTGAGAAGGAAATTTGTATGTGAAATAATTTTAACAAAAGACTAGCTTAGCTCCCATGTGATCCACGAGATTCTTTTTCGTCAAAATTAATATATATATATATATATATATATATATATATATATATATATATATATATATATATATATGTATATATACATTTCATGTTTTAAAAATAAATGTTATCAAAAAAATATTTTAAAGTTAATATAATATGTACAGTTAAAAAAATATAATTAAAAATATAAATACACAAAATTAAATACACACATTTCCCTCTTTCTAAATTTTTTTTATAAAAATATTTTATTTTATGAGAATTTAATATACGATATTGAAATCAATAATCAAATTAAAAAAAAAAACTAAAGTTGAGAGATAAGATGGTCAATCCCATCAAGTTTACATATTTTAAAATTAGTTTAAATGTATAATAGTTACTTTTTTTTAGCCAATAAACATATTGTGACTTACTATGTATAAGCACAATAATGATTTACAATATGATCATATAAAAATAATTATTTTATTTTACATAAATATTCTACCAAGAAATGATTTTAAATTTGGTGTATTTAAAATGTTAACTAATAAAAATAATGGTGAAGCTATAGAATTAACAATTTAAAATTTAATTTAATTTAAAATATAGTGAGAAATCAATTGTAATAATAATCAAAATTTGAAAGGATAGTATTATAAATAAAATATTTTTAAAATATATTTATAATGTAAAAGCTAGATATATATTTACTATAAATTAAATTACTTTAGTAAAATAAAGTAGTAATAATATAAAATATATTCTCATATGAATATTATAATTATAATAATATTAGGTTAGTATACAAGAGTACTATAACAATTTACAATATGAGCATACACAAATTATTCATTATGAAGATAAAATATATTTGAATAAAACTCAATAATTTTAATATTTTTAAATAAAAATTAAATATGATTTTTTAGTAGATTAAGAAAATTTTCATTTATTTAAAAGAAGATAGAAAATTAAATAATTTTAATATATTAAATTTAGAAAGAAAGTAAATTAGTTCACTAAATGCTTTTGGATATGAAGTTTTTCGAAGGTTATTTTAGAAGGGAAATTGGCAAGTGGAACAATCTCAAAGGAAGATATAGAATATAGATTTATTTAAAAAAGAAAATTAAATAATTATAATATATTAAATCTAAAAATAAAATTAATTAGTGTAATAAAATATAAACATGACAAACAATTCATTAAATATTCTTTGATATGAATTTTTTTTGAAATTATTTTGGAAGGGAAATATTTTTATTTTGGAAGAAAAATTTGTAATTGGAAGAGTTTTAGAGAAAGATAAAATAGTTAGACAAATTTTCTATCCATATTCTTTCTTTTAAGATTTTTAATATAAATATTAAATAATATTTATTAGTTGAATATAAAATTTTTATTTATTTAAAATATAATAAAAATAAAATAATTTTAATATATTAAATTTACAAAGAAAATAAATTAGTTTAATAAAATATAAAAATGACAGAAAATCTATTAAATGCTTTTTAACATGAATTTTTCTAAAGATTGTTTTGAATGGGAATTTTTTCTTTCTTTTATAAGGAAAATTTATAGGCGGAAAGTTTCAGACGAAGATATAGAATAAAGATTGATATAGATTATAGCAAGATAGATAGACATAGAATAGAATGTAGAATATAAACTAAAATTATTTTGGAAAATATAATAAGAGTTTTAAGGTAAATATAAAATATAATTTATTAATAGAATTTGAATTTTTTTATTTATTTAAAAATAGATAGAAAATTAAGTATTTACAATATATTAAATTTTGAAAAAAATACGGAGGAAAATTTGTAAATGGAATAGATTTAGAGGAATAGATAGATAGATATATTTTCTACCCGTATCTTTTCTTTTAAGATTTTGAAGATTAATATTAAAATTAATTTGAAAGTAATTACAAGATTTTTGAGATAAATATTAAAAATGGTTTATTAGTAAAATGCAAAAATTTTATTTATTAAAATAAAAATATAAAATTAAATAATTACAATATATTAGATGTAAAAAGAAAGTAAATTAGTTTAATAAAATATAAAAAATGATAGACATCTCATTAAATATTCTATAGCATGAATTTTTTTAGAGGTTATTTTGGGAGAATTTTTTCTTTTTTTTGTTTTGGAAAGGAAATTTATTGGTGGAAAAGTTCTGAGGAAAGATATACAATAGATAAACAAAGATATAGAATATTGATAGAAAGATGGATTTAGCATAGAACATAGAATATAGATTAAAATTAGTTTGTAAATAATTATAGAAGTTTTAAAATAAAATTAAATATGATTTATTTGTAGAATGTAAACCTTTTCATTTATTTAAAAAAGGATAAAAATTAAATAAATGTAATATGATGAATTTTGAAAGAAAGTAAAGTAGTCTAATAAAGTATGAAAATGGTAGACATACCATTAAATTCAGTTTGACATAGATTTTTTTTTGGCTTGTTTTATGAGGGGAATTTTTTTGTTTTGGATGGAAAATTTGTAGGTGGAAGAGTTTTAGAAGAAGATATAAAATAGATAGATTCAGATATAGAATATAAATAGATAGATATACAATAGAATTTAAAATAAGGATTAAAATTAGTTTGAAAATAATTATAAGAATCTTAAGATAAATATTAAATATCATTTATCAATAGAATGTAAGTTTTTTTCATTTATTTAAAAGATGAATGAAAATTAAATAATTGCAATATAATAAATATAGAAAGAAAGTAAATTGGTTTAATAAAATATGAAAATGATAGATATTCCATTAAGGGTTCTTTGATTTGCGAAATTTTATATTTTCACAAAAGTATATAGTCCTTATAATCACATTCCCTAGAATATGATATTCTTATGTTTGATTTAATATAAATATTGTGAGAAATAATTTCTCAAATTCTCAAATATGTTATATTCATATATTTAGTTCATACTTTATAATCTTGGAAGTCTTATTAATTTTTCAAAAATAGTCATATCCATTTTTCAATATAAATTGTAATAAATCATAATTTTAATTATAATTATATAAATACAAACTTTTAATCATCTAATAAATTAATAATTTAAATTATTTTCAATCAAAACATGATAAATGTTTAACATATAAAATATTAAAATTATTAAGAATATAAAATTTTAATATAATCAATTAATTCACACCTTGAAATAATTTAAATAAATTTAATAAAATTTTACTAAATGATTTCATCCTAATTAGCTATAATATTTCTCAATATCTCACAAGTAGAATTAACTAATTTTTATCTATAATGATACAATCTATATTATAGAATAATTTTAACAAAGTTGTAATTCCACCATGAGTAAAAATTAACTATGCATTTCACAAATACTTTGTAGACTTGTAGCTCCTACCTTTCTTAGATCACTTTCATATTCCAAAACCCAAATTATTGGTGCAATAATTCCAACTCCAATAAAAACTCTTTCATATTATTAATTGAAATTATTAAATGGGTTAAAAAAATTAATATGTTTTAATATGTTTAATAAACAGTTTAATTTGACATAATACATTATTATTTAGTTCAGATTCAGGTTAAGCTTAATTAGGTTGTTACTATCATTTGATACAATACGACCTGATACATGAATACAAATTGTCACTCTTAACAAGTACATAAAAATTAGACTTCTTTTTACATATTAAATAAACTAACTTATAATCTATCGATATAATCAATAAATTGTAAGTTAGTATTTAGAGGTGTTTTATGCACTAGTTTATTAAAAAAATAAATTTTAATTTAATAAGTATATTGAATAACTTATAACTTATAAGTTACTACCTCTTCCAATTTTTTTGAAAATCTATCTTTATTCTTTTATTAATTCATAATATGAATCTAAATCTTTTTTTTTTCAATGATATGTTTCTAACTCCAACCTTTTTGTAAATAAAATCCAATTAACTATATTTTAAGTAATTATAATTTTATTATAAATAATAATAAAATAAAAATTATGTAAGTAAATAAATATACAAATTCATAAAACATAATTGATTAATAGATATTATATTTTGACTTTGAATATTTTAATTATGCTAATATAATTTAATTTTTAAATAAATATACATTATTTTAATTTATATATTTATTTTTATTAAGTATTAATATATCATTTTATGTTATTTTATAATTTCAATTAGTTTAATAACTAATTTAGTAAAATACTTCTTACACAATTAATTAACTTATCAATTATTAGTTAACTTATTAATTACTTGTAGAAAATAGAACCTTAAATTAAACTTCTATCATTTAACTTATATAAAAATTGTTTTAAAATTTCTTTCATATAAAAATTACAACTGTAATAAAATAATATATAAATCATAATTTTTAAAAAAATATAAGAGCATATACTAGATTGCACTTTTACGAGTTTTGCCTACAAAAAGGAAAAAAATTAATGTTATTAGCTTTTTTGTTTAAAATTGTAGTTTCATATAAAAATGAAAAATTATTGAAAATTTTTTATTTATACAATTTTAAATAATAGAATTTTGCATATAAAATTTAAATAAATTTATATTATTTTATAAAAAAATTGAGATTTAATATGAGAAAATTAATTTTATAATTTGTATATTACTTTTTTTAATAAAAACCTCAGTAAAATAATGCAAAATCAATAATAGCAAATTAACATAGAGTTTCTAAGAATTTTTTTTTCCTTTTGGTGACTTCACTTTCTTAATAAAAATAAATTACAGAAGTCAATAATTAAAAACTTATTATCATATTGTATAACATGCAACAAAGTTTAATTTGCACTATAGAAATCTCATAATAAAAGATAAAATTGTTCTTTTATTTTAGCATCAATATTCTCATATTTTATGAGAATATAAGATACCTCACTTTTCCTATGGGAATATTTAGAAGAAAAGTTGAGTCTTAAAATATTTATAAGAATATTACATTCTTAGGTAAGCTTTTTTAAAATTTTTAATTAAACATGAGAATGTAGCATTCTTATGAATTATTCTTGGAATTGTGAAAGACTAACTCAGCTCTTGTGTGATGCATGAGATTTTTTTTGTTGAAATTAATATATATGTATATACACTTTATATTTCACAAATAGACATTATCAAAAAATTATTATAAGGTTAATATAACTTATACAATCAAAAAATCATAACTAGAAATATAAATATATATATATATATACACATAAAAATTACTTTCATTTGCTAAATTTTCTATAAAATTCCTTTATTTGATAAAAAAATTTAATGTAAGATACTAAAATTAGTAATTAAAATAAAAAAAATAAAATCTAAGAGATTAGATGCTCAATTCTATTAAACCTACATATTTTAAAATTAATTTAAAAGTGTAATAGTTACTTTTTTATCAATAAATACATTGTGACTTATTATACATGTACATTGTAATTATTTACAATAAGTGCATACACAAATAATTCATTTAGAATATAATATATATTAAAATAAAAATAATTATTTTATATTATACAAATATTTTACCTAAAAATAATTTTAAATTTGATGTGCTTTGAAACTTAAACTAATAAGAATATTAGTGAAAGGATAGTATTGTAAATAAAATATTTTAAAAATATAATTATAATATAAAATTTAAATATATATCTTCTATACTTTAAATTAATTTTAGCAAAATAAAGTAGTAACAAATATAAAATATATGCTCATATGAGTATTATAATTATAATAATATTAGGTAAATATGCAAGAGTACTATAACGATTTATGATATGGGCATATACAAATAATTTATTAAGAATATAAAATATTTTAAAATAAAAATAAATATTATAAGATTTTTACATAAATATTGAATATGATTTAATAGTAAATTACAAATTTTTTTATTTATTTAAAAGAGGATAGAAAATAAAATAATTATAATATATTAAATTTAGAAAAAAGATAAATTAGTCTAACAAAATATGAAAATAATAAACTTTCCATTAAATGCTTTTTGACATGATTTTTTTAGATTGTTTTGAAAGGGAAATTTTTTTATTTTGAAAAAAAATTTGCAAGTGGAAGAGTTTTAAACAAAGATATATAACAAATAGATATAAATGTTGAATATAGATAGATAGATAGAAAAATCAAACTTAAAGTTGTTCCAAAGTTCCTTATTTTGGTGGTTTGGTGTCTTATTTATATATAACTGTTAAGTGAGCCTTATATAATGTTACTAGGACTTGCCTACTACCATGTATACATTTAAAATTTTGTTTAAGGTTTTGAAGCATGATTGGATGACCCTCTTGGATGTTGCATAAATGCATAATGGAGTGTTCTTTTTTTAGGTGACCTTTTTGCCCCTCACTTCTTTATGAATTTATGATGAATAGTGAATTATTCTTTAGTAGAAGCATAGTAGACTGTCCTTACACTTAGTAAATGTAATCTAGAGTTTCCTTTCACTTGGTAGGTTTTTAGAGGTGGGTTCTGAATTGAAGGCCTTTAGTAAGGCTGGGATAATTCTATTAGGTCTCTACTATAACCTTTGGACTTATAACTAGGTCATTGATATAGAGGTGTTTCTAGTGTTACTATTTAAGCTTAAGAGCCCTCATTTGGAGGGTATTTAATAAATGTTATTGATATTGACATTTGTCATTATGTTCATGTTCCTTTTGTCATTGAAAGTGCTATTAGGTTATCAAGAGTAAACTATTTCGCTTTAAGTTGGACAATTTAGAATTTCCATTTGCATCAAAGGAAATGGCATATGAGAGTTTAGGTTCAAGAATCATTTCATTCACTTTTAAGGTGTTATGCTAATGTGGCTTGTTGTTCACCGTTGCATGTTTGTTGAGGATTGGATACTTGTTAATATGGATACTTGCCATTGGTCAATGATTTTTTGATTGTGCGATTGTTGACATATACCATCCATCTTAGATGCTTTGGTTGGACCCCACCATATGTATGATGCTGTAATGGAGTGTCCTTTCACTTGGGGCATGTGGAATGTTCCACTACTTTAATAGATTTCATAGTGGAGTGTCGTTTAGTTAGGTTATCATAGTGGGAATATCCTTTCACTTGGTGTATTGTAAAGTGTCCTACTATTTTAATGGATTCATAATAGAGTGTCCTTTCACTTAATACATAATGAAGTGTCCTTTTCCACTTATATTAGAATTTAAAATTAAAGGCTCCTCATGTAGTAATGAACATAAAGGTAGTTGATGGGCCATATTATTTAAAAGCTTTAGTGGCCTTTGCATTATTGAGATAAGATGGTATGTGTTAAGTTTATATGAAGTGTTTTTGTGGTTGTTTAAGCAGTTGGGTGCTTATGTTATTTTGCAAGCATTAACGAAGGCTTGTTTAGATTCTAGTGTGCCTAATTGGTTAATCTATCCATATTATATATCTATATCTATCTAATTTATTCTATATCTTTGTCAAAAGCATTTCCATTTGCAAATTTTCCTAAAAAAAATAAAAAATTTCTTCTAAAAATAACCTCTAAAAAATTTGTATTAAAGAGCATTTAATAGAATGTATGTCATTTTTATTTTTTTATTAACTAGTTCACTTTTTTTTAATTTAATATATTATAATTATTTTATTTTCTATCCTCTTTTAAATGATTGAAAAATTTTTATAATCTACTAATAAATTATATTTTATATTTATCTTAAAAATATTATAATTATTTATTTTTTATTCTTAATAAATTATTTGTATATATCAATACTATATATTATTACAATACTATTGGATATTTTCTATTATTAGTATGAGCATAGATTTTATATTTGTTATCACTTTGTATAACAAAAACTAATTCAATTTACGATAAATATTTATCTACATCTTATCTTATCTTCTTCTAAAACTCTATCACCTACAAATTTTTTTCCTAAAATGATCTTAAAAAAAATTCATATTGAGGAGTATTTAATGAAATATTTTCCATTTTTATATTTTATTAATATAATTAACTTTTTTAGATTTAACATATGGTAATTATTTAATTTCCTATTTTCTTTTATATAAAGGAAAAATTTTGCAATCTATTAATAAATTATATTTAATATTTACCTAAAAATTCTTATAATTATTTATTTTTAATTCAAATATATTTTATATTCTTAATAAATTGTTTGTACATGCCAATGTTATAAATCATTAAAATACTCTCACATATTTAACTAGTATTATTATAATTATAATGCTTATATGTGCATATATTTTATATTTGTTATCATTGGATTGTACTAAAATTAATTTAATTTATGATAAATATATATTTAAATTTTATATTATAAATATATTTTTAAAATATTTTATTTACAACATTATCCTTTGATATCGCTAGTTAAATTTAATAATTATTACAATATATTTCTTACTACATATTAAATTATATTGAACTTTAAATTGTTAATTTTATAATTTTGCTATTATTTTTATTAGTTGACATTTCAAACTCATCCAACTTAAACCATTTGTGGGTAGAATATTTGTATAATATAAAATAATTATTTTTTATTTAAATATATTTTATATTCTTAATGAATTATTTATATATGCTCATATTATAATTATTATAATGCTCATAAATAATAAATCATAATATGTTTATTGGTTAAAAAAGTGATTATTATACTTTTAAATTAATTTTGAAATATGCAAGTTTGATAGAATTAAACATCTAATCTTTTAGATTTTAATTTTTTTATTTGATCATTGATTTCAGCATTTTATATTAATTTTTTATAAAATAAAAAGTTTTTATAAAAAATTTAGAGAGAGATTAATGTGTTATTTAAATATGTTTATATTTTTATGTTTCTAATTGTAATTTTTTAATAGCATAAATTATGTTAATTTTATAATAATTTTTTGATAATTATTATTTGTAAAATATGAAATGCATATATATATATATATATATATATATATATATATATATATATATATATATTAATTTTGACTAGAAAAAAGATCCTATGCGATCCACGGGAGCTAAACTAATATAGATTAAAATGAGTTTAAAGGTCATTATAAGGGTTTTAAGATAAATATTTATTAATAAATTGTGAAATTTTTTCATTTATATAAAAAGTATAGAATATTAAATAATTGCAATATATTAAATTTAGAAAGAAAGTAAATTAGCATAATAAAATATGAATATGAAAATGGTAGATATTCAATTAAATGTTCTTTGACAAGAATTTTTTTTTTGAAGTTATTTTGGTAGGGAAATTTTTTTATTTTAGAAGGGAAATTTACAAGCAAAAGGTTTTAGAGGAAGATATAAATTTTCTATCTGTATCATTTTTTAAATGATTTTAAAGGCAAATATTAAAATTAATTAAAAGATAAATATAAAATTTTCAATATAAATAATAAATACAATTTATTAATATAATACGAAAATTTTCATCTATTTAAAAGGAGATAAAAATTAAATAATTGTAATATATTGAATTTAAAAAAATAAATTAGTCTAATAAAAATAATTGACGTTATATGAAATTTTCTTTGGCATGATTTTTTTTGAGATGGAAATTTTTTTAGAGGGAAGTTTTGCATGTGGAACAGTTTCGGGAGAAGACTAAATCAGCTTCCGTACAATGCATGAGACTCATTCTTTAGTCAAAAATAATATATAATATTTCATTTTTCACAAATAAACATTATCAAAAAATTATTATAAGATTATATAATTTATATAATTAAAAATATAAAGATGTAAATGCACATATTCTCTCATTTTCTAAATTTTCTATTTGATGAAAAATTTAATATAAGATATTAAAATTAATAATCAAATAAAAAATTTAAAATTTGAAAATCAAATGCTCAATTGTATTAAATTTACATATTTAAAAATTATTTTAAAAGTATAATAATCATTCTTTTAACTAGTAAACATATTATAATTTATTATGCATAATTCATTGAGAATTCATAGTAGTAACGATTTATATCATGCGTATATAAAAATAATTCATTAAAAATATAATAGATATCGAAATAAAAAATAATTATATTACATTATATAAATATTCTAACTAAAAATAATTTTAAATTTAATGTATTTGAAATATCAACTAATAAGAATACCAATGAAAAGATAGTATTATAAATAAAATATTTTAAAAATTTAATTATAATATAAAATTTTAATATATATTTTCTATCCATTAAATTAATTTTATCAAATAAGTAGTAACAAATATAAAATATAATGTTTAATATGAGTATTATAATTATAATAATATTATGTAAATGTATTAGAGTACAATAACGATTTGTAATATAGATATATATGTAAATAATTTATTAAGAATATAAAATAAATTTGAATAAAAATAAATAATTAAAATTTTAAGATAAATATTAAATATATTTTATTAGTAAATTGTAAATTTTTTTATTTATTCAAAAAGGAATTAAAATTAAATAATTATAATATATTAAATTTAAAAAAGTAAATTAATTTAATAAAATATGAAAATGATAAATATTATATCAAATATTCTTTAACATTATTTTTTTGAGATTATTTTGTGAAGGAAATTTTTTTTGTTCTGAGAGAAAAATTTATGGACGGAAGGGTTTTAGAGAAAAATAATAATAATGATATGGATTTTTAAGATTCTTAAAATTAGCCTTTTAAGATTTTTAAAATTCTTGATACTAACCTTTTATAGAAGTAAAAATAAGTTGTACAAATATAAAGTGATATATCAATTTATTATTCAGTAAAAAATATAAAGTAGTATATTATTAATTCACTTCTCATTTTGTTTTATTTTATTTGAATATCTTTTTAAATTTTTTTTAAGATAAATATTAAATATATTTTATTAGTAGATTCTAAAAATTTTCATTTGTTTAAAAGATGATAAAAATAAATAATTGCTACATATTAAATTTTAAAAAATAATTAATGTAATAAAATATAACATTTTCATTTTATTTTTATCCATATTTTTTATTTTTTAAGATAAATATTAAAATTAATATGAAAATAATTATAAAATATTCAAAATAACTATTAAATATGACTTATAGCTTATAATTAGATTGCGAAAATTTTTATTTATTCAAAATAGAATAAAAATTAATTAATTATAGTATATTAAATTTAAAAAAATTAAATTAATCTAATAAAATATGACATTCTCATTTCATTTTCTATTTGTATTTTCTAAGATATTTAATGTAAATACTAAAATTAGTTTGAAAATAATTATAAAATTTTAAGATAAATATTAGATATACTTTATTAGTAGATTATAAATTTTTTTATTTATTTAAAAAATAATAAAAATTAAATAGTTTTAATATATTAAATTTATAAAGAAAGTAAATTTATGTAATATAATATGAAATAACAAATATAGTATTAAATGCTTTAACTATTTTAATTTTTTTTAGTAGGAAAGTGAATTAAATTATATTTGATATGATTTTTTTGAAAGAAAAAGTTTTTTTATTTTGAAAAGGAAATTTAGGAAGAAAAATTCGTAGATGGAAGAATTTTAGATGGAGATAAATAGAGATCGATAATTTTTTTCAGATTTTCTCTCAACCCGGTAGCCTTTCTTCACGTCGACTAGAGGACAAACTTGTAAATGTACATACTCTCCCTATCCAGCGGCGCTTCCGCCACGGGAAAGTAGATGCCCACAGTTCTAACTAGCTGCCTCGGCTAGCAGAGCCCAAAATGAATTCTCTCAAATCCTCCTTCCTCTTCTCCACTCCATTCCCACCTCCTCCTTCTGACCACCATTCTTCGAAACCCATTGCCAAGAAACCCATTCGCTCCTCAGTCCAGCCAGACCCATGGTCCGTCAAAGATGGAGACCCTACTAAGCCTAAGCCAAGATCGAAGAACCCCAAGAAGCCGCTTTCTGATGATAACGCTCGCCGCATTATCAAGGCCAAAGCAGATTATTTAGGTATTCTTCGTAGAAACCAAGGTCCACAAGCACAGACCCCAAAGTGGATCAAAAGGAGCCCAGAGCAGATGGTTCAGTACTTGCAGGATGATAGGAATGGGCATTTGTATGGAAAGCATGTGGTCGCAGCAATAAAGAAGGTAAGAGCTTTGTCACAGAAAGGTGAGGGCGAGTATGATATGAGAATGGTGATGAGTTCTTTCGTGGGGAAGCTGAACTTTAGGGAGATGTGTGTTGTGCTTAAGGAGCAGAAGGGGTGGAGGCAAGCCAGGGACTTCTTTGCATGGATGAAATTGCAGGTCAGTGCTTCCCCCTTTTTGAATTTTTAGAAATTTTTAACTAAACAAATGAATGTGCTGTTTAGTCTCCTGCAAGTTGTTCCATAGTTTCTTTTTTTAATCTCCAAAGCGTAGGAATTGATGTTTTGTAATGAATAGTTTGGTGCTTGAACAGCTGAGTTACCGTCCGAGTGTTATCGTATATACAATATTATTGCGCACATATGGGCAAGTAGGAAAACTCAAACTGGCTGAGGAGACCTTCTTGGAGATGCTTGATGCAGGATGTGAACCAGATGAAGTTGCTAGTGGGACTATGCTTTGTTCTTATGCGAGATGGGGGCGCCATAAAGCTATGTTGTCATTTTATTCGGCAGTAAAAGAAAGGGGTGTAGTACTCTCTATTGCTGTCTTCAACTTTATGCTGTCTTCTTTGCAAAAGAAATCACTCCATGGAGAGGTAATAGAGCTGTGGAAGGATATGCTGGAAAAAGGAGTGGTACCTAATAGTTTTACCTATACAGTAGTCATCAGCTCACTTGTCAAAGAAGGGCTGCATGAAGATGCTTTTAACGCTTTTGATGAGATGAAGAGTGGTGGATTTGTTCCTGAGGAGGTAACTTATAGCCTGCTTATTAGTTTAAGCGTCAAAAATGGCAACAAGGATAAAGTGCTAAGACTATATGAGGATATGAAATTTCATGGAATAACTCCAAGTAATTATACTTGTGCTTCACTTCTATCTTTATACTACAAGTTTGAGGACTACTCTAGAGCCCTTTCCCTCTTTGCAGAAATGGGAAGAATAAAAATGTCAGCTGATGAAGTCATATATGGTTTGCTCATAAGGATTTATGGAAAGCTAGGTTTGTATGAGGATGCTCAGAAAACATTTGAGGAGATAAAGCAGCTGGGTTTACTGACTGATGAAAAAACATTTTTAGCAATGGCCCAAGTCCACCTTAATAATGGAAATGTAGACAAAGCTTTGGAAACTATTGAACTCATGAAGACTGGAAGCCTATGTTTCTCCCGTTTTGCTTATATTGTCTTGTTGCAGTGTTATGTGATGAAAAAAGATCTAGTTTCTGCTGAAGAAACATTTTTATGTCTAAGCAAGACAGGACCACCTGATGCTGGTACTTGTAATGGTATGCTCAATTTGTATGTTGGACTTGATTTGATGACAGAGGCAAAGGATTTCATTATTCATATAAGAAAGCACCAAACACCTTTTGACGGGGAGCTTTATAAGACGGTCATGAAAGTATATTGTAAGGAGGGAATGCTACTGGAAGCTCAAGAGCTAACAAAGCAGATGGTTAAGCATGAATTTCTTAAAGACAGAAAATTTGTGCAGACATTTTATTGGGGTCTTTGTGAAGATAAGGGTGATGGGCAGTATGATGATAAACTCATGGCTATTGACCAACCTGACACTGTAGCTCTTGGCCTGATGCTCAATTTGAATCTAGCAAATGGTTATCTCAGAAAGACAGAAGTGATATTGAAGTTATTGCTTGGTTCTGTGGGAGGCTCAGCTATTGTTAATGAGCTTATCATCAGGTTGATCAAGGATGGTATGATGATAAATTAATGCTCCCTATACTTGTAGTTTGAAAATTGATCATACCTAAATTAAATGAAGTTCTTTTTGGTGATATGTTGAGAATTTTCCATTTATATTCTGCAGTGAAATTTTGCTTGTGATTGATATGATTCTATTTCTTAATGCAGGAGAAATCAGTAAAGCAGAATATCTCAGCCATCAATTAACCAAACTCAGATGCCGAATGGAAGAAGCTACTGTAGCTTCTTTCATTAACTATTATGCCAAACAACGTAAGCTGAAAGAAGCTGAAGATACCTTTGCAGAGTTTGTAAATTCTTCAACATCGGGGAAACTAGTTTATAACTCTATGATTGATGCATATGCAAAATGTGGTAAGCAAGAGGAGGCATATCTGCTTTACAAGCAAGTAACAGAGAAAGGGCATGATTTGGGTGCTGTTGGAATCAGCATTGCCGTGAAT
The DNA here is from genome assembly GCA_020226215.1 of Sindora glabra. Taxonomy (NCBI): domain Eukaryota; kingdom Viridiplantae; phylum Streptophyta; class Magnoliopsida; order Fabales; family Fabaceae; genus Sindora; species Sindora glabra. The sequence goes on from CM035231.1 coordinate 10,318,400, forward strand.
GCTTTAACTAATGGAGGTATGATCAAGGAAGAGTTAAGTAAACCATGATAAATCCTTATATTTCATTTGTTCACACAATACCCATCTTCACATATCTCTTTCACTGTGAGGTGGATCAGACTGTCCTCTTCACAAGTTGTGATAAATTGTGTTTGGATAGAACTGTATAACATTGTGGATATTTCACATAGGATTAGTTGTGGGGGAAGAGGTTTCCAGTTTCCTCGTCTCTGAAAGCTGTACCTCAAGACATCAGCATTACTAGTTATGTCCTACTTGTTAGTTGTTACTCGCTTTGCCTTGTTGCGACCAGACTGATGCGCAGTTTTCCTTTCAACAGATTTTATTTAATTTTTTATTTCCCTTCTGTTGAAATGGAGTATTTCCAATTCAGAAGACTTGTTTTCAACAATATGTGCACAATTGCAATTGTTTCAGAATTGATTATATCATGTAATAGCTCTCTGTTGAGTCTGTTCTGAAATCATAGACATTGTCTAGATCCATCTTACCAGGCTCCTTTCCCTAACCCTTTGCATGTCAAACATAAACTAATATGGGCTGGCTTAATTTATGGTCAATGATTCTGACAAGCAACTTTACAGGATTTGGAAACTACGAGCATCATGTATTCCTTTGTTTAGCATGCAAATTACTCTAACATTGGTGTTCATAATGATAAAGTGTAATTCTTTTTCAGGCAAACATCAGGAAGCAGAGAATGTAATCTGCTGGAGTTTTGAAGAGAAATTGGAGCTTGATACTGTGGCTTACAACACTTTTATCAAAGCCATGCTTGAAGCAGGTTGACAGCAAATATTTCATTTGAATTTAAATGTAAAAATGCTCCAGATAGCTTGCTGATAAGTGTGTCCTCTATTTCAGGCAAATTCCAGTTCGCTTCCAGCATTTATGAGCGGATGTGTTCCTTGGGAGTTGCTCCATCAATTCACACATTTAACACCATGATAAGGTTATAGTTTAGATAACCTGTTCTTTCATTGGTAATAGTCCATATATATATATATATATATATATGTATGTATGTATGTATGTATGTATGTATACAAACACATGCGCGCGTGCCTTATCTGTTGTTATTTTCCAGACTAATAGTTGAACTTTTGGTGCAGTGTCCATGGACAAGATCAAAAGTTGGAAAGAGCTGTGGAGATGTTCAACAAGGCTTGCACATTGGGTTTGCTTTTGGATGAAAAAACATACATGAATTTGATTGGCTATTATGGGAAGGCTGGTATTGATCTATTTTACTTAAACTGAGATAGGATCTTGATAATCAGCTGCTTTAATATTGTAATGGAAGTTCCAATGCCCTTGTGTCATGTGCATAATTTTCTTCATTCATATTTAATATGATTTGCATTGAATGGAATATGTATGATAATGTTTATTGATTAGTTGATAAACTGAATGGAATATGTATGATACGTTTATTGATTGGTTGATGAACTGTTGGGCTGTTGGTACTGCCCGTTTGTTGGGTAAAGTCAATGATAATGTACTATTACATATCAAAGGTCAAATGAAAAGACAAAAGGAATAAAATAAGAAATAAAGGAGACACAGTGATGATTATCTCTCACTAATTATCTTTTTATCAGAAAAAGTACACAATGATGAAATTCCATGCTTATAATATCTGTAGAATGGTATGTGTTTGATTCATTTTGCCTCATTATAATTGGTATTCTCTAGGACAATGAAATCAAAATCCTAAATTATTTTATTTTGCAGGTAAGACACATGAAGCTTCGAATTTGTTCAGTAAAATGCAGGAAGATGGGATAAAACCCGGAAAGGTGAAGTTTTGTTAGATCATCAAGAGCATATGGCCGTTATCAAAGAACCATTTAATTTTGAAGCTTAATCTGTTTAGCAAGGGTTCAATTTAAATCTCTGGTAGTTATAAATGCTTTCTACCTGTTTCCCATCACTCCACTCTAGATTTCTGGGTCTCTTATTTATCTTTCCAATTTTAGGATACCACTAGTATAAAGACCCCTTTGTTGCAAATCACACACAGTGGATAAAATGATTTTCGATGGTTATGTAAATTACATTTCCATTCTTGGAGACCAAGTCATTATTTTTAGTGCTAACTCCTTTCCTTTGCTGGTGAAATGCAGGTCGGCTACAATATTATGGTCAATGTGTATGCTACTGCTGGATGTCGTCATGAAATAGAGAAGCTTTTTTGGGCCATGGAGAGACATGGTTGTTCACCTGACTCTCTCACCTATCTTTCCCTTGTTCGAGGATATACAGAGAGTCATAATTATTCTGATGCTGAGGAAACCATTAATGCTATGCGAACCAAAGGCATTTCTCCATCCTGTGCCCATTTTAACATTTTACTCTCTGCTTTCACCAAAGCAGGGCGGATTGAAGAAGCCAACAGGATTTATGAGAAATTATTAGCTTTTGGTTTAATTCCTGATCTCATTTGTATCCGAACGATGATGAGAAGTTACCTGGAATATGGGCATTTGGAAGAAGGTATCAGATTTTTTGAAAGTGTAAGCAAGTCAACAAAAGCTGACAGATTTATCATGAGTGCAGCTGTGCATCTTTACAAATCTGCTGGCAATGAAAGCAAATCTGAAGCAATATTAAATTCAATGAACAGCATGAAGATCCCATTCATGAAGAAACTTGAAATTGGATCCAGGCTGAAAACTTTGTGAGTTACTTGAACTATCTGAGAAATGGATTATGTACTTTATGGGCAATATCGATCTGGAGAAGTGTTGGTCTTATGACTAATTGAACATGTACATAAATATAATCAACCCAACAATGGTGACAGAGGAAGACTGATGATAACCATGCAACTCGTGTATGTTTACATGTTAAGTGACTCTTGTTCGCAATTTACATTAGGCTGTTCACCTCAGACATTGGAATGGGAATATGCTGAGGGAACTGTTTCTTCAAACTTATTTGAAGGTAAACCAAGAGCTTATATCTTAGTACCAGGAACACGTATACGACGCTATGACGCGGGTGAGATTCCCTGTAATGATGGCTTTTGGGGGATCAAGATCGAATGCTTAGTCCCATTTCTTTTTGACAGTCTGGCATGGGGAGGAAGCAGAGTCTATTAGCAACACTCAGATTGCTGGAATGGAACTTGTACAAGATTTTCTTCACAAAAGATTACATTAAAATTGATAGATTTCTAAAATTTGTACAGACTGATGCAAGTGTGTTGAGTTAGAAACAAATTATCGAGTTTCTGCACATATGCAATACTGAAGTATAGTTCACTCTTATTGTCTGAAATGAACATGAATTCTCTAGCAGTACACAATAAGAAGTTGGGATCTAGGGACAAGAGAAATAAGATGTTTGAAAAAGCCGTTCATTAGAATTAGATCATGGATGATACTATTTGACTTAGGCTGGCGAGCTGCTTGCTGAACTTGATTACAACTTGAGTAGTTCATTTTTTTGGTTTGACTGCATTTTTATTTGACTTATTTAGCTCATATAATTTGCGACTAGATTGAATTATAATTTTTTATTTTTATTATATATTTATTGGTATAATATAATATATAGTTAAAAATTTAATTTAATTTTAATAATTTTAAATTTAAATATTTAATAATATTTATAATCATATCAAATATTTTTTTTACAAAAAATACTTTGTTATTATTTAATTAATTTAAAAACTTACTACTAATTTAAGCTTGAGTTGAGTTCGAATTATTTTTTTATTTTAAATGAGTTTATGTAATTCTATGCGTTAGGGGATCTCTTAAGAAGAGAGAGAATTGTCTATTAAGTAGGATGACTAATGTTGAAAGGGGGTTTAAATTCATAACTAAAGGGAATTATAATCATTTTATTGAGATTTTCACAACTAATTAAATTAACTATCATAATTGAAATCCAAATTCAATTGTGATTAGTGTGAAGTTTATTATTTTATTTTTACTAGCCTAATCATATTCATTCATCATTATCTTGATTATTTATTTAAAGAATATAGAAGGAAGGGATAGCAACACTAGGAAAGGAATGACTTTTTATTATCATTAACAACTTCATAAAATATGAGAGTTAGAATTGCTTATAACTCTCTTAACCTGAAGATAAGTTAACCTAATTAATCTAAAAAAAATTAGTTCAAGAATCCTCTACCTAAAGAATGAGGTTGCAAAATAAAATTCTATCCAACAAAATTATGCTACCAAGACCTTGTTGAATGAACTTTCAATAGAATTAGCTTTCAGGAGGTGGTAGCAACAATAGGAGTTTAGCTTGTGTATCTATAAATTTAAAACATAAAGAAGTGAATTCGAAATTTAGTGATTAAATATTCCAACATAAACAAATACAACAACTTAGTAACTTCATTAATTGGAACATCCTCCTATAATATTTATCACTCAAAACATCTATATTCATCAATTCAAATTCAAATCATTATAAGAGGCTCATTCACGGCCATATCACCATAGTTATACAACATTGAATTTTTCAATAACATTAAATTCCAAATTCATAATATAATGTACAATTGACAATAAATAAAGCAAGTAAATCTTATACCTTTTACAAACTTATCTTTGTGCCTCTTAGGTTAACTTGATACCTTCCATAAGCTTGTTACTGAGAGTTAGGTGTTTAACATTTGCATCATCTCCCCTATCACATTTCTCATTTTTCAATGCACATTGCTTAATTTTTTTTTTCTTATATCTTAACTTAAGCCATACTTATCACATTATTCCAATGATATTATGCCTCAGTACATGATTATATAACATATTCCATTTCATAAATAACAATACAAACTTATTCATGTCACATATCATAAGGTAGGACACCTTAATTTGTCATTTTATATTTACTAATTCATGTATTTGACTCATAAATATCATAATCTATCTTTTCTTGATGTTTTGGATCATCACATCCTACCTTGGACACTTAGGTTTCATGATAAAACAAAGTAAATTAGACAAAATAGATTATATACTTGACTATGAGAGCCTTGAGAATAATTCAAAGGACTCATAGTTAACTATGTAGTTGATTATGAGGGTTTAGGAAAATTTTGGAGCTTAATAGTCAATTATAGAGATCCAAAGAGCATCTTGGAAGTCCATAGTCAGCTATTAACCTCTAAAAAGTAGCTTGTGGCTATATAGTCGACTATTAGTTAATTGTGTTATCATAAATTGTATATTTTAGGACATAGTTGACTATTCCTTGAAATTTGCAATTTTTTCAAAAATTTTATTGTTTATCCAAAAGTTTAACCCTTGTAATGCATTAATTACTCAACTAAACTTCATAAATTCATAAGTACATATCAATATCATACGATTATTACCATTTTCATCATTAAACTAAGCAAATATCATCAAATAATGCATTAATCAAATATTTATATTTATACATCCATAAATGGCATTTCAAGGAAATCTAGCAAATAGAGAAGGAGTATCTACTCACTTATTATGGAGGAATATGTTAGAAGGTAGATTAGATACCTTTAACCTTAATTAGACAAAACATTAAAGATTTCTTATGTTGTTAGGGTTCCAAATTCCTATTAGAACAAAAAATCACCAAATTTCACTATGCAAAAGAAATATGGAGAGGAATTCTAGTAATAGAGATATTCTTACTATGATTATATGAATAATGTGAAGAAAATTCATCTTATCTTGCTTTGATTTGATGATAGGAAGACAAAGAAGAAGGAGAATGGATGAGGTTGAGAGAGTTTAAGGGTAATGCTTGAGATATTTTGGGGAAAAATGGGAAAGGGGGTTGACTTATGCCATAAAATTGGTAATAATAACTAAGGGTAATTTTAGAAATATTTCTTAAATCTTGTTCCCTACATAGCATTTTAAGCCAAAGGCTAAATGGCAAAAGAAGTATACTTTTCCTCATGTAAGGTCATTTCTAATAAGTAGAGAAAGATTTCATGAGAAAAAATGGAAAGAAATTGTATCTTCCATGGTACTATAAGAAAACATTGTATTTTTTGCACATATCCATTTATTTGCTCCAAAAAATGCCATCAAAGGTTTTATGAGATTGACATGTGTAAAATCAATTATCAAAGACTTTATTAGACACTACATTATACTTTCTTTAAAATATGGTAATTTTGAATTTATTCTATAAAGGGATAATTGAAATAATTCATATGTTCTATTTAAATTAGGAATTTTGTATGTAATTATGGAGAAAAATTAAAATTTAATGCTTTAGTAGATTTTGAGATAAGTTATAGTGAGAAATATGTAAAGAAAATTTAATAAAGTGAAAAAGTACAAGGTGTAAGTGAAAATGTGAGTATGAAAGAGATTTATAAATTAATTTCAATAATGTTCTTAGGATACTATTCCTTATTTTTATGGCCATTGCCTTTTATCCCTTCTTATTTTCCTTAATTCTTCATCTTTCACACAAGCTTTCTTTACTCTTTCCTCTTCCTCTCATCAATTCATGGCAAGAAATCATTAGTTATTTTCAAATTCTTCATCCAGCCAAGGTATGAATATCCTTATTGCTAAGGTTCTTCCTCATTTTCCTTTTGGTTTAGAGAAATTTGATAAGTTTTGGTTTTAAAAGGGATTTGGAACCCTAACATAAGAAACCTTTGCTTTTTGGTGTGATTAAAGTTAAGAGACCTTAAATCTAACATTTTAACATTTTCCTCCATACTATATGAGTGGATACTCTACCTTTTTTTTTTTTAGATTTTAAGAATATTAATTAAATTGAACATTTTAGGCTTTCATGGTTATATAAACGAAAATGCTTAATTTTGTATAGATTAACGGAAATAGATTGATTTGATAATGACTATAGCTTCTTAATGTGATACTTTTGTTTAAATTTATGATTATGTGATGTTTGATGGGCAAATGAATGCATTAAATGCAAATTTTATGATAGATGAATGGTGAAAAATTTGAAGTTTTTGTAAAATTCTAGGTGATAGTTAACTACGCCTTAGAAAATATATTCTGAAAGAGTATAGTAGATTACCTAGTCAACTACCTAGCCATGAGTTGCTTTCTATAGGTTGATAGTCTATTATATAGTTGACTATAGACCTTTAAGATGTTTTTTGGAGCACAGTAGCCAATTATATAGTCGACTATTAAGTTCCAAATTTATCCCTAGACATTGATAGCTGACTATTGACCTTAGAGTTGCTCTTGGGGTTCCTATAGTTGAATATATAATTAATTATACCTATCATACTTTGTTTAAACATGATTCTTAATGGTCTGATAGGGGATAAATGATTCCTAAACATTAAGGTAAGATGTTACATGGTTACTAAAGGTAAATACATACATTAGAAACCATGAAATAAAGAATTGAGCTATTGCACTATATGATACATAATGTGAACAAACTTGTGATTTTGTTTGTGCAATGGACTATATTATGTGGTTATACATTAAAGCATGGTGCTATTGACTAATATGATGAGCACGGCTTATGCTATAATATGAGAAATAAAAGCATTGTGCAATTTTAAATTAAGAAATGTGTTAGCATGATGTAATACCTAGCAGAAACTCGATAGATTAAAAGTAGTGGAAGTTAATTAGTAAGCATTTATTAGTGGTTAATTAGTGGAAATGCCCATAAATACTAAAAGATAGAAAATTCATTAAAGTTTATTTTAGAAAGTTTGATTATTGATAGTAATTTAGATCCAAGATTTATAGTATCTTAGAGTAACTTAGGGTTTTCACCTAAAAGTTTCTTATGAAAATTCAAGTAGCCAAAATTAAAATATTTAATTTTTTAAAAATAAATATTTTTTTATATATAGTTTGATAAAAGACTAAAATCCTAATTTTCTTGAAATGATTTCAATAATGTTCTATTAAAAAGAAAAAAATTGGATTTGATTTGATTAAATGAAGAATTAAGTGTAGCATTCACTACTATTAATTGATTAGTACTTTGGATTCAAGTGTTCTTCAGACAAAATTTTAGTATTTAAATTATGAATTTTGAAGGAAATTATTGAAGAATAAAAGGGAATTAATGGTACCTTCCAAAAGTAATAGGGTTAATTTAGCATTTTTCTTAAGTAATATTTCTCGAAGAAATGATGTGGTTCAAAAAAATAGTATTTTAATAAGGTTAGAAACACATGTTTAATTAAAGAGCTAATAAGATTGTGACATATCATCCATATGAGAAAGAAAGACTAGCATGTAAGTTGTTATCATGAGAGAATATTATACTTTGATTTTGTAGATTTTATTTAGCGTTTTATAAGGATATTAGGAAGATTTATGCATTATTTTATGAGAGAGTTAGGCATATAAGAAGACATGAGTAATAATGAAGGAATATTTTAATGATTTTATCTCCTTTAGAAGATTGAAAACCGTGGGTTCTTGGAAGTGAGGGAAGATGGTGCAATGACATTTAAGTCTTTGCATTTAGGTATAACTAGAAGTGAAATTTTCACTTCCCTTCACACCAAATTGAAGAGCATACACAGCTATAGAGAGGTAGTGAGTAATGAGAGAAGTTCTTAAGTTTCAATGAAAGAAAGTTCTCCATTTTTTTAAGTTTTAAGAGAGATTTGAGTGTTGGTGAAATTCTTATAAAGATCTAGCTCATTTTATTCTTCAAGAAGGTAGGAATTGTTATACTATTGTGGTTTCATCTTTTCTTGATAATCTTATACTAATTTTATGGTATTTTATGGATAGTGATCTTAAATCCATAGGATTATAGAAAAATTAAGCAAGCACATCAAAGATGAGTGAAAATTTACTTATTTTCTTTTAGATTTTCTTTAAGAAACTTTCATATGTATGAAATATGTATGTATTTTACTTGATTGTGTGTTGAAGCCATGATTGTCATAATGGATCTTATTTTCTTTAAATTAGGAAAGATGTTCAAAATTTGGATCTTGAAAAAGGAATGATGGACCTTGTTTTCTATAAGCTTAGAAAAGTGTTCTCCAAACAAAGAAATAAAACATATTTTTTAAAAAAGAGAGTTTTCTTAAAAGATAAAATCTTTATTGATTTTATGCTTAAAGGGTCTACAAAGATGTAATCTTGAAAACCCTTCCTAAAAAGAGGAAATAAAAAGAAATTGGAAAACAATGTAATTTTGAAAAGGCTTTCTTAAAGTATCTTGGAAAGTTTTGATTTTTGCAAACATCCTATGTTTAGAGAAGTTTTGGAAATCATCCTATGTTTCTAAAAGAAATTCTATGATTTTGAAGGAGAAATCTTTGAAAAAGTTTCTTGAAAGAAGAAAGTGTCTTAAAAAAGGTTTGATGTTTGCAATATCCATGTTTTAAAAGTACTTCTTATTTAAAAAAAAGATTAAGTTTTGAAAAAGATTTCTTAAAAAGGAAAGGAGACAAAAAGAATTTTTGAGAAACAAAGAAAGTAAAAAAAAGGATTTTTAAAAATGATTTGAAAAGAAAAAGAAATCATTCTATTTTTAGATTTTGGATGGTTATGTTTTACTTTTATATAAAAATGGAAGCAAAATTTTTGTTGGAAACCTTACATAGTACCCATGGGTTCCATTATGTAACTTTGAGAAAAGTTCTTTTTTTTACAACTGTACATATTTTTAAACCTTGGTAGAGATATTAAATGATGGTTATCAAAATTTTCAAGCAAAAATTATTATGAAAAACCATGTTTAAAGCTTTTGGGTTTATGTCTAATTCCATTTTTATGTGTAAAGTCTTTTGAAATTGTTAGTATACATCTGTATCAAGATTTTTCAAACAAAAAAAAGTTTTAAATGAGCTTTATATAGCCCATGGTATTGTGCTGGAAAACAACACAAAAAACTATATGTTCAAATTGAAAAATTATCTCTTTCAAACTAGTTTCTTAGTAAAGTGTTTTGGTTAATTGTATAAAATGTTTTAATCAAGAAATGGTTGAAATATAACATTTAGTATTTCTTTTGCAAGGTTGTAAAATTTTGGAAAATTTTACAAAACTTTGATTTAAAAATTGGAATTTCAAATTAAAGAGTTCATGTTGAAACCTGGTGAAGGTTTATGCTTGAATGCATATGTATTTGATGTTGAAATATGATGAAAATGTGCAATTTTTATAGTATTGTGTGGTCTATGTTTATGCTTGAATTAGTAAGAAAAATAGTTTTCTTACTTATTAGAATAATACATAAAGCATAGGCTTGAATATGCTTAGTTTGAAAATGATGAAACTTGAAAAACCCAAGTTTGTTCTTCATAGTTTTGCTATGTAAAAATTGCATGATATGATTTTTTTTAAATAAAAATATTGCTTTGATATAGCGTAGAATTGCATAGTTTCTATGCTTGGATGTAGAAAGAATAGATATGAAAGATAGAACTAATGTTTTACAGTTTTAAGCTAAAAAATGTGAGCATGAAGATGCTTTCAGTGCATGAATTATGATTATGAATTATCTTATAAATGATAAATGCACTAGTGAAAAGGAATATGATATGATATGAAGAATTAATGAACTTTCGTATATGAATATGAACGATTTGAGCACTATGATATATGTAATTTAGCATGTGAATATAAAAGTTTGAATGCTTAATGGATTGTGACAAGTTAATTATAAATACTATTTTGGTAGATTATACTATTGCAAGTATGATATTGTTTATGTAATGTTTATGGAATGGAAGATACTTTGACCTTAACTTAATATTTGTTGCAAAATCATGAAAAAGCATATGAAGACTATGTGAATTTGTCTTCATTGATGAAAGTGTCAGAAGACCTCTAATTTGTATTCACTAAATCAGTAAAGCATATGAAGACTATGAATTTGTATTTGCTAAAATGAAAAGCATTGGAAGACTAAAACACTATCTTTGCTATAATAAGCTAAAATGAAATGTGTTAGAAGCTTGAACAGCTTTCTTTACCATAATGATCTATATAAAATAGTGTCGGAAGCCTAAAGGGTTGTCTTCATTATAATCCAAACAAAAAGTGTCAAAAGCCTAAAAGACTGTCTCACTATAATAACTTGTATGGAAAGTGTCGGAAGTTATAGAGGCTATTTTTATTATACTTAAATGTCAAATATGATAAGGTTAGTTTTGAAGTAACAAGGTGGTAAATTTGCATACCTCCTACCATTTCTATTGTGTATTATATACATGATATTTTGCTTGTGATTATGCTTAAAATCATCTTTTGTTTATATAAGTGCAAAACATTCAAATGTTAAATGTGTGAAATGTTTGGAAAAAGGATTTTTGGTAAGAAAATTTGTTTGAATATATGTTATATATATTTAATTTTTTGCTAAAATCCATTAAAAAAATTAGTGTGATAGCTATTCACTAAATAATTAAATCACAATATTATTTTTAGATATTACGCCTTTTAGTAGTGCCTATGAAAATTGTTGATATTTGGTAGCACATGTATGATATTGCTTATAGATGGTTTAGGTTGGAATTTTACTTCAATAGGACTACAATTTTAGATGATTCCTAATACCAGAGGGCCACTCTATCTCTGACTTTAACGACACTATCAATAGTTAGTTTGGTTGATAATTGTCATATTAAAGATCTATTTTTAAAATCTTACTTTGTATAATTATTTTATAATTTGACTTTGAAGAAAAAAGAGTTAATTGCATAAGCCCAAGCATTTTGTATATATGATGCATGTGCATCGTTTTACTAAAAAATGTTTTTATGATACAAAGGGCCATAAATTTTCAAAGGAAAAAGAGAAAAAGAAATGGTTTTCAACATCTAAGGCATTTTATAAAGGTATTGCAATTGTAAAAATGTTTTTATACTTTTGAAAACTTTTATTAAATGATGTATAGATACCTTCCTTATAAATAAGTTTTTCAAAGTAATAAGTTATTAATCTGATTACAAAGTTTTCTTCTTAGAAAAAGCTATTCTTTGTTATTGTTTATTTTAAAGAACCTATTGAAAAGTATTTTCTATAAAAAAGGGTTTTATGAATCTTATCTATTATGATTTCAAATTATTTGTTTTGCATATATAGATATGTAAAATTTTTTGAGTGAAATTTCAAATTTTAGCTTTCTGCATTTCGCATGTTTTTTTAGAAAATAGTGAAGTTTTAAAATAATTTTGTTAGGAAAGGCTTGTAATGATATTCAATTAATGTTTTTTATACCGGTCATGATGATCCAAAAAAAGGTTATGATAGGTGATGTTAACATTAGAGGATTAAGTTTTGGCAATAGGTGAGTAGGGTATAAAACTAACCCAAGAGGTAAAATGATACAAATATGGGCAAGGTATAAAGCTGACTTGAGAGTTACAAGATTGATCTATATGATTATTTATTTATTGTTACGTATTATGTTATGGAATTATAATTAAGTTAACAATTAGTTATTTTTGTGTCACATGAATGTGGTAATGCCCTTTATGGCTATTAAAGTATGAATTAATAATTATAAATGTCCATATATTAGATTTTATAGGAGGATGATTTGGTGAGTAAAATTATTATATTATTATCTTTATTTTTTGTTAGAACATTTACTCATTAAGCTCTGAACTCACTCTTTTATAATTTATTTTTTAGATAAATAGGTTGAAAATCCACCATTACCTTTACAGAGCTAGACAAGTTAGAAGCTTATTAGTTTCGTTGTTTGATAGTACCATATGTTTATATATAGAACACCTTTTAAGGCCTTATTCTATGTATAGGCTTAGGTAGAGGATCTAGACATCAAATTCCTTTTTAAGTTAGTTAGGGTGACTTATCCTCAACTTTGGTGGGTTACAAGCAACCTTAACTTCCTTATATTTTGTAAAACCTTATCAATGATTGAAATGTTCTTTCTTATCAAATTTTGTCATCTATCTTGTTTATTCTTTAGTTAATTACCTAGGATTGTGATAAGTATACTGGATTAGGCCAGCAAAAATTGGGTAGCATGTTTTACATTGACCATGATTAGGTTAGGGTTGTGACAAAGGTGGTATTAAAACATTATTTAGGTTTCTAATAGGATGGGGCCCTTAGGTTATATTTGTAAGTCACTATGATAAATATTAATTGAAATTGTACTAATGGTATGTGTACACCTGGAATCATGTATCACTAGTACTATTTCAATAAATCTTATTATACCATTAATGTAGGTTGTAGAGCTTTGATGTGATAAATTATTTGATAGATTGTTTATTGATTGCTTGAATCATTGTTTAGGAAATTTTATGAAATTAGGTAATGGTTAAAATAAGAGGTCAAGCACGAGTAAACCACCTTGAGCATGAAGAATTATCTAAGGGCTCACAAGCTTGTTGTAATAGACAAGAGGTTAGTAAGGGAAATGATTAATAATTCCCATCTGGGACTGTGCCCTTCTTATAGCATGTTCTAGATGTTGGTGTGTGTCATAGAATTAATCATATAGATGATTGAAGTTATACACAATGTATTATGTTTTATTTTAGGTAATTTAATTATTATATTATATTTTTATAATTTTATTATTATTATGCGTAATTTATAACTTAATATAATAATTATCCTTGGAATAGCTTCGCTATTCCTAAAATGCCCCTAGTAAAGTATTATTACGAAAAGGATAGTAATAATACATCGAGACTAGCATGTATAGTGACTGATGATTACAAATCATGGATATGTGATATCAAGTCAATACACGAGTATATTGCTAGTGAACAATGTACTGGACTGACCCACTATGAGAATATTGCATGGATAGACGTGTCATAAGTTATTTTCATATGATCAAAAATACACATAAACCTTTGACCTGAAGTCACTACGGTTCCCTACATGAGGAATTACTCACTTTAATATTGTCCTATGTCACTTTTAATCAGGATGACAAGTAGGGCATTGATTGGGTGTGTCATAAATCGTGCAGAGGGAAGTGAGTGATGTAGATAGAATTTTGTTACTCTTGTATAAAAGAGAAATATCCTTGGGCCCCTTGATTGAGTGAGACTTAGAAATGCATGGCCATGCTCAATTGAATTAATATGTGATATTAATCATTTATTTTAAGTCTACTCAGTATCAAGAAATATAAATTGAACATTGACGAGGATGATACATTCCATGCCTCCAGTTCAATTTGGATATTATTACAAAAGGGGTTATGATGCAAAACGTTGATCATGTATTAAGTGGATGTCGAATCACAGACATTCTTACTACTTGATTGGTAGTGATGTATTGCTAGATACCGCTTACTGTCTATGGCTCAATAATAAGTCATTGTCAACGTAGTAAGAACCTACATGGTCACACAAAAGGAGTAGGAATAAGACAATAATTAATTGAACTTTAATTATATTAATATTCAATTAATTGAACTTATTTTCGTGCATATATATATTATTAAGAATAATAAATTCACGTAATATATATATATTATGTGATATTATTTGATATTAAAATAAATATCAAATAATTATCTTATCAAATATTAGATAAATATATTATGAGATAATATTATTTTGATATTTGATAACTATATGCAATTATCTAATATTAAGATATTTATATTATGAGATAATATTATTATCTAATATTAGATAATTAATAGATAAGTGCTATCTCTCCCCATTATCTTTAGGATAAGGATAAGATGAGTTGTTAAGTGTGATTAGGATTTTGGAAGTATTATCTTAGTAGGACTAGGATTATAGCTTGCCTAAATTCTATAAAAAGGGACTTGAGGGCAGCACTTTAATAACACGCTCAAAGCTTCCATACAAACCCTAAATCACTCAGAAAATATCCAATCCTAATTCCTAGAGAGAAAAACGCATCCTAGCAGATTCTTGGAGGGTGAGAGGTCGTTGTTCACTCCGTGTGGATATCGTAGAGACGCTGTACCTTTCGACCGGCGTTTGATTCATCCGCTCTCAAGTTTTGATCAGTAGAAATACAAGTGCCCAATAGGTAAAACCCTAATAATTGATTTATGTTTTTTTCATGGATCCTAGGTAGAATTCAGATCAAATTTTGAATTTCTGCTGCATATGATAATCTGAATTCCTAACAGTGGTATCAGAGCTTCTTGCAAAAACATAGTTCTAATTATGTGTTTTACCGTCTTTGATGAATATTTATATGATAAATACATGTCAAATCTATTTCGGTTTTAATTAGAAGTTACACGTTTTGATGAATGTTTATGTGATAAATTAATGTCAAATTAGTTTTTGTTTAAACTAGATATATATGAGATATATGCAAACTCGTGTATGGTTCTGATTTCGTAAATATATATATGATGCATATGATCTGAATTTTGAATCTGATTATCAATTAATGAGATTAATTGTATGAGTATGATTATGCGTTTTTCTGCTTCATATTCAAATCTATTTTATGCGTAATTCTGAGTTTTTCAAATAATAAGCCCATGAATCTGTTTTGAATATGTAATGTTCTCTGTGTTTAATAGCATATAACCTAGTCAGCACAGAATTAATGTGATTAATTCTAAATTTGTAAAGACTTGTTTAAATTCGTTAAGTTGAATTTGGTCTATGAGGTATATGTATGCTTTAATTTAAACATGGCTGGATTTGTATTGATATGATTAAAATTATTCAAAGTGTTTGGATGTAAATCCTATTTTAAACTATGTTTTGAATGTCAATCATATAGTCGAATTGTTCGACTTGGGGTGAGTCAATTGTTAGCAAAATGAATTAAAATTTGAATGTCAGATGAATTCAATTGTTAGCGGGACCGCCGTGCTAACTCTGCGTAGCGTTCAAAAATTATTTTTGTTCTTAAGGTGCTATTTTAGAACATGATTTTTATGATGATAATGTTATCAAATATATATGTCAATCATCTTGCTTATCTTGGTTACATATATTTCTTAGCAATTATTACATATGATGCATGAATGTGTTGCATAGTATGGCCCTTGGAGTTTTTAATGGATGGATTTTAAAATACGACTTGCGTGTCATGTCTTCCTCTATTTCTCTAATGTATAATCTCTTCTCATCTCAATTCCCCCGAATGTAACTCGGGGTTTTTGTTGTAAAATTGTAATTGCAATGGAGTATTCTTGGCTTGGAATAAGGAGAAGCTAAGGAGATATAGGATAAGAAGAAGCTAATGAGTTAGTTAGGAATGTCATTAAAAAATAGAATTTTGGGGCCATACTATGTGACATTTTGATTTCTTTATTATGTGATGATATTGATGAGCATACATTTATTATGTGATAAAATGTGTTCTTACTATGTGATAGTTCTATTCATTGCATGATATATGATATATAGTAGTCTATTTTATTTATTTACTTTATATGATATATGAGATATGCTAGATATATTGCATGAATAAATAGGCTAGTTATGGTGAGATCTAATAATAATTAAGTTAAAATCCCTCATCTAAAATATTAAGTTAGTAATAATTAATGATGCCTTCTAATGTTTGGCACTAATCAAGGCCTTGATCGACATAAGGTAGGTTTGCCAAAGCAAGGTACCTCATTTATCTTGGTAAGATGCGATTGGATAATAGTGATATCCGAATGTCAAATATTGGGTCCGACTTAACTAGGATATCTTAATAGGATTGAGACCTAGAGGCATAGAGTTGGGCTTTAGTTTATAAGATGGACTAGAACAAGTGTTGTTCACCCAACTATACAAGAGTTGTATATGATACAATTGGCAAGTGTTGCTTACCTAAATAACTAAGTGTTAAGTGATTAGTCAAAGCTAACTTAAGGCTTGGTGAAATATGGATCTTGGCCCACTAGAAAGCTTAAACAATATGACTTTCCAAATTAATAGTGAGGGCTATTAATTTGAATGAAATAGTGGGAGGTTCATTTAATAAAAGACCTTATTAAATGTTTTAAATTTAATACTTACTTTGCATATTTCTGTCGTAGATAACCAATGGCTAATACATCAAATAACTTATCACTGCGATCGGTCCTTGAGAAGGACAAACTGAATGGGACAAACTTCCTGGACTAGTATAGGAATTTGAGGATTGTCCTCAAACATGAGCGCAAAATGTATGTCCTAGAGGAACCTGTTCCTCAAGAACCTGAAGCTACTGCCCCTCGAGTTCAAAAGGATGCTTATAAGAAGCATCATGATGACGCATTAGATGTTGGTTGTCTCATGTTGGCTACCATGGACTCTGAGCTTCAGAAGCAACATGAGAACATGGAAGCTTATGACATGCTTGAGCATCTTAAGAAGTTTTATGAAGGCCAAGCTCGGTATGAGAGGTTTGAGGTGACAAAAGCCTTGTTTCAGTGCAAACTGGCAGAAGGAAACCCTGTTGGGCCTCATGTACTCAAAATGATTGGGTATGTTGAGAACCTTGAGAGATTGGGTGCTCCATTAGGTCAAGAGTTGGCCACTGACTTAATTCTGCAATCGTTGCTACAGAGTTATGGTCAATTTATCATGAATTACAATATGAATGAAATTGACAAACCACTGCCGGAATTGTTAAGCATGTTAAGAACTGCTGAACAAAATTTGCAAAAGACTAAGCCTAATATCATAATGATGGTTCAAAAGGGTAAAACCAAAGGAAAAGGCAAGGGCAAAAACAATAAGGATTCCAAATCCAAAGGCAAGCCCAAGTCTAAATCCTCTGCACTGAAATCAAAAAGGGGTGTGGCTAAGGAAGGGACATGCTTCCATTGCAGTCAAATCGGACATTGGAAAAGAAACTACAAGGTCTATTTGGAAAATCTGAAAAAGAAGAAAGGAAGTGAGACTTCCGCTTCAGGTATCTATGTTATAGAAATTAATGTTTCAACTTCTACATCTTGGGTATTAGATACCGAATGCGGTTCTCACATTTGTACAAATGTGCAGGAACTACAAAGGAGTAGGACTCTAGCTAAAGGCGAAGTGGACCTACGAGTTAGTAATGGAGCAAAAGTTGCTGCGCTAGCTGTAGGGACATATTATCTATCTTTACCTTCTGGTTTAGTAATAGAATTAGAGGATTCTTATTTTGTGCCTGCTATCAGCAGGAATATTATTTTTGTTTCTTGTTTGGACAAGAAAGGTTTTTCATTTATAATAAAGGATAAAAGTTATTCAGTTTATTTAAATGAAATATTTTACTGCAGTGTACAAATGTTCAATGGGCTCTATATTCTTGATCTTGAAATGCCTGTCTATAACATAAACACTAAGCGATTTAAATCAAATGATTTAAATCCAACCTATTTCTGGCATTGTCGTTTGGGCCATATAAATGAGAAGTGCATATCCAAGCTTCATAAGGATGGATTCTTGGATTCATTTGATTTTGAATCATATGAAATATGTGAATCTTGTTTGCTAGGAAAAATGACTAAAACACCATTCACTGGACACAGTGAAAGGGCTAATGATCTATTAAGTCTTATACATACTGATGTATGTGGGCCTATTAGTTCACCTGCTAAAGGAGGTTTTCAATACTTCATTACATTTACTGATGATTTCAGTAGATATGGATATGTGTATCTTATGAAACACAAATCAGAATCCTTTGAAAAGTTCAAGGAATTCAAGAATGAAGTGCAAAACCAACTTGGTAAAAGTATTAAAACACTTCGATCAGATCGAGGTAGAGAATACTTAAGCCAAGAATTTGATGACTATCTAAAGGAGTGTGGTATAGTATCATAACTCACTCCACCTGGAACGCCACAATGGAATGGTGTTTCAGAAAGGAGGAATCGTACCTTGTTAGACATGGTACGATCTATGATGAGTCATATAGATCTTCCAATTTCCTTTTGGGAGCATTCTCTAGAAACAGCTGCTTTTACGCTTAACCGTATTCCTTCTAAAACGGTTCAAAAGACTCCATATGAGATATGGACAGGGAAATATCCCAGCTTATCTTTTATGAAGATTTGGGGTTACGAGGCTTATGTAAAATGTCAAGTTTCTGATAAGCTTGGACCCAAATCGGATAAGTGCTACTTTGTAGGGTATCCTAAGGAAACTAAGGGATACTATTTCTATAATCCTAGTGAAGGCAAAGTGTTTGTCGCACGAACTGGTGTTTTTCTAGAAAGAGAATTTATCTCTAAGAAAAACTGTGGGAGAAAAGTAGAAATCGAAGAAGTGCGAGACTCACAAAGTAACACTGAACCTATAATAGAGCTTGAAAAAAGAACACAAGATGTTGTGGGTCAGGGACTAACTCAAGTAACACAAGGCCTACGTAAGTCTGGTAGGATATGCCATGAGCCCAAGAGATATGGATTTCTTGTAACTCAAAATGGCGATGTTTTGCTCATGGATCAAGATAAGGCTACAACTTACCAAGAAGCTATAAAAGGGCCAGACTTTGAAAAGTGGCTTGAGGCCATGAAATCTGAGATGGATTCCATGTATACTAACCAAGTATAGACTTTGGTTGATCCACCTGAAGGGGTAAAACCCATTGGGTGCAAATGGGTTTTCAAGAAGAAAATCGACATGGATGGTAACGTGCAAACCTTTAAAGGACGATTAGTCGCAAAAGGTTATAGGCAAGTTCATGGTATAGACTATGATGAGACCTATTCCCCAGTTGCCATGCTTAAATCCATCGGATTTTGCTTGCTATTGTAGCTTTTTATGATTACAAAATTTGGCAGATGGATGTCAAAACTGCTTTTCTTAATGGAAAGCTCCTCGAGAATGTGTACATGACATAGCCCGAGGGTTTTGTCATTCCTGAAACTGCTGGAAAGGTATGTAAGCTACAACGATCCATTTATGGATTAAAGCAAGCTTCACGGAGTTGGAATCTTTATTTTGATGAGACAATCAAAGAATTTAGTTTCATAAAAAATGAAGATGAATCTTGTGTTTATAAAAGGGTTAGTGGGAGCACAATTATTTTCTTTGTATTGTATGTGGATGACATACTACTCATCGGAAATGATATCCCTACACTGCAAACAGTAAAGACTTGGTTAGGGAATTGTTTCTCGATGAAAGACTTAGGTGAAGCTGCCTATATACTAGGTATTAAGATCTATAGAGATAGATCAAGAAAATTGCTTGGCCTAAGTCAGAGTACATACATAGATAAAGTGTTAAAATTGTTTAACATGCAAGAATCTAAAAGAAGATTTTTGCCTATGTCACATGGCATAAATTTATCCAAAGCTCAGTGTCCTTTGACACAAGATGAGAAGGACCGCATGAATAAGATACCATATGCATCAGCAATTGGATCTATCATGTATGCCATGATATGTACTCGTCCTGATGTCTCGTATGCTTTAAGCATGACGGGCAGGTACCAGTCAAATCCAGGTGAACCTTACTGGACTGCCATTAAGAATATCCTTAAGTACTTAAGAAGGACTAAGGATTCATTCTTAATATATGGAGGAGAGGAAGAACTTGTTGTAAAAGGTTACACTGATGCCAGTTTCCAATCCGACAAGGATGACTTTAGATCGCAGTCAGGTTATGTATTTAGCCTAAATGGTGGTGCTGTGTGCTGGAAGAGTTCAAAGCAGGAAACAGTGGCCAACTCTACTACAGAGGCTGAGTATATTGCTGCATCTGATGCGTCAAAAGAGGCTATTTGGATAAAAAAGTTCATTACTGAACTTAGTGTTGTTTCTAGCATTGCAAACCCAGTGGATCTCTATTGTGACAACAATGGAGCCATTGCACAAGCCAAGGAACCCAGATCTCACTAGCGATCCAAACATGTATTTAGGCGCTTCCATCTCATTCGAGAAATCATCGATAGAGGAGATGTGAAGATATGCAAAGTACCAACTAATGATAATATCGCCGACCCACTGACAAAGCCTTTAGCGCAGAAAAAGCATGATGGTCATACTATGTCACTTGGTATTAGATACATGAGTGATTGGCTCTAGTCCAAGTGGGAGATTGTTGGTGTGTATCCTAGAACCAATCATATAGATGATTGAAGTTATACACAATGTATTATGTTTTATTTTAGGCAATTTAATTATTATATTTTATTTTTATAATTTTGTTATTATTATGCGTAATTTATAACTTAATATAATAATTATCCTTAGAATAGTTTCGCTATTCCTAAAATGCCCCTAATCAAGTATTATTACGAAAAAGGATAGTAATAATACATCGAGACTAGCATGTATAGTGACTGATGATTACGAATCATGGATATGTGATATCAAGTCAATACATGAGTATATTGCTAGTGAACAATGTACTGGACTGACCCACTATGAGAATATTGCATGGATAGACGTTTCATAAGTTATTTTCATATGATCACAAATACATATAAACCTTTGACTTGAAGTCACTACGGTTCCCTACATGAGGAATTACTCACTTTAATATTGTCCTATGTCACCTTTAATCAGGATGACAAGTAGGGCATTGATTGGGTGTGTCATAAATCGTGCAGAGGGAAGTGAGTGATGTAGATGGAATTTTGTTACTTTTGTATAAAAGAGAAATATCCTTGGGCCCTTTGATTGAGTGAGACTTAGAAATGCATGGCCATGCTTAATTGAATTAATATGTGATATTAATCATTTATTTTAAGTCTACTCAGTATCAAGAAATATAAATTGAACATTGACGAGGATGATACATTCCATGCCTCCAGTTCAATTTGGATATTATTACAAAAGGGGTTATGATGCAAAACGTTGATCATGTATTAGGTGGATGTCGAATCACAGACATTCTTACTACTTGATTGGTAGTGATGTATTACTAGATACCGCTTACTGTCTATAGCTCAATAATAAGTCATTGTCAACGTAGTAAGAACCTACAGGGTCACACAAAAGGAGTAGGAATAAGACAATAATTAATTGAACTTTAATTATATTAATATCCAATTAATTGAACTTATTTTCGTGCATATATATATTATTAAGAATAATAAATTCACGTAATATATATATATATTATGTGATATTATTTGATATTAAAATAAATATCAAATAATTATCTTATCAGATATTAGATAAATATATTATGAGATAATATTATTTTGATATTTGATAACTATATACAATTATCTAATATTAAGATATTTATATTATGAGATAATATTATTATCTAATATTAGATAATTAATAGATAAGTCCTATCTCTCCCCATTATCTCTAGGATAAGGATAAGATGAGTTGTTAAGTGTGATCAAGATTTTGGAAGCATTATCATAGTAGGACTAGGATTATAACTTGCCTAAGTTCTATAAAAAGGGACTTGAGGACAGTACTTTAATAACACGCTCAAAGCTTCCATACAAACCCTAAATCACTCAGAAAACATCCAATCCTAATTCCTAGAGAGAAAAATGCATCCTAGCAAATTCGTGGAGGGTAAGAGGTCGTTGTTCACTCTGTGCAGATACCGTAGAGACGCTGTACCTTCCGGCTAGTGTTTGATTCATCCGCTCTCAAGTTTTGATCAGTAGAAACATGAGTGTCCAATAGGTAAAACCCTAATCATTGATTTATGTTTTTTGCATGGATCCTAGGTAGAATTCAGATCAAATTTTGAATTTCCGCTGCATATGATAATCCGAATTCCTAGCACTAGATGAGGTTGATGTGATTTTTAACTGACACCTATGACATGACCAATCAAGTGAATAAGGTGAATCATATGGGTCATCCATGTGGTCATAATGAGAATCATGATCAAGAATGAAAAGAAGAGAGAGAATGTACCCTTTTCGCAAAGGGAATAGGAAATAAACCCAAAGTTGTGCATAAGTTTCTTTGGCTAAATCCATTAAGATATTTTGGTCTTTACTTGATGGTGGATCCTTATTATTTCTTAGAGCACTTTGCATGGTTGGGCAATATGTTGTAAAGTCCAACCTCTTTATTAATTGAGTTGTTAAGATATTAACTAAATGATGTGGCCTATTACTAATTCATTGACACCAAAATAAATCGGGATCCATATTAGGAGCCCTCAACTTAGATGACTTTCCAAGAATTGTTCATTGAGTGCTTTTCACCTTTAAGCATATGCTAAGGAGGAGTTAATGAATTTGAGAACCTAAAATAGAGAGCCTTTTTATTGCCAAATATGATGCCCAATTCATCTGGCTATTAAAACATGCACCTTACTTGATTTCCACTAAAAAGGTTAAGATAAAGAGGGTCATGCAAAGTCTAAGGGATTATTATCATGATAAAATTCATGTTGATTGAAATACTATTTATCAAGAGGTAGTGGATTAAATGTTGAGCCATGAAGTGAGATTTAATGACAAAAAAGAAAAACAAGTACAAAAAAGAAGTAGAAAAAGAAGTAGTCTTAAAGGTTGAAATAAGCTTAATCCTCTAGAGGAATGTGCCCTCCTACAACCTTTGGATATACTGGAAGTGATTCCACTATTGATATGATATCCAAAATTTAATTAATATTATTTTCTTCTATTTCATATCTCTTAGTATGTTCTATATACTTAATTTTATAGAATTGGCCTTATTTTGTAATTTGGGGTTAGTTTTATATTGAATTAATATTATTCAGATAATGTTGAATTTTTACACTATTTTAGTTTTTTGGCTATACGTAGGAACCTTATATTGTTGCAAAGCCCAAAGAGAGTTATATAACTTTTATGTTTTGATCAAAGCCTAGTTTAGACTTTTGGACGATTTTATTTAGTTAAGAAGTTAAAGCCCTATTTTTGTTTGAGTTGAGTTAGCTTCAATTTTTAGCTTATATCTAGAGTTAGAGAGATTCAATTAATATGAAAATTAGTGCCCAAAGCTTCCCAAGACTTGGCCCTATAACTTTTATGTTTATGGTTTATCAAAACTATGTCGTTTTAGTGGTCTCACATTAGGTGGAAATCAAAGTTGTGAAATTTCACTACTATAACTTTTGTAATTTATTACTTTATAAAATAAGTTCTAGGCTTTTAAAAAATTAGCAATACCTTATTTTTGTAACCTTAAATGGTATGGGATTCAAGTTCATTAGATTTAAGGGTTATCAAGTTAGATAAGGAGCCAAGAACACATAAGACTCTAGACACTTCACAATTTAGTAAGACAATTTTTCTCTTTTTCAAATTTCTTATTCTTTAGCCATGAAAGGCTAAATATTTGGTTAATTTAAAGATTAGAGGCTCATTTTTATTAGCTTATGAGATCCTAATTTGTAGTATTTACTTCTTCTAATTAATTTTCCTTTTTCCTTCATTCTTTGTATTGATTGCTTTGAAATTACATGAGTTGAATGCTTATTTGGTATAATTTGTGTTCAACCTTGTGACTTCTAATCATTTGCTACTTTTATGTTATATTATGATTGGTTAATCATGATTTTACACAAAATGATAGAGGGTTGAAAGATTAAATTAGAGATTTTTGATTTAATCCCTTAATTCAGCTGATTCTATCTTTGAGTCAATTTCAATCTACTTTATAAATTATAGTGGTTACTTAATTTGGCTAATCTTAATTGATTAAATTCTAGATGATTATCTAGTGTAAGATTCACAAATTATTGCAAGAGTTTCAAATAATTTAAGGTTAAAGAATTAATTGGAAATGTCAAATATTTTATGATCTATGATTAATCACACTAAGAGCTATCAAATCCTTGGATCAACTATTTTGCTATCTTGATTTTCTTTCTATTTTACTTCTATGTTTTATTTTATTTAATACATTTATTTTAATTTCATATCAGACTCCTCTAATTTTAATTTTATGTTAATTCTGTTCTGTACTGTATTTTATTTGTATTCATTCTTCTTATTTTTAGTGCACAAAAGCTTAAATAATTATGTAATCCTTGTTAGTAAATCCTTTAGAAAGGATATTACAAGGGATCATTAGGGTACAACCTAATTTGTCACCTTATATTGTATTATTTTTAGTAAACTAGTAATAATTAATTTTAGTGTGTCGTGATGCATATAAAAAATTTAGCACCATTGTTAAGAGTTGAACCTAGGTTGCTTGCATGATAGGCAGGAAGACCTTAGCAGATTTTCCATGGGAAGAAACTTTGAGGGACAAACGACCTATTCAAATCGTTCTTTAAGCTAACAACAAAGCTAACCTCAAATATAAGATAGTGGGAAGCCTCGGTGTTCACAATGTTGTTACAACCATAGCAGCCTTTCTAATTATTTAGGGGGAGAATGTTTTAAGTGTGGAATGTTTAGGCATAAAGCAAATGATTCCCTTAACAACATTGCAAGCTAAGAAGAGAGTTATTTTATGTCATAATGGAATGCCCTAAATCCTTCACCCATTCATTGTTTAACAAATCCTTTGGCACTTACTTGAGGTGCTAATACGGCTAGCAAAGGAAAAGAGGTAAGTGGGAATTAAGCTTGAGTTTATGCACTCACTCACTAAAAGGTCCACACCTTTGATGTAATAGTGATAGGCACCATTGAAAATTGTTCCACTAAAGTTTTATTTGATATAGGAGCCATTCATTTATTTAGGACAAAAAGATTTATTGCTACCTTGGATAAACACACTAAACTAATGAATAGACCTTTAATTGTAATAATGTTGGTAGAAAAATCCCTTATAATCACATATAAATTAAAAAATTTCCTTATAAAGATTTATGATCATGCGATGTTGATTGATATAGTTTTACTTGATCTAGGTAATTATGATGTAATTTTAAAGGATGGATTGGTTATCTAAATATCTTGCATATGTGAATTATTTTAACAAATCTATTACCTTTTCCATTAAAGGCTCTTCTTCTATTAAAATTTAGGAAAAAGGATGCTGGAACCTATTAGCATCATTTCAAGCATTACAACTCACAAGCCCTTTAAAAAGGGAGGCATTGCATATCTGGTTTTGGTGCAAGATTTGCATTAACCTATTCTCGAGGTTAATGATATTATAGTAGTGAAAAAAATTTCTTAACATGTTTTTTAAAGGAATTGCTCAAATTACCATCAAATCATGAGATCAAGTTTTGAAACATATTTCCATACATTTATAGTGGATAGCCTTGATAGAATTATAACAATTGAAAAAGTAATTATAGGATATAATAGACAGAAGCTTCATATGTGGAGTTTATCACCTTGGAGGAGCTCCAGTTTTGTTTGTAATGAGAAAAGATAGAACAATGCGATTGTGATTAATTATTGTTAACTTAATAAAAGTCACTATAAA
Organism: Sindora glabra; assembly: GCA_020226215.1. NCBI lineage: Eukaryota > Viridiplantae > Streptophyta > Magnoliopsida > Fabales > Fabaceae > Sindora > Sindora glabra. Next base: position 10,344,566 of record CM035231.1, read on the forward strand.
AAATAAGTATCCTTTTCCCTACATTAATGATATCTTCAATTAGCTCCAAGGAGCAAAACATTTTTTCAAAATTGATTTATGATAGGTTATCATTAATTGAAAATTAACAATAGGCTTATTCCAAAGACTTCTTTTAAGACTTGATGTGCCCATTTCAAGTTTTTAATCATGTTTTTTGGATTAACTAATGTTCTAACTACTTTTATGGATTTAATGAATTGAGTGTTTAAGCCTTACTTGGACAAGTTCGTTATTGTCTTCATAGATAATATTCTGGTGTACTTAAAAAGCAAAGAGGAATATGTTTAACATCTTTGAGTAGTCTTACAAGTCCTATAAGAGCATTAGTTATATGCAAAATTCTCTAAATATGAATTTTAATTGACTAGCACCAAATTCCTTAAACATAAAATGTCACAAGAGGGAGTTCGGGTAGACTTCTAAAAGGTTGAAGTAGTAAAGAATTGGTTAAGGTCATCATTAGTTACTAAAATTTATAGTTTTCTTAGATTGGTTGGATAGTATAAGAGATTTGTCAAGGATTTTTTCAAGATCTTTGTACCATTAACTAAACTAAGGTAGCACAGAGTTAAATTTGAGTCGTTGAATGCATGTAAGAATAGTTTTAGAGTTTAAAATCATATTTGACATCTACATCGGTGTTAGCTTTATCTTTGGGCACCAGAAGGTATACGGTATATTGTGATGCATTTAAGATTAGGCTCATATATGTTCTTATGAAACATAATAAAGTGATAGCTTACACCTCCTAACAATTGAAAAAACACAAGCATAATTATTCTATTCTTTACTTAGAAATGTTAGTAGTAATTTTTGCTTTGAAAATCTAGAGTAATTACTATATGGAGAAGCCGTTGACATTTACATTGATTATAAGAAATTGAAGTACATCTTTGAGCAAAAAAATTTGACCATAAAGTAAAGAGATGGATGAAGCTTGTAAAATATTTTAATTGCTCAATTTTATATCATCCTGGTAAGGCTAATGTAGACACGGATGCCTTTTGTAGGATATCTACAAGTAAGGTAGTAGAGGTGCCATAAAAAAAATAAGGAGTAGTGTTGCCTCATGTGGCAGTCTAATTAGTTTTCATAGAAAAAAAAATTAAAGGTGCCTAAAGGAATGATCCATTTATGCATCATTGGCAAAAAGAGGTAATTAAAGGAGTAAAATCTGACTTAGCTATTAAAAAATTGGAATAATGTGTTGCCAAGGAAGAATCTAGTTTCCTATAATTAAATGGAATGAATTAATGTACTAAGATCATAATTACTTATACACTATACACCTTGAAGTAGCAAAAATATGCTATAATTTGAAAGATGTCTTTTGGTAGAAAGGAATGAAAAAGGACATGTTAGATTATGTGGTAAAATGTCTTATTTGCCAGTAGGTGAAAGCAAAACATCAATTCTTAATTGAAATGCATTAACCACTTTTAATATTGAAATGGAAATGAGAAAGTATCACTATGGACTTCTTGATTGGCTTGCCTAAAACAAAAAAAAGGACATGATGCCATACGGTTCATTATTGACAGGATGACAAAATTCATCCATTTTGTACCCATTAAGACTACTCACAATAACTTAATATGTTCTGATCTATCTTGACGAAATCATATCCTTAATGGAGTCCTTATCACAATCACATTAGATCATGATAGTCAGTTCATATCTCACTTTTAATAGTCATTTTAATAATTATTAGGGGCTTAACTATGGTTCAAATTAGATTTTCATCCATAAATCAATGGGCAATTTGAGCAGACCATTTAGATATCGAAAGACATGCTTAGGACGTGCACCTTAGAATTTGAAAGGATAAGGGAGAAGTATTTATTGTTAATTGAATTTGGTTATAATAATAGTTATCAATCTAGCATCCAAATGGCATTTTATGAAGTGCTTTATGGATAGAAGTTCTATTCTCTCATAAGATGGTTTGAATTAGAAGAAGTGAAACTTCTGGGATTAAATTTAGTGACCAACACTTTAAAAAAGGGTTTAAATCATTCAGGATTGGTTGAAGACAACTTAGGGTAGGTAAAAATCATATGTAGATAATAGTGAGAGAGAATTAAACTTTCAAGTAGGGGATATGGTACTTTTAAAGGTTTCATTCATGAAGGGTGTGATATGGTTTAGGAAGAAGGGAAAATTAATGCCTTGTTTCATTAAGCCCTTCTTAATAATTAAATGTGTTAGAGCTATACCATATTAGTTGGAGTCACTTGATAGCTTATGAGCCATTCATCTTATGTTCCATGTGTCAATGCTTTGGAAACACCTACCTGATGAGTTTCACATGATTCAAGCCGAACTATTACAGTTAGATCCTAAGCTATTTCATAAGAAGTAACTAATAAAGATTCTAGATCGTCAGGTTTAAAAGTTAAGATTTAAGGAAGTTCCATTTGTAAAGGTTTTGTGGAGTGAAAGAGGCTACATAGGAACTAGAAGCAGATATACAACATAAATACCCTTAATTATTTGATGAGTGATTAGTCTAACCTCTATATATTCCATAATATCATAAAGGTATTGTACATTCTAAGACTTCAAGGACAAATTTTTTTGTAGGAAGAAGTAATGTTTCATCATTTTTAAAATAAACTAATTTAGAATTTATTTTGTAAGGGGAATAATCAAAATAATCAATTGCTTAAATTGGGGATTTTTTGTGTAATTATGGATAAAAATTGAAAATTGATGCTTTAATAAATTTTAAGATAAGCTATGGTGAGAAATAATTGAAGAAAAATTTAATAAAGTAATATAGTATAAGGTTTTAAGTTATTACAAGTGAGAAGGAAAATATGGAAGAGATATATGAAATAATTCCAAAAATACTCTTGAGGCACTATTCTTCAATTTTATGGCTATTGCCTTTCATCTTTCATATAAACTCTTTTTACTCATTTTTCATCCTTTCATCAATCTAAGGCAAGGAATCATCAATTTTTTCCAATTTTTTCATCCAATCAAGGTAAGAACATTTCTATTGCTAAAGCTTTTCCTCATCTTCCTCTTGGATTATACAAATTTGATAAGTTTTAATTTCAAAAAGGATTTGAAACCCTAACACATGCCTTTTAGTGTGAATAGGGTTAAGAGACTTTAAATTTTACATCTTAGTATTCTCTTCCACACTAGATGAATGGATACTTCACCTTTTTCTATAATATTTTAAGAATCTAAGTTAATTTGAACATTTTAGGCTTTTATAATTATATAAACATAATTGCTTAATTTTCTTTTTAATGTTGGAAATGATTAGATTTGATGATGACTATGGCTTCATTAATGTGATACTACTTTGTATTTATGATTTTGTAATGTTTGGTGGGTAAATAAATGCATTAAATACAATTTTTGGGGTAGATGAACAATGAAAAATTTGAAGTTTCTACAAAATTCCAAGATAGTTGATTATATAACTGATTAGGCTTCGGTACATGCTGACACAATTAACTATTTAGTCATGAGTTATTCTTTGGAGCTTGATAGTTAACTGTGGACCTCTACGAACTTCGAAGATGCTTTTTAGAGCCCAATAGCCAATTATATAATCAATTATTAAACCTGAAATTTGTTTATGGGCCTTAGTAGTTGACTACATAGTCAACAATGTACCCTAGAATTGGTCTCAAGGCTTTTATATTTGAGTTTATAATTGACTATGCCTATCCTACTTTGTTTAAACATGATTCCTAAAGATCCAATAAGGAATGAATGATTCTTAAACTCTAAGGCAAGATGGTATATGATTACTAAAGGTAAATACATGTGGTGAAAACCATGAAACAAGGAATTAGGCTATTGCACTATATGATACATGATGTGAACAAATTTGTGATGTTGTTTATACAATGGAATGTATTATGTGGTCATACATTGAAGCATGATATTATTAACTAATATGATGAGCATGGTTTATGCCATAACATGAGAAATGAAAGCATTGTGCAATTGTGAATTAAGAAATATTTTAGGGTGATGTGAACACTGGATGACTAATTGTTAATAATAGATGGGTTGGGTATAAGGTGACTCGGGGGGCACATGGAAAGAAAGGTGGGCAATATATAAAGTTTACTTAAAAGCCACAAAGTGGATGTATGTGACTATTTATTCATTCATTGTTTTGTATTATGTTATAAAATTATAATTAAATTAATAATTAGTTATTCCTGTGTAACATGAATATGTTGATATGGTTATTAATGAGCTCCTTGTGGTTGTTGAAGTGTGAATTGATAATTGTAAATGTTTATGTGTTAGATTTAATTGGAAGATGAATTGATAGGTAAGATTGTTATATTGTTGTGTTTGTTTTTTGTTAGAGTGTTTACTCACTGAACCTTAAACTTACTCTTTTGTGATTTATTTTGCAAATATACATGCCAAACCTTTACCACCACCTTTTTAGAGTTAGACTAAATAGAAGCAGGCTAGATAAAAACTTATTAATTTAGTTGTTTGGTAGTACTAAATGTTTGCATATAGAGTAGCTTTTAGGGCTTTATTCTATGCATAAGCTTGAATAGAGGATCTAAACATCTAATTCACTTTTGAGTTAGTTAACTTATCCTTAATTTGGAAGGATTATAATCAACCTAACTTTCTCATATTTTGTAAAACTTTGTTAATCATTGAAATGTTCTTTCTTTTCAAAAGTTACCATTTGTTTTGTTCATTCTCTAGTTAATTATTCAAGATTGTAATAAGTAAATTGGATTAGGTTTGTGGAAGCTCAGTATTAGGTTCCATGCTTGTCATGATTTGATTAAGATTATGACATATTACCATTTTAAGGAAAAGATTTTATTTATGATTGTAGATTTTATATATAGATTATAGATTTTGGACAAACTTATAGATACGGGTGGCAATTTAGGTTAGGGGTCGAGTTCATGTTAGGTTAAGGCATAGTCTTATTTTGTTTATAGTGAATCCAAACACAACTTATTTATTAAAAGGGTTGACCCGATCCAACCTGATTTGCATAACCCAAAATATCCATAATATGCTTATATAATAGCAATATGACCTATTTAATTCAACCTAAACCTATTTATCAACTCACTTATATTATTTTTTATTCTATATAAAATAATAATTAATAAATTTATATATTATATAGTTTATTATTATGGGTTATACGATTTACACGGGTCGAGTTAACTCGATTAATAACCAATGTAACTTAAATGGGTTAAAATGGGTTATGTGAGTTGGCCTGAACTCGATATGAAATTTATTTAGGTTAGATTGATCGACTCATTTATAACCTGAATCCAATTGAGCCTGACTCAAACATATATAACTCGTGTTATGTTTGTGTCATGTTATTATGTTGTTTCGAAAATTGCCACCTCTACTTGTAGATTCAAATTATGCCTAATTGTACCATTGTAAGGTGCATATGTTACTTTAAGAATTTTACTCTTCATTATGAATAATTAATTGCATGGTGAGATTAAAAATTAAGTACATTTAAACATTTATTGCTTTTAGATTTAATACTATGAGAAGCATGCAACAATTTCAATTTATTTTAGATATATACTAACATGGTATTGAAGCCTCAGTGGTTTATTTTCATTTGTGCCCAAGGTTTATTTTCCTCCATAATTATGTGTTATGCATGAATTGTTTGATTTTCTTGTTCATAAAAATGCATGATATGATTTTTAATGGTATAATTATATACATAATATTTTTGGAATTTGTATATGTATCAAAATGTTCCTTGCTAGGATAGTAACCTATGACTAAAATTTAATGATTTTTGAATTACTTAATTGAGAGGAAAAATCAAACCTAATATTACATTTTTTAAAAATAAGATGCTATTATATATTAAAGCAAATACCATATTTAGTTCTTCATTTATAAAAAAAAGACTTAGATATAATTCTTTTTATTATAATTATAAATAAAAAGAGAGAGATGATTATTAAAGTTAAAATATTAAAAATAAAAATGGCTTAGAGAAATTCATTTTTATCATAATTGTAAAATTTTTATTTGTTTATAATTTTAAAATATATTGATAAAAGGAAGAGTGACTTGATAGTAATAGTAAGTTTATTTTTTATCATAATTTTTATATTATTAAAAATATTTAAAATTCTAATAATGAGTTTTTTTTATCATAGAATCTATCATGTAAAATATTAAAAAAGAATGATTTAAAGAAAATAGTTTTCAAAAGTAATTTTTTATTAATTGTTAGTATAATTGACAGATTATAATTATTAAGGTGAAAAGATATTTTTAATTTTCTAACCTTTATTGAAATTTCAATTTCGTCTCCTAACTTTTATTTATAATGAATTTACTCTTTAACTTAAAAAAAGTGCTTAAAGTTATTTAGTTAGTTAACACCATTAGCTTTTTCTAATGAACATGCTTCCATGACACTTAACTTGGCATCACATACAACACACATAAGTTATATTTTCAAATTAGCAAAAAAATTTCTTTTTATCCCTAACTTTCACTAAAATCTCAATCTTGTATCCTAAGTTTTATTTAATTAAATCAAATTTATTCTTTAACTATTTAAAAAGGCAATCATTTCCATTGTAATGTAAGGACATAATGCCATTGTATATATGATGACTTCTATTGCAATTAATCAATGTAAATTTTGAAAAAATTCAAATAAAAATTTAAAGAACTCTAAAGACAATGTCCTACTCATTAGAATAATTACTAAGGATTCATAATAAGTATATGATGCTGTAAAAATACATTTTATCATTTTGATATTGTATTTATTCAAATTTAATTCATTGTTACTAGTGGATTTACTTTATGTATCTTATTTCTATTTATGTTTCTAAAACATTAGACTCAATGGCTTTGAGATGAAATGATTGGTTCCATATGATTTTAGATATTAAAGAAAGTTAGAATTCAACAAGTCCTTCTTACAGGTTGCGATACAAAGAGGTTTAAGCTAAAGAATAAATTTGGTTTAAATAGAACTTAAGAGACAAAATTTAAAAATTCATTGAAAGCTAGAAGACCTAAAGTGCATTTTTTCCATAAGAATATGAAAATATGACTTATGTATGTCATATAAGATGGCAAGTTGAATATCCTTGCTAGCATTTCCACTAAAATATTTTGGAGCATTAGATTGCTGAGTAACATTACGTATTTTTGATAAATTAGAGTATAAATGTGTTTTTAATAGAACTTAAGGAACAAAATTGAAACTTCAATAAAAATTAGAGGATCAAATATGCCTTTTTGCCATTATTATTAACGATAGTTGTTAGAATAATTAATATGCATGTCATAATTTGAGTTGCAAATTTTATGTCAAACACTTAAAAAATTTTATCTAAATTTTTGTTAATGAAAAATATACTTAATATGTGTTAATTTTCAAGAAGGAATTAATTTCTATTCTACATATATATTTTGCTTCATATTGTATTTCAATTTTCTATAAAATTTGTTAATGTAATTTCTAATTCAAGTTAACTTGATGAAAACTTGTTTTCTTCATAAATTTATTTTTATAAATAATAACTTAATTTTACTATATTAATTTTCTAATTAACATTAGTTTAAGTGGTTCTTTACAATTTTTTCTTAATTTTTTAGCGCTTTTTTTCCTTTTTACTTCTTCTTCTCTTTCTTTTGGGTAAGCTTCATTCTATCCTCGATCTCTTTCTCTTTCTCCTATGTTAATTCCTTTCTTTCTTAACATCCTTCTTAACTAATGTTTGTTAAAAATGCCAAGCTTCTGCCATTTGCTAGCAAGATCATCCCCTTTTTCATATCCTTTTTCTCTCACCTTTAAAAACATTATTGCTAAAGCTCCACCCATAACTAAATTTTTGAAAAATTAGGGATTGCATCATATGTAAATACAAAAAAATCTAAAAATTTAAAATTATTCTATTTTTCTTTTGAAGGATTGCTATTGCAATTAATTTGATTTATTAATATACAATTGAAAAAATAAGAGTTGTATAATTTTTTGGAATTTAAATGAAAAAAACTAAGCACACCTCTTCTAAGGTTAATCTACTTGATTGACCTTAATCCATACACCTCTTTATGCTAGTAATGATGTATAGCAACTATTTTTGAGAAAAAAGCTTGAACAAATCTCTAAGGGTGTTTTAGAGTTTCAACACATGAGAAAATTATGATTGTGATAGTTTAGTTATTATAGCTTTGCCTCTTTATATATAATGGCTCTTCATAATTTATTAAGATTTCACAAATCTTTATTAGTTTAGGTCATAGGCCTTAATTAATTTTGTAAATCCTTATTAATTATGGCCTATTAGTATAAGAAATTCTAATTCCTTTTTAGTTATGACCCAATAGTAAAAAGTGATCTTGACTACTTAAAATATATCCAATTACATTTGCTAACATATAGCCTAAATAGTTTTCACCCAATAATTATAGATACATTTGATCTAACGTGTTTGACTCCTTAAGTTTACTATTATAGTTAAATTAGCAATAGGCTACAATTAAATTACACTTTTTCAATATAATATTTAGAATTAATCTTATTAACTTAAATCCTAAAAATCTTGACAAAGGTTTAGCAATATGTCATGAATTAGTTAACATAAATTATAAATACGAACCCTATTTTAATTAAATTATTATGTAGTATAATTATTTTATCATACAATGTTTTGGTTGAACTTAATACATGATGTATTAGTCAAGACCTTAGTCATTTAACTACTATGTATCTATCATAACTTATTGTAAGGCATGTGACTTGTGTAGGAAGCCATTTTGGATAATGACTTACTAATCATTCTAGATGTACCTAATTTTATGTCTTACATGCAACCATGCTTCTTATAAGAGGGAATATGTGATTTTCAAAAACCCATTATAGAATGTGTATATAAAATATCTTGTATAACTATTCCTAACTATCCCAAGATGTACCTTAACACTAAAGTGCTAGAGCGAGCCCACTTTTAATCTATCAAACAATAATTGAGTACTAAAGGGGAAGTGTCATAACTATCACAACCTAAATTCCAATCTTGATCGACGTAGATCCCGAAATCCGATTTTCACAAGCCTTAACATTATTCACTTTTATTAATCTAATAGAAGTATCCCTATTTCGAGGAGATTTAAAATTCACTTTAAATTTTATAAAAAAATGGATAGATTCTCCCTTATTTTTGGATATTTCTTGAGGGCTACACGCCTTAAAATACAAAACTTGTATATTTTCTCAAATATGACAAATATGACAACATCATATACATACATAATACTACACAATGACAACATATATATTGATAAATGATTCACACATTAAATGCTAAATTATCATATTCTTTAACTCATTTTTTATTCTAATCTAACTTTTAAAATCTTTTAATAAGGCGATCTTGATTCTTCATGGATGTAACAACTCAAATACACTTATTCCAACTTGAAAATATTGAAAAATAAAATAGAGTGAGATATGAGAACTTAGTGAGCATATATCAACCACTACTAATTCTTAATTCAATTATATTAAGTAATCATATGTTGACTAAGTATTTAGTAAGAATAATAAATGCAATTCAAATTTCTCGAGTTGTTGAAATGTATGAAGCCAAACTTTAAGTTAAGTGTTCACTTGCATGTAACTTAAATTATATATTTCACATTACAAATCATAGTAAACTTAATTATTCATTGGTACCTAATATCATAGTTATATCACACACCACCCATTCCAGGTAATTAGTACATTCACAAATAGCTATCAAGGTTTAGCCATAATTGGATCGATATAACCAAATTAAAATTTTCCAATCATATCAAACAATAAAATTCAATCATGAGCAAGGTTCTAATACCATATAGCCAATGATAATAAACATACATACAATTATGTTTTACCTTTCGAGTCAATCTTATATCCTTCAAAACTATTTGCTAGGAATTTTCTTGTTTGGTTTTCATATCTTTACCCATTATGGTTCACAGTTTCCAATGGCACTTATGGCATGTTTCATAAATAATATACACATGAGAACTCAGCTCTCATATTATAATTGTTTATAAAAAGTTTGATACAAAGTAAATAATTCATCATGGGGCAATATCAAAGCACACAATAGTATATGTATATAACAATGCCATCATGTTTACTTATACAGTCATAACATACAGATATTAATGAAATTCAATCACAATTAATCGATAATTAATCACACCACCACCATCCTTTCTGAGCATAGTCATTTAACATTCACTTAAACAAATAATTGCATCTATACCATAGATATTAGTTTCACATTACTCCTACTTGATTATGAGTGTAATCCAATCATAAACTATACTACATAATTGTACCTTTGAGAGCTTACATATGAATATATATATATATATATATATATATATATATATATATATATATATATATATATATATATATATATATATATATATATATATATATATATATATATATATATGTGTGTGTGTGTGTGTGTGTGTGTGTGTGTGTGTGTGTGTGTGTGATTTGTATTATATAAGAAAAACATAATTCATATAATTTAAACAATCTTTTATTAAAATGTTAAACTATGGTGAGATATGTACTCATCTAAAATCGCCCATCCACTCTTGAAAGTTCTTGAACATCTACTTTCATCTTTTCACTTTTTATTCCTATTTCACAATTTATAAAGATAAACTTATATACAAGTAGATAAATATTCCTTATTTTGTTTCCTTGTTATCTCAATTCTAATTCTAAAACATGATATACTAACAATCTAAATCATTAGCTTTTTTATTTTTTTAACTCATAAAATCAAAATACATTATTATATAACAATCCTAAACCTAACTTATAGAGGTAAGAAATTACAATTTAAAGCTCTTAAGAGAATCTACTCTTATCACTGTATAAAATTATACACCTATCTCTTTATATTTTTAACTTTTTATAAAGAATAAAAAATTACTTTTATTAGGAACTCTCATCTTGATGATATCATTATATTCTAAATATACTCATTTAATACTTTTAGTCATTAAATCCTCATTTTATCAATACTATATCAGGTATCCATATAAGATGATGAAGTATGAGTTTTCCAAATCATGTTCAAATCCTTAAAATATTGGAATATAATACTTCAAGAACATTTTAATTATATTATTTTAGTATTCTATATTGTAAAAATCTTATTTTTCAAAACCATCAATGTGTATTTAAATCTACTCATAGCATGGTTTTCTGAAATATGTAATCATTGTTGACAATATTGTAATACAATACTCTATATTGGTTTTACTCTTATTGCTTAAACACTTTATCGCATAATATATATAGATACATTTTCATGAATATCATTATATACTCAAAATACCCATAAATAATTTTTTTTCTAGATCATGCATGATTCTTTCAAAATAGTAGTACATAATGCTCCATATAAACTTTAATAGCTTTATTTTAATATTCTGCAACATAAAAATCATGTTTTTCATATACATCATCATATGTATATATATTAAAGACACCCAAATAGGTTTTCTTCGAATCAACTAGTAAAACATCATAAATATTAAATTTTTTATGGCATAAACATGTTTACCTACTTATAAAATACTTGGCCAAAACTCGCTTATGGTGGAATAGTGTCGAAATGCTAGGTGATGTAAATGAGGATAATAGCTCCAGCTATTGGGTTAATGCCACATTACACTACTTTTTACACATTACTAGCTACCATCACATTTGAATAACTCAAGTTGCAACAGTGCTTCAGGACATTGGAATTAAAGGAAGGAAAGGAGAGGGGAGTGTTGGAAAGAAGAAGAAGAAGGGAAGCTGCACTCCATACTACATTAAAAACCCATTAGCTAAAAAATTCTTTTGGCAACTGTGATGCATAATGATGAATGTTAGACAAAGGGAGACTTATAGTGGAGAATAAGAAAGAAAAAGGGGAAAGAGAGAGAGAAAGCTATCCCCAAAAAGAGAAAAAAGAGGAAAGAGAAGGAGGCGATGGAGTGCGTGGAGAGAAAGGGAACCGCGTGGAGTAAGGAAAAAGTTAAAGGGAAAAATTTTTAAAAAGAGCCTTGCATTTTAATTTTATGCTTCACGTGTTTATTGAACTTATCTTTTCTTTTAAATCTCTAACTTACATTTTAAATTAAAATTAATCTAGCCATTCACTTATTTTGGAAACTTATTTTCATGAAATTGATTTTATTTAAAATTCTATCTCATGGATTTTCAATCTTCTACTAATACATATATATAGATAGATATTTATAATGCCTTGATAAATTTTAAAGTCCTAAAATAATCATTTTGAACTTCCATAAATTTTAGAAATAATTTATTAAATATAGAGAAAGAAGTATAGATTGATAGTTTGAGTTGTTAAAGAAAATTAATGGCTAATCTTATTTTGTATGTTTGGACCCTAGAGAAGACTTATTGAATGTATAATATACATATATGATATATGTCTTTTTAATGTATAAGTTTACTTAGATAAATTTTATTTTCACACTAATGGTGAATGATTATATCTTGTATTTTGTTTAATTCTTAATAGTGACATAAGTTGTCACTGGGACAAAATACTAAAGAGATTAGTTAATTTACTATTAATGCATTCAAAAAACATGATCTTATATGGTTAAAATACCTTATGGGAGGCATGGCTTATCGGGAGATAATTACACCTTAAATTTAGTCAAAAGAGGTGTTGAGGTCTTGAGACATGCATGAAATCGAAGTGGATCATGTTTTTACTAAATAAACTTTATGTGTGTCCCATGTATAGAAGTCATTAACTTAAGTTGTGAACTTTGAAAGGAGGTAGTAGTGAAACAAGATGCTTAATTTATATATAGATGTATTGAACCACCTTGGTTTATTAGGATTAGGGATGAATGCAACATTTGTCTTTTATATGAAGCCTTGCTTTTGAGTTATGAGTGATATCATACTTATCTTTAATATATCCAGATTGTTTGGATTTACTTTGGTGGTTAATTATAGAGTATGTAATGAGGAGAGATAATGAAGAGAAAAAGAAGTAGCAAATAGTAATATGAAAGTTTTGGGAAGTGATAATTTAAAGTGTAAAATGCTTTATCTTATAAAATTCATGAGAAGTTAGTGTTGAGCAATTTGACATAGCAACTTGTCATATAGACTAGTACAAAATACTGTGATAACTAATCATTTAACCATAATCCTTAAGAAAATTTTTTCAAAGATTATATGTACAAAAAGGTAAGAATGTGTGTTAATAGTCCCCTAATGTGGTGGGGTGTTTTAAATAATTGGTAAGATTGATCAATTTGTAACTTGAATAAGAAAAGATAAAAAGTTAAAGAAAGTAAAAATATAAATCACGATAAAAAAGTTAAAGGTAGGTAAGATGTTGATGTGACTTTTTAACAATGTGATAAAGATGACCATTTTTAGAAACTTGGTTAGGTTTGGTGGTGGGTAGTACTACAAAGTAGAGTAGAGAAAGAGTTTTACAAGAGAAATAACATGGAAGCCATTCTATATGCTTGCATTATGTGTTATACATGTAGTAATGAATAGACATTATGCTTTCTTTTACGAATAGATGTGCTTAAGTATGAGTACAATTATGGCAAGGAGGAATAATGGTTCAATAAGTGCATTATTTATTTAAATTATACAAGTTAGATAGTTTTATTTAAAGAGTGATATCGGTTGGATGTTTAATTATGTCCTAACTTAGGTTAATTTTATGATTTATGATGATTTAATACTAGGTTAATAACTCTATAGTGATGCACATATGAGTTTGAGTGTTTAGCAAACCTCTGAGCAAGGATGGAGTATCAAATAGATGAATGGAAACCATTAGTGTTACACTATAGGTAGATATAGTTGATTTCAACTGCTTAGCTTAAGTTTATTATTAGGTCTTTGTAGTTAACTTTCTAACTGACTATAAATGCTAGAGCTTCTCTTTGGACAACTATAGTCAATTGTATAGTTAATATTACTTATGTTTCTATATGTTATTACAAGTTTACAAATTTAAGGACGTTGTACATATCTATTCCTAAAATGAAATTAGATAGTAATAAACATGAGGAAAAAGAATGAAAAGAGTTAGTAAAAGTGATTGTAATGGTTTGATGTGTTATGGAACTTCGAAAGTTTTAGGCCTTAAATTTTATTTGAATAGACAAGTATACTATAATTTTTACTTTCGAATGCATGAAAAAACATACTTAAAGCAATATAAGATGAAATAGAGGGAATATGACATTACTGGGATGTAAAGCTTGGATGTTTAGACATAATGTTTAAACTACGAAGATGAATCATTTATGGCCCATTTTTCTGAGCATATAGAGTGTAATTTGGCATATATGTAACAAATTAAACCTAAAGCCTTAGCTTACTAAATTGTAGTTGAAATGATGAAATATAAATAACTTTATATACTTATAAGTATAAGATATGAATATTTATATTATAGAATTTTAAATTTGGAGTATGTGGTTAGATATTATAACTAAGACTTACTTGTTTAGTTCATAAGTTCTACATGGCATTAGGTGTTGTGCTTATATGGCATAGAGATCTAAGCTATTTATTTTGAATAGGTGTATCGAGTATAAGGAACCCAAATAGTTAGGGAAGATGTAATTTAACTATTTCATCTAAAATAAAATAAGTAGAATGATGAAAGGTTTATTAAGTAAAGATTATTCAAATAACCAATTTTTTTTTTGTGTTGGGAAAAGGAGCAACAAAGTAAAATAGAGGTAGTGGGTAATAAAATTAGGAGAAGAAAGAGAATTAAGTGACTGGTCTTTGAATTTATGGACATAAATTGATAAGATATATGTTTAAAGCTAAATGATTTAGACACAGTTATGCTATATTTTGAATAAAGGATTAGAGTTAAGAGGTTTAACTATTATAGGTTAGATAGTGTTAAGTAACCTATGAAATTTTATTTGTAAAAGGTTAAGTGTCTAATATTACAAATGTTTCTCTAATTTAGGGAAACCTAGTAGATTTAAGTGAGAAGGATTACTTAATTAACATCACATATGTTGAATAACTAATTAGGTGTAAAATTAGAATTTGTATAACATAGACAATAAGAAGCTCAAATTTAATAAAGGAAACCTTAATTCTTAAATTTTATACATTATTGGAAATTTTAAATTTGTGGTGGAAGCCAATAATGCTATTTAATGCTATTTTGATTTACAATTATTATGATTGAATATTACTTACTCATTTATGCCCTCACACTATTGTTTTCCAAGGTAAAAACCTTATTTTTATAAATTTATGGTAAGTATACAATGATCTTATAATATGCTAAGAAGCAATAATTTATTTTGGTTTTAAAAGCATTGTGCATGACTTATGTACCAAAGATAATTGATACCTGGGAAATGAGTTAAGAAAGCTAATGAATTGAAATTGTCTGTATTAGTAATTGTTATATGCATCAAAACTCATGGATGAATGTATTACAATAATGTTTGAGATTGATTACTGACACATCCTGATATATGTATACCTATATTAAGGCATGATATGTGCATGGACTAAAATTAAATGGCATATGTGAAGGTGAAGTTTATGTTAAAGCTTATACTGATATGCTCTATAGTAGGTGAGCTTGAATATCTATGAAATGGTCATGAAAGCTATATGGTAAAGTGTGTGCTTGATTATTGCATGATAAAGTTATGACTATATGGAAATGTGAAATAGTAACTGTTAAAAAGGGCCTTGGAGGCTGTTTTAAATTAGATGTACTTAAAAATATGTATTGTATGATTAGATATTTAATAATAGTGCTTTAACTCCCTTTCAACCGTAATATTAATATAGTAGTATTTTTCTAAGGTTGAATAGGTGGATAGATAATTAAGATTATACTATAGTGTTGTTAGCATATCAATGTTTGTTATAGAGAAAATCAACAAACATAATGGCACCATGACATTTTTGTAATTTTGAGCAACCATTAACATCAATTTACTAAAAATTTGACGTAATAAGTTATCATGATGGTATTTTTATAAATATGAATAACTTATCATGTTTAGTTGAAATAAAAGATTGATGTAGAAAGTCAAATGTTGTTAAGTGAGGATGTCAGTTTCCTATAATTATCATCTAAAAGACATTTGAATTGTCTTGGTGGGAGATATAAAATTTTTATATTGTGGTTTTTCTTAAATAACTAGTATTTATTATTTTTTTCAAATTGCCTATAAGTTTTTATTTCATTCTATTTTCCATTTAGGTTTGTTTTTCATAATTTCTTTTTCACTCTATTTTTAATTTATATTTTCACTCTATTTTTTATTTAGATGATATAAGAAGGTAATATACGATCGATGTTACTTGACCATTAACCGATGAGATACAATCATTGCTTTTAGGCTATCATCTTCTTTTAGCCATAATTATGTTAAGTTATCATTTCAAAATAGACTTTCCAACTTAATAGAGTAAACCTAAAAGTACTAGTAAGATTGAAAAGTAAGTATTTCTATGAGATTTTACTGATAATAGCCTTAAATATAAAAATAGTTGTAATGGATATGAAAATGAGAAACTACTTTGAGGATATCATGAAGACAATCATCATTACTTTTTTTTTAAAGCTGTGACATCAAATGATTAATTATTATATTATTGTACAATATTTGTCCACTTCATCGATTAACATGCTAGTTCTATAATAAGTATTCAAAATGGTCATGGTTATAAATATTATATCTCTCTAAGTATCAATGACAAAATGCTTACTCTTCAAGATAAGAATATGTAGCATTAATGGATGTGTTGACAATTTAGTATAGTTTTGAAAATGTTAGGATGCAAAAGTTGTATTTTTTTAAAAATAATTAGCTAACATAATTAGTTATATATCAAAATTAATGTGGTTTGACAAAATTATATATGGAGGTAGATACCACATTAGTTTTTTTATCATAACCTACATCTAAAAGTACATAATAGCTAACTTATATATAATAAATATTTACTAATATGTAATAAATATTTGTCAACATACTAATGATGATATTTATGAGGTACATTGTATTAAGAAATGAAAATATGGATCACAAATACTAAGTATTTACTAGTAATATGCATTGTGAAACAACTAAAAATTATAACGTTTCAAAATATATCAATAATTAAGCTTTATAAAGTAAAATGTGCATAATAAGTTAGTTTTGGTTAATAGTTGATGTTTAAATCTATGCATGATGCCTATAAATTTCATTCTCACTCTTTATTTGAAATATTTAGATAATGCCTTATCAATGATATGCAAACTAATGAGAAATTGTAGTGGAAGTAGAATAGCCATTCTTGTATTGGAAGGCTTAACCTTTTAAATTCATTACAAGACTGGTTATATTAGTTTTTCTCACTATAATTTATCATTAGTTTATAACCATCACACCCTTCAAAGCCGTCTTTGTTATTCACGTTCCATCTTAAGAAGTATAATTAGGGAGAAAATGCAAAGATGAGAAAATTAATGAGAAATTATAATGGGAAGAAGTAATATGGCCATTTTCGCATTAGAAGGCTTGAGTTTATTACAAAAATGGTTATATAGCTTCTTCTCACAATAATTTATTATCAGTTTCTATATCTATATCCTTTAACTTAGAAGCCTTCATTTTGATTTTTGGATTGTTGATTAATATTATTATTACTTTTATATTAATATTTTGATGATACATAATTTGTGAATTGTATTATACTATGGAAATACTGTTGGGCATGTTTAATATGATGAGTTAGGGGTAAAATGATATGTGATTGGTACCAAATCTAAGAAAATGTTTATAAAGGGATAAGGCTGGTCCAAGAGGAATAAGAATAGGTTATAAAAGGATAACGTTAACTAAGAGTCATAAAGAGATTTAAATTACTTTCTTGATTGCTTGTTTATATAGTATGTTATTATGAATGATTATGCTATCAATTAAGAAATTGTGACTGATATGTTAATCCTTTTACTTAATGATTCATGTTTATATGAGTTGAGATTTTAATTGATTATGACAATTGTGCCTTTATCCTTTAATTTATAGAAGCTTTGATGTGAATGTGAATGAAAGACTATATTTCTAGCTAACTATTTGGTAGACAAGACTTTCGGCATAGGGTTCACTATAATTATTTTATTGCTAATGCTTGATTTATATTAAATTATCATTAGTTGCTTTTAATAGTTGATTTAGTTAGATATACATTCACTAAGTTTATAAAACTTATTCTTTTATTTTACTTATAACATTTTTAGGTTAAATTTAAATTTTGAATGTTAAGTTATTTCGAGGAAGTCTAAAGTATTTAGGTTGAAATGGTTGATAGTTAGGAAATAGTATTATTTATGAATTATGTTTGAATGTTATAACATGCATAAAGTAAGTCATAATTAGTATTAAAGTTCATTTTTTTTATTATAGAATTACAATTTTGCATTTGGGGGGAGGGGGACTATATCTTACAAGTGTTTATAAATAAAGGGAACTCTATCTTTCTATTCTAAGGTTTATATAACATATTAGGTAGTATATAGATAAGAGTATTTCTATTAAGTTAGAGTTTATGCATTTAATCAGTTAGTTAGTCAGTCTACTGGAACTAGATAAAAGGCTTTATACCGATCAAGATCAAGTTAAGTTCTAATAGAACTACTCATTAGAGGCTGATAGTCAACTATTAAACTTTAGAATTTTTCTAAAACCTTGATAGTTAACTATGGTTTCCAAAATTATTCTTAGGACTCTGATAGTTGAATATATAATTGATTATACCTAGTGTACAATGCATTATGATGTTATATAAGGTGTAAAGTAAGTTGTAATCTTAAACACTAATATAAGATAAAATGTGATAAAATTGAGTTGTTTGCATGAAATTATAACATAAAATAAGAGTTCTACACTATATGCCACTTGATACATAATGAGAATAGAAATGTTGTGTTGCTTATGAGATAAAATGAGACTAAACAATGATGTGCCATATGGTATGTGATATAATTGATCATGTTTATGTAATTATGTGATGAAATAAGATATATGCCCATGCATTGAGGCATGATATTGTTATTGAAATATGATGATAATACATTATGGCTTTTGATATAAGAAATGTGATAAGGGTTATGATATGAATGTTAGATGCCTAATTCTCAATAATAAATTTGTAGAGGGTATAAAGTTGATCCAATAGGCACAAAGATGGATGACTTATGAAAGGTATAAGGTTAATTTGGGGTCACAAGGAGGATGTAGTTTTTTTATTTATTGTTAAATTTTTCATTTTGATATGAATTTTGAACCTAAAAGTTATTGAATGATTCAATGTGATACAACTATGGTGATATAGCCTTAAGTGAGTCTCTTGTGATTATTTGAATTTGAATGTTTTGTGTGATAAGCTTCATAGGAGGATGATTTAGTTAGTAGGTTACTATATTTACTCATTGAGCATTAAATTAATTCCTTCATGATTTATTTTGCAAACATATAGGTTAATCCTCTACTAACACTTTTTTAGAGTTAGACTTACTAGAAGCTTTATGATTTGGTTGTTTGGTAGCACTAAATATTTATAGATAAAATAGTTTTTAGGGCTTTATTCTATGTATAAGCTATGGGTAGAAGAATTGTACATTGAACCTCCGTTTTGGGTTAATTAGAGTGGCTTATCCTTATCTTGAGAAAAATATAAGCAACTTTGACTTCCTTATATTTTGTAAACATTATTAATAAATGAAATGCATCTTCTTCTTTGATGTTTCTTTCACTTTTATTACATACTTGAGCTAATTAATTAAGAATGAGGTAAATAAATCAAATTAGATTTGTGGAAATTGAATAGGCTATTCCATGTTAGTTACAACTAAGTTAAGGTGATGACAAATTATTAGAAATGAGTAATAAACTAGGCGCCTCTATTAGAAATGATAGTAATAAGGACTCCATGAAAAGGAACAATTTTATCTAAGTACACTTGTGCATACTATGCTGCCAAAAATGTAGTTTTAACTAATAGAAAATATATTATCTTGGTTGAATGACCTATTATCACCTTTATAGAATCGTGCCTTTTTTGAGACTTAGGCAACCTTATCAAGAAGTCTATGGTGATAATTTCCCATTTTTATTTCGAAATCTACAACAATTGGTGCAATCCTATTGGTTATTGATGTTTAACCTTTTCGTGCTAGTAAGTGAGACATTTAGTCATAAAGTTTAACATATCCTTCCTTATCTTTTTTCACTAGAAGACTTCTTGTAAATTATGATACATTTTGGCCACACCCAAATATGTCACACAAGAGGACTAATGTGATAAATGCATCAACTTATTGTGCTCATTTTGAAGGGATTGAAAACAACTTCTGACAATAAATCACCCTTTTTCCATTAACTATGAGATCTACATTTTGACCTATTATTACTTTTTCTCCAAAGGGAATGTATTTAAGATTAGTTTTTTAGGATTCCTTAATTCTTTTTATTAACATAAATTTCAATACCATTTGAATGAGTAATACTCCTTGATTACTTGCTTAGATTCCATTAAAACATCAGAAGATTTTCTACTCAAAGCATTAACTATAATATTAGGATGATAAAGGATTGAGCAATTGTAATCCTTAATAATTTTCATCCACTATTTATTCAAAAACATATGTTATACTTTTATGATTAGTGTAAACTTTCACAAGTTTTCCTATAAAGATAATGTGTCCAAAATTTTAATGTAAAAACCACAACTACAATTTCCAAGTCATGTCTCAGGTAATAAGCTTCATGCTTTTTCATTTATTGAGAGGCATAGGTAGTAACCTTCTTATGTTGCATTAGTATATATCCTAGATTAATTTTAGAGGTATCACAATATACCATATATCTCTTAATTCTTGATAGTAAAGCCAATACAAAAGCAAAGGTCAAACATGTCTTCAATTTCTAGAAACTACTTTCACAATCATCATTCCACTTAAACTTGATTCTTGTCCTCGGCAATGGTTTAGGCAACTTAGAAAAATCTTGAACAAATTGCTTATAATATTCTTCTAATCCTAAAAGGCTTTGAACCTCAGTGATAAAAATAGGCTTTAGCTAACTTTTCATAGTCTTAATTTTTTATGGATTTATCTTAACTCCTTTTTATGACACCATATATCCTAACAATTTTACATTTGTAATCTTAAATTCACATTTTAAGAACTTAGCATACAATTGATGCTCATGCAATGTTTGCATCAAAATTTGAAGATGTTGAGCATGTTTTTTTTTTATTCATGAAGTATACCAATATGTGATTTATAAACATAATAACAAAATTTATCTAGGAAGAGCTTAAACACCTTATTCATAAAGTCTATGGATGTTGCTAGTGCATTGGTTAAACTAAAAGACATAACTAAAAACTCATAATGCCTATACCAAGCCATTTTTGTTATCTTTAGTCTTTAATTAATGATATTTGATTGCAAATCTATCTTGGAAAAAATACTTAACACCTTGTAGTTGATCAAATAGGTCCTTAGTATAAGGCAAAGGATATTTGTTCTTTATTATCACTTTATTTAGTTAGTGGCAATCTATATATAGGTGAAAAGACCCATCTTTCTTATTAACAAATAACATTGAGGTTCTTGAAGGAGATGAAGTAGGTTTAATGAAACCTTTAATAAGCAATTCCTATAAAAACTTTTTTAATTCCTTCATTTTAACCAGCACCATCCTATAAGGAGGTATGGAGATTGGTTTTTGCACTAAATGCTAGGTTAATGTTAAATTAAATCTTTTGATCTAGCGATAGATTAAGTAACTCTTTCAAAAACACATTTAGAAATTCATGCACCACTGGGTCTTCATTTATGTCTAAAGTTGGTTGATTCAAAAATTTAATCATGGCTAAAAAAACAATGCATCCTCTCCTCATAAGCCTTTGAGCCTTCATGTAGGAAATTATACTTACGGCTTTAGTGGCTCTTTCTCTTTGAAATATAAGTGATAAAGATCTTTTCACATGAAAAATTATAGTTTTATCAAGATAGTTTATTTATGCATAGTATTCATGAAACCAATCCATTCCGAGAATTACATCATAATCTAGCATGTCTAATAACACTAAATTTGCTAGCACAACATTCCTATAAACAATTATGGGACATTTTCTAACCACATAGGTAGCTATAACAATTTTATCTTCATAAGTTATTACCATCAAAATTAATTCTAGAACATCACACACATTTTTCAACAAAGGGGCAAATTTCTTAGAAATAAAAAAGTTGGTAGCACTCAGATCAAATAGTACTTTAGTAGAAATGTCATCTATAATGAGGCTACATATCATTACTACAATGGACACTTGGGCTTCTTGACATGTTAAATGATACATTCAACCTTGATTTCTATTAGTAATTTTCCCATGACTACTTCCTCCATTACCCCTATTGGTGTAGCTTGATTTTCACCTGGAGTACTAGCATGAGTCATACATGCACTTAGTTAAAGGGTGAAGTAGTTGGCACCATGACTAAATGGAATTTTTAGGCATTCTCTCATTTTGTGGCCTATTTAGCCAATTGGAAGCACATTTGGTTACCTTTTGTACATGGTCCTTAGTGTTAGCCATTGTATTAGGTGCAATGAGAGGTTTTTTAATGGAGTTAATTCCCTTTTTAGTAAATTCTTTTACAAAAATTTGTTAATGTAGTTGAGCTATTCTTTTGGCTCTTCACATTTTTTCTAGCAATTGGAGCACTTGAAGGGTTTCTTGGGTTTCCCAATCTTGTGATCATCTTGCTCCTTTCACTCATAGTAAGGTTCTAAGAGGGCATTCCCTTTAATGGTTGAGTGGCACTAGGTCCTTTTGACCTATTCCTCTTCTTATTTTTCACTTGATCTCTATGCTTTTCTTTTTCCTTAGACCAAAATTCATGGTAGAGAGCTTAATCCAAGACTTATTAGTAAATGGTGTCCTTACCAATATTGATTCAACGAAAGTAGTAATTTTGAAACCATTAACAAACCTCTTCACCTTAGCCTTCTTAGTTGGGACTAAATGCCTCATATGCAAGGATAGTCTCATAAATTGAGTGTTGTACTCACTTTTAGTGAGACTTCCTTGCTTTAAGCCCTTGAAACTCCCAAGCTCTAACTTGTCTTATGCTTAGTGACAAGAACCAATGGTAAGCTATGTCATTAAGTTAATACCTTATTAGTTCTATTAACAAAAGTTTGGAGCACCTAGCATCTTTCCATATTGTATATTGTTCTATCTGAGCTAGGAATTAATATGGTTCATTATACCCAAATGTTTACTAAATGTAATCCACCACTATTAGCCAAATATATTATAGGGTTAATTGGATCAGTATTGATGATACATGATCCCGAGTGTATACATATCATCGATATAGTTTTAGTTAACACCTTTTTAACAACAAATGGAATTAAGTAGTTCGACTTATACTAGGGGCTATTACCTTATAAGGTAAGCTTACATTATGTAATGATAACAACTTTATCATGAACCACTTTAGTTATACCAATATAGGATTATTCTTGAATAATCCTATTAGCCTAATTTATACTTATTAAATACTAGACATATATATAGGCCGCGTTGATCGAGCTTCGAGCCAAGTAGACGGGCCAATTGTAAAAAATTAATGGCTCGAGCTTGACTCAACTCGATTCGAATACTTTTTAAAAAAGCATAGCCTAGTCTAGCTTGATTTTTTAAATATATGGGCTAAAAGCTCGGCCCAACAGCTCAAATAAATTATTTTTTTATTTTTTAGGTAAAAAATTAATTTTTAAAATAAAAAATATATATTTAAAGAGATAATATGACATTTAAATATATAAAATATTTAATTATATTAAATTAATATTTTTTATATTAAAAATAATTAGATATAATTATTTTTTAATATATAATTATATTATAAAAATTTAATCAATATAATCAAGCCGAATCGGGCTGACCCATTTTTTTTTATCTTAACCTGATTAATAATCGGACCATGAAAAAAAAGCCTAACAAGCTTGTTGGGTTGAGCGACTTGCTCGACCTATGTACATCTCTATTGAATATCATAACATATGAATCATTCATCTTATATACTTAATAAATGGAAAGTGCTGATTATGCTTTGTATTTTTGAAATATCCTTCACGTGATGAAAAAGTTATCCAAAGGATAGTTAGGTTAACTTTTAAACTTTTTGCATAAAGGCACCATAATTACAAAAACATAACCTAATGTTTATATCCTATCATAGACAAATGCCTTGGCTTATTATATTACTTAACTTTATTAGCTTAAATTTACAAATATACTAAAATGTTTGCTATCAAATTTGCCAAAAGATGTAGTCAAAACCCTTGAAGAAAGGTGTCTTGCTGTGTATATGAAAAGTTAAACCTACAAAAGTATGGGACTTAGTAAGAAATATTCCACTTAAAAGTTTACTTAAGATAAATTATAATACTTAAATAGGACTTTAAGGGAACATTTAATAACATTCTAATACTTCACAATATAAGAGATCTTGGACATTGGATACTTCTACTAAGTTATTCTCAACTTGGTCATTTGTATGGCCAACCATTCATAAGAGTTTCATTTCTCACATCAAATCAAGAATTCTTAAAGAAATCAAGCATGATAGTAAATAATCAAAATACCAAACATGTATCTTTATTACGCTTCTTAGGTTAACCTTATCCTTTCTTAAACTTTATCATTGTCCTTTTAGAGTTAACCTTATTCCGTTATAAATTTACACACAAATACAATGCATAAGGCCTTATAATGGTTTTATTTGTCCCCATCATCTCATTACATTGCTATTCATAACACAATCCACAATATGTTCAATCCACTTGTAATTAAAATGGAACATAAGTTTATAACATTACATTCATAATAAATCATGTAAATAAACATAAACCGGCTATTTTTAGTTTAACATAATCAAATAAAACTAAATAACAACTTTATTAAATATAAGAGCTTATAGTATTTTTATCTACATGGTTTTATTCTTATTAAGGTGTATTACTTGACTTATTACTTTAATTACCCTTCAGTGTTTGTTTATACTCATTCATTCTTATAATAAATGTTTAAGATGACTCAATACCTTGTATTTACATATATGCTTGACTATAGGTGTCTAGAGGCAAACTTTCACACCTATAATTGATTATATAGTTGAGTATGAGAGTCTAGGGACAACTATAGTCAACTATATAGTTGATTACCATCATTTAGAGGGAAATTGTTGACTAGATAGTTAATTATGTTGGACTCAAGAGCAACTTACACATAGTAGACTATTGCTTAGTGTTCTCCAAATTTCTTTACACAAATATTGATCATCCCCCATTATTAACCCTTAATTAATTAATTCAAAATCTTTTCCAACATTAACTATAGTCTTTAAACATTATATCTATCATAAAATCAACTAGATTAATGCATCAAACATCATTTTCATTTATAATCATCAAATATACCATTAAAACACCAAAACTTATCAAAATAACAAATTTAAGTTAGAAATTAGGTAGAATATTACTCATAAGCTTGAGGATAGTGGGTTGAAGAGTAGAATGAGGTAATTAAAGCCTATATTCATCAAATAAAGGAGAACTTATGGGTTTGGATTTTTGGTAGCTTAACTTCTATCAAACAATTTAGTTTGAATTTCATGTTTAAAAGAGAGAATGGATGAATGTAGAAAAGGTTAGTTAATGAGGAATTAATAATTGATGAGTTATTTACCTTAAGGAGAAGAGATTGATAGAGAAATGAAGAATTCCATTTTAAGAGCTCGAGGGTTTTTTTTTTAGGAATTATGAGGATAATGATAGGAAAATGAGAGAATGATGAGGAGTTGGGTAATTTAGGCTTTAAAATAACTTATGGGTATTTTGGAAAAAAGGCTAAAAGAAGGTAGGCAAAACTCAAACTTCTACATATTATTTCATATTTCTTTTATTTGTCTCTCCTACCATAAAATAATTATTTTGCAATTTCTTTTACTTTCAATTGTTATCAATTTTAATATTTCCTTAATTCCTTTTTGTTGTCAGAGTTTTCTCCAAAATATTCATAAATTCTAATAATTCTTAAGATTCAAAATATATCACTCAAACAAACAAAAAAAAAAAACAAATTTAATCAATAATTAACCAATTCCTAATTAAATAAAATTTTAAATTCCTAGGAATAACAAGTACATGCTTATATTGAAATAAAGTAATTCTTGTACTAATTTTAATGAAGTAAGAGGTAGTGGTTAGGTGGAGATTGGGATAGTTGTTGATAAAAATTGAAGATATTATTATCATCTCATAATTTAAATAAAAAATAAATTTAAACCAAGGAATATTTCAAGGAATATTTTTAATAGATTTGGTAACACAATTTTACAACTCAATTTTTAAATGTTTAATCAAAATTTTATATATCTAATTTATTTTATATTAATTATATAAAAATTATATGTAAAAAAATTATGCAATAAATAAATATATAATAATATTATAATTTTTATTTAAATTTTTAAAAAGACATATAATTTGATTAATTAAATAGATAATAAATATTAATTATAAGTTTTATATAATTAAAATATTTAATTTATAAATTTTTAAAAATTAGTGGATAAAATGCAAGCATCCTAAACTTCACACGGTAATTTTCATAGATTAAAAATAAACACTAAAATTACACAAGTGCATCATTTCTAAACTTGCTGCTTAATATCTCTTAACATGAAATTGAAGAAGTTGTCTTCTACGGTAGTTTTCATAGATTAAAAATAAATACTAAAATTACACAAGTGCACCATTTCTAAACTTGCTGCTTAATATCTCTTAACATGAAATTGAAGAAGTTGTCTTCTCCTAACATCTAGATAAGGTTCCTGGTCTTGCTGGCTTATTTGGATGTTTTTTCTAGTATGATTGGAAAATTGTAAGCTCGGACATATCTTGCATGATCCATTCTTTCTTCAAAAGGGGATACCTTTTAAAAGAACTTAACCAAACACTTATCTTTTTAATTCCAAAAGGAAAAATCTAAGAAATAACTTGGGACTTCAGACTTATCAGCTTAGCAAATGTTTTTTTGTAAGATCATATAAAAAATCATGGTCAAGAGATTGCAACCAATAATGGATTAGCTTATCTCTCCATTCCAAAGTGCCTTCATTAAAGGAAGAAGCATACATGATAATATCCTCCTTGCAACAGAAGTATTTCATAAAATGTAGCACAACAAATGGTAAGAAAACGTTTTAGGGAACGCTTAAAGTTGATATTCAAAAAGCTTATGATAGTTTATCATGGGACTTTATTGAAGTAGTCCTTCATCCGATGAATTTTCCACCACTATGGATTTGAATGATCATACAATGCGTATCTATAGTAACATACAAGATTATCATCAATGGACAAATATCAGACACTATCCTACTACAACGAGGTCTTTGTCAAGGCGATCTTCTATCCCCTCTCATTTTCATTCTATGCTCTAATGTTTTATCTTGTATTCTTAGGAATACAGAAAATAGAAATCAATTACAAGGTATCAAAATAGCAAGACATGCTCCAACAATCACACATCTAATATATGCAAATGATTTAATTTTATTCTTCAAAGCTACAAAGGAATCATGTGAAGCTATTCAGTGAGTGTTAGATCTATATGGAAACCTATCTAGATAACGAATCAATAAATATAAATATAGTTTGATTTTCAGCTCTAACACTACTGAACAACTCAAATATTCATTCGGCGCAACATTTGGCATTAAAGTTGAAAACTCAATTAAGAACTACTTAGGCTTCCCACTAATAGTTCAGAGGAAAGATCAAATGATACTTTACATGGATTTATTGACTAAATTAAAAGATAGACTTCAAAGCTAGAAGATATCATTATTATCCAAAGCTGGGCATCTAACCCTTTGCAAATCAATGCTAAATACCTTACCTTTATATCAGATGGCTACTAGAAATCCCAGCAAAATATACACACCAAATATGGCCTAGTGAATTTTTGGTGGGGACATTTTTAGGGAACAAGAGCTCTTCATCTATTGCCATTGAAGAAACTATGTACACCACTTGAAATCGGTGGATCGGGAATTAGAAGAATGGAATTGATGAATAAAGCATTATTGGCTAAACAATTCTGGAGAATACTTCAATTTCCTGACTCTCTTTTAAGCAAATGCATTATTGCTAAATATGGAAAAGGCGATATGGAAAGTGTCACCTGGCTCATTCATAATAGCTCATGGAGATGAAAAGTATTCGTAAAGGTAACATTATTTTTAATCACTAACATCAAATGGAATTGTATTAGTGGCTAACAAATTAGTCTAAAAAATAGATTTTGGTGGCAACCTGTAACATAAATTCCACCAAACCTAAATATAGTTAGTCAATTAATCCATCTTGACACTAGGACATGGACTTTACCAATTATTCAAAAACAATATCCATAACACATAGTGAATATGCTACTTCAAACCCCTATATCTATCTTTGGGGGTGAGGATAGATTGATTTGGATAGGACATGCAAGTTGTGCATATACTGTGAACCATGGATACAGATTCCTACTTAACGAATAATTAAGGACTAATACCTCATTTATTCAAGGAAAAAAGGTGTGGGTGAACCTATGGAAGCTACAATTATCACATAAGATCATCATCTTTATTTGATAATTGACTTATAATGTCTTAGCAGTGCACATTAATCTACAAGGTCACTATATCCAATTGGATACATCATGTCTAATGTGCTAGAAATCATGAGGAAGACATTAATCACCTATTTCTCACTTGTAATTATGCCAGAGCAATTTGGTTTGGACTACCTTTCTCCCTTAGATAAGAATTTATACAAAGGGGTAATCTCGTATAATGGCTAATGGAATATCTTGCCAATATAACTTCTAGTAATATTCAGGAGATGAGAAACATCAGATCTGCATCACATTGTGGATCATTTGGAAGATGAGAAATCTTCAAATACATGAAAATAAACTAATATATCCAATGTAGGTCATTCGCAAAATACTTCAACAAGTCCATCGAATCTCAAAAATTTTTGCAAATTACATTGACTCATCTTGGAAAACAAGCTACAATAAAGAAAACTCTCATAATATCCAAGCCATCTCAAGAGAGCTCTAGATTTATGTATGGGGATCAACTTGGTATCATAGGAGAGGATTAGACATATCCAAAAGAACCCTTAAATTATTTGTTGTCTATCAACACTAGGTTCATTGGCTTATTCAACAAATAGTAGTTAAGAACAATAGATTAGCCATTATACTCACTATGAATCTTTTAAATATTATTCTCCAATGGCTTTGTTAGTATATAAGAATTGGAAAAGTGAGCATTGCTCCATCCTTCACATTCATTTTTAGTAAACCCTTCTAAGCCATCTATTTACAAAAAGGCATTAGACTTGTACATCATATTGGAGCATGAACAAACCTGCGAATAATGCAACAACAATGGTACTAGTTAAAATTTTATGTTATCAATAGTGAATTGTATAAGATAACTTGTAATAGATATAATAGAATGAAGAACCATCGGCCTAGTGAGATACTCCAACAGGTCTGTATATTTATTCCCAATGAATTCCTCTGTTATTACAGGACCAAAAAAAAAAAAAAAAAGCCATTAGCAACGTCATCAATCAAAATCCTCCCTGTAGCGGCTACCGAGCAGCGAAGCTTCGCCGTCATTGCTGAGCTAATCGAAGCAGAAAATCGAGTGGCTCGATCACTATCTTCCTCTATTTTCTCCTCCATCACACCAACGCTGAGGGAGATAGATGTGGTTTGGTTGTTCGATATTCAGAGACAAAAGCCAAAACAAGGGAAATCCATTGATTTTGATCTTAGCTCGTTGTCATCTGCGTGGTCAGTAACTCTTTAAATTAGCTCTTCAGGGCATTGAAATAGCCCGAATCAGACCAGTGGGTTAGTTAGTAATTCTCTTTGAAGCAAGCAACAGAGCTACATATTATTAGCTCCATTAAAGCCCCTGAAATTTCTGAACCACCGTTGTGAGCTTCGGCAATTGGTTTTCTCATTTTGCAGTTCACTGCTTAACTGGGAAATGATAATTTATTTTCTCTTCAATCGTTTATGATTTATTAAAAGAGACCAACCGTGACAAAAACGATAACTTGGAAAGGGTTTATATCAACCTAGGAAACTGAAGAGGAGTTGCTTCAGTTTTGGATGGTGGCTAATGATCAAACAGTAATGTCAAGTTCTGTTACATCTATTTCTTGCAAAACCCTGTTCTCCAGTGTCTTTATCTACCATTGAAACCTCCGATTAATTTTCATTTACCCACAAAATTTTTACAAACCTCTGCACTTAGCTATGGAGATTTACAAACAGATGCTGTTTTAGGTTTGCGTTATCTTGACACCTTCACAAAAAGCTCCATATCCTACTCTAAGGCTTTATTACAATGTGTGGCTTCCAAGTCTGTAACTTCAGGGATGGAAGTCCATGCCCGCTTGATTAGGATCGGACTATCCCATGACTTAACTCTTAGGAATCATTTGATAACTTTGTATTCCAAGTCTCGATGTTTTGGGTATGCCCGGAAGTTGGTTGAAGAAAGTACCAAACCAGATTTGGTTTCTTGGTCTTCTCTGATATCTGGATATGTGAAAAATGGGCTTGGGGAGGAAGCCCTTTTGGCATTTTATGAGATGCACATGTTGGCTGTTAAATGCAATGAGTTTACCTACGCAAGTGTTCTTAAGGCATGCTCAGTTAAGAAGGATTTAGATTTAGGGAAGCAGATTCATGGGATTACGGTAGTCACAGGGTTTGAGTCAGACGTGTTTGTTGCAAATACTTTGGTTGTAATGTATGCAAAATGTGGGAACCTTGGTGATTCTAGGAGACTGTTTTGGACAATTCCTGAACGAAATGTTGTTTCATGGAATGCATTGTTCTCTTGTTATGTGCAGAGTGGTTTCTACAGTGAAGCTGTAGGTTTGTTTATAGAAATGGCACAGAGTGGAATAAGACCTAATGAGTTCAGCCTCTCTATCATACTGAATGCCTGTGCAGGATTGCGCAATGGCAGTCAAGGAAGGATAGTTCATGGGCTTTTGCTAAAGCTGGGATATGATTTGGATCCATTTTCTGCAAATGCACTTGTTGACATGTATTCAAAATCAGGATATATTGAAGAAGCTATTTCAGTTTTTGGAGAAATTACACATCCTGATATTGTTTCTTGGAATGCAGTTATTGCTGGTTGTGTTCTTCATGATCATCATGATTGGGCTTTAAGATTGTTGGATGAAATGAAAAGTTCAGGGACTTGTCCCAATATGTTTACCTTATCCAGTGCTCTTAAGGCATGTGCTGCAATGGGGCTCAGAGAGTTGGGTATACAGTTGCATTCAAGTCTGATAAAGATGGACACTGATTCGGATTTGTTTGTGGCTGTTGGACTGATAGATATGTACTCCAAGTGTGAAATGTTAGATGATGCGAGGAAAGTTTATGATTCAATGCCAAGGAAGGATGTGATTGCATTGAATGCTTTGATCTCTGGTTACTCACATTATGGTGAAGACTTTGAAGCTATATCCCTTTTAGCTGAAATGCACAAGGATGGCATAGATTTTAATCAAACTACTTTATCAACAGTTCTCAAGTCTGTGGCTAGTTTGCAGGCAATTGATGTAGGCAGACAAATTCATACGCTCTCCATCAAATCTGGGCTTTTTCAAGATTTTTATGTCATAAACAGTCTTCTTGACACCTATGGAAAGTGTAACCATATAGATGAAGCTTCAAAAGTATTTGATGAACGCACTTGTGAAGATTTGGTGGCTTTTACATCCATGATAACAGCATATTCACAATATGGGAATGGGGAAGAGGCTCTGAAGCTCTATTTGCAAATGCAAGAGGCAGAAATCAAACCAGATCCTTTTGTTTGTAGTTCTCTTTTGAATGCTTGTGCGAATTTGTCAGCATATGAAGTTGGAAAAGAACTACATGTTCATGCCATCAAGTTTGGATTTATGTCTGATATTTTTGCGAGCAATTCTCTTGTTAACATGTATGCAAAATGTGGAAACATAGAGGATGCTAGTCTTGCTTTCTCAGAGATACCCAAGAGAGGAATTGTCTCATGGTCTGCAATGATTGGAGGGATGGCTCAGCATGGACACGGACAAGAGGCCCTTCAATTGTTTAATCAAATGATTAAAGATGGTGTTACTCCCAATCATATAACTTTAGTTAGTGTTCTTTGTGCATGCAATCATGCTGGTTTGGTAAATGAAGGGAAACAATATTTTGAAACAATGGAGAAGATGTTTGGGATCAAACCTATGCAAGAGCATTATGCTTGCATGATTGATCTCCTTGGTCGGGCAGGAAAATTGAATGAGGCAAAGGAACTTGTAAATTCAATGCCATTTGAAGCTGATGGCTCAGTTTGGGGTGCACTTCTTGGAGCTGCAAAAATTCATAAAAATGTCGAGCTTGGGCAGAAGGCTGCAGAGATGCTTTTCATTATTGAACCAGAGAAATCTGGTACCCATGTCATTCTTGCAAACATCTATGCATCAGCTGGGATGTGGGGAAATGTTGCAAAGATTAGAAGGCTAATGAAAGACAGCAATGTCAAGAAAGAGCCTGGGATGAGTTGGATTGAGGTTAAAGATAAGGTATACACCTTCATTGTTGGAGACAGAAGCCATTCTAGAAGTGATGAAATATATGCAAAACTGGATGAGTTGAGTGGCCTTCTAAGGAAAGCTGGTTATTGTCCGGTCATAGAGATTGACCTACATAATGTGAACCAAAATGAAAAGGCATTGCTCTTATATCAACATAGTGAGAAGCTTGCCGTAGCCTTTGGATTAATTGCTACGCCTTCAAGATCTCCCATAAGGGTTAAGAAGAACCTTCGGGTTTGTGTTGATTGCCACACCTTTTTCAAGTTCACATGTAAACTTGTTTCAAGGGAAATCATTATCAGAGATATAAACAGATTCCACCATTTTAAAGATGGTTCATGTTCCTGTGGTGATTATTGGTAATATATTGAAGATGGCTCATTCTTCCATTTTTACATGATTCGTTGACTCTTTACCTAGGTACTAGTGCAATCCTTTCACAACCAAAGTAGATGTGCCGATAGGAACACAGCTTGACGGTGCAAATGCTTAGCAGTCAAATCACTTCTAGGTCTGGATTCATTGTTAGCATAAATTTTCCTTCATTTCTATTCCATAGTTTGATTTGTGGAGAAGCTGAATTAATATAAGGATTATTAGGGGATGTTTGGTTGAAATAGAAGTTTGGATGCATTTACAACACAAGAAGTGGGCTGTCAAATATTTAGCCGGCTGAGTTACTTGCCTCGGTTTATGTAAATACACGAGACAAGTTTCAATAATTAGATGTTTTAGTTCCATATATATCCTTATAAATTCTTTGTCTATTGAGGTATGATTTCTGTGGAAGAGGGACTTCAATGACAGGAGATGGTGAATGAGGGTTTGAAAAAAAAAAGGGGGGGAAGAGAGATGATTTTGGTTTTCGATTGCCATTTAGACGATTAAGTTCCTTATTGAAGATGAAGAGAAGTTATCCTGAATGTTGTCTTTATCAAAGTCAACACAGATGCTTTTTCTATTTTTTTTATTATAATAATTCATCAATTCTAGAAGCTTTAATAGGATGATTTTAATTACATATTCGGTCTCAACGTTGACCCAGTTGGTATGCCATTTAGACACTATGAAATCTTCTGTCGCATGGTAAGTGTCTAATCACACTGCAGTTTAGTTGTATATTTTCCTAACAATGAAAAAGGCTGCAGAATACTACAGAACTACGGAGACCTTCGTTTGGGGTGAAATATTCTTAGACGTACGGGAGACTTTAGTTATTAATTGAATTGGTTTTCAGATGAAAACTAGACATGATTCGAAGGCATATTTTAATATCATTTTTCTCTCTAAATAATTTTATCGTAATGGTGTTCAGTGGAGAAGTTGTACTTGTAGGAAGGCACCCTAGTATTTTTTAGGGTACGTTTGGAATAGGTGAAAGGGGAGGGGGGCGAAATTGGCCAGGTGAAATCGGGGGTGGGGTGGGTAATTTCGCCTGTTTGGCTAGGGGCGAAATTGGGAGGGGGCGAAATGTAGTTACGAAAAGTTGGTGGGCCCAGGGCGAAATTCACCCCCTCCCGTATACCAAGTGAAATGCGGGTGAAATGATCTCCCGCATGCGTTTTTCCATTCGGTGCCCCTGGAGCCAGCGAACCGCATCATCTTCCTCGCCGCAGCTTCATCGTGCTCGGTGGCGATCGGAGAGCAGCAGCCGCGTCGGACGCAGTCGAAGGCCGTCGGTTGGAGCAGAACACCGTCGGAGCAGGTTTGTGCCTTTTCTGGTTCTGGTTTTTCCATATGGCTGTGGTTGCTGCGTTGTGTGTGCAGGGTTGTTCGATCTGTGCAACCGTTGGACTCGGCCGTTCGGGGAGAGTTGGAGACGGCGGCCAGACGTTGTGCCGAAGCCGGAAGCCACCTTGGAGACGCCGATCGGCGGGGACGAAGTGGAGTTCATCCGGGCAGAAGGGGCAAATTCCGGGTCGGGTAGGGTCAGCTGCAACGGGCTGGTTTGGGCGGATGGCTGGGGCGGGTCGGGTCGGGTCGATCTGATTTGACCCGAAACCCGACCCGTACCGAACGGAATTTTTTTTAAATTTTTTTATAATGAATTTAATTCAATTTCGTATTACAATATTTTTCAGTATTCCTTTCTTCCCCTCTACTTAATTTCTTACATATATTGGTAGACATGTGTTATTGGGAAATTGAAAATCGGGAATGGAAAATGCATGCTGAATGTTGTCCTTGTTTTTTTTTAATTTTTGCAGTTTGATGAAGACAAGGAATTGTAATAAGTAAATGCATTGACCATTATTTTACCGAATGTTTAGGAATTTCTTATTAATTAATATAACAACAAATAAGGTGCTCATATTTTTCTTGGGATAAATACTGTATAGTTTGTCTGATGCTATTATTTTTATTTTCTTAGTATTTAAATCAGTACCAACATGATAATTACTGTAAAAAAGGAACATTGCAATTAGTCAATACATAAATTATAGAAAATTATATATTGATAGTATATTACAATTATAAATAAGTAAATTACTATCTTCTAATTTTAAAAATATTGGATGTTATATTATATAATATTTAATGAAATATTAGTGGATTAATTTACAAGTCTTTTGGAATGGGGAAATGTGATTGCTTCAAAAATAACTATTTCTTCACAGTGTGGTGGCATTTGTATTGAGAAAGGTTAATATTAAATTCAAAATATGTTAAAAGATTGTAATAAATTTCACCTCAAATTTCACTTATTGAACAAAATGTAAATAAATATGAATGAATTTATTTTTTTATCTTACACCAATATATTAGTTTTTGTTGATCAAAATATAATTATTCTACCATGTAAACTAATGCCTCACACGCGTATAATTTTTATATAAGTTACTTGAAAATTCTAACAAACTTATTAATACAAATAATAAATTACCCTTTTAATGTAGCTTCAGAATAACTAAATTATCTTCTTTAATAGAAATAGTAATTAAATTGTTAATATAAATTAATGTAGGTTCAAAATTAATAAATGACCTTCTTTATGTTGCTCTATAATTATTCTAATTCTGACAATTACATTGTTTTAATTCACATTGTAAATAATAGTGAATCAGACAATAACAATGTTTGGTATTTAATTCACCCTTCTTATATATACGAGTTCATCTTAGAAGAGTTTCTTATGTAGCTGTTTTACATACAGATCAACCAGTGAAAAAGTAAGAATCTTTGTCCAAGGAAACATCAAAGGATTGATAGTCTTACCTCACCATTCCCTAAGGTAAATGCACATCCATATCCATAGCTATTAATCTTGCTTATGGAGCTATATGGGTGATTGACTGTTGTCTATTAATAGTAGTATTTCATGATTGGCAAGTGAATTTGAAACTTATGTGTGATCCTTTGTAGTTCATGTTCACCTGCATCATAGTAATGAATATTCCATGTCATGATATTATTAACTATGATGGTTTTTTGTTAATAGTTAGACATTGGCCGTATCTTAGAAGTTGTCGTGGAGGATAATATGGATGATTCATTCGAAGAGTGGATGGAGTTATTCAAATTCATTAATGTAGACATGATGGAAGAGTGGGAAAATTTATGTAATATGTTCATTATCCAAATGGTATCATATACTGTTCAGTCAATGCAATTGTTACAACTACAAGCTTCTTGTTTGCAACTTCCTGTTGATGACTCTAGTGGTTCAAGAGATCAAATGCGTCAACAACTACTTGAGAACTTATTACATCCTGATAAGTGCCATAATCTTGTATGAATGAGCCCACATGCTTTCTATCAACTATGCCAGAAGGTGAGAGTAACTGGTAAAGTGAGAGATTCTAAGTATGCAGTAGTGGAGGAGCAAGTTGCCCAATTTTTGCACATGTTAGCCCATAATGTAAAAAATAGGACTATGTCTTTCTTCTTCTATCGATCTGGGGAGACAATTAGTCGTCACTTTCATAATGTCTTACGATCAATAGTTTCGCTCGGCGAAGAGTATCTAGTTCAACCTACAGGATCAGAGGTTCCTCAACAGATTTTCAATAATAGTAGGTTTTTTCCTTATTTCAAGGTAATGCAATTAGTTAAGAATGCTAAAATTTTTCATTCATGTGTGTTGTTCCTATTGCAATCTTTATTTAATTCAAATTTTGAATAATTAATATAAAACAGGATTGTATTGGAGCCTTAGATGGGACTCATATACGAGTCAAGGTATCAAGAGAAGATGCTCCTCGGTTTCGAGGCAGAAAGGATTACCCGACGCAAAATGTGTTAGCAGTTTGTGGTTTTGATATGAAATTTACATATGTTTTATCTGGATGGGAAGGAACTGCGTCCGATTCTAGAGTCCTCAAACATGCATTGACTAAAAGAGGGGATAAGTTGAAAATTCCTAGAGGTAAGATAGATTTTTAGAATGGCATGCTTTTAAATATTAGGATAACTTTGTTGCCTAGAAGTTCTTTTGATGATTGATATGGAGATAGTGATGTAAGTATTTATGATTGTAATGAAACCTAGGCAAATTTTACCTAGGTGATGCAGGTTATCCCTTGAAAAGTGGGCTATTAACACCATACAGAGGGGTACGGTATCATCTGAAGGAGTACACAAGACGTGGTCCACAGAATGCAAAGGAAATATTCAACCATCGACATGCTTCACTTAGAAATGTGATTGAAAGAACATTCGGTGTGCTTAAAAAAAGGTTTCCCATTATAGCCAGTGGAGCGGAACCATTTTATTCTCTCATCACTATGACAGATATCACGATAGCATGTTGTGTACTACATAATTTTCTAATGGATGTTGATCCCGATCCACGGTTGATGGATGAAGTGGATCATGAGCTGTTGCACACTGAGATAGAAGATTTTGGGGACCATGAAGCACGGAATAATGAGGAAGACTATCGGGAAGGATACCTCCTAAGGGAATGCATAGCCACCCAAATGTGGAATGACTATGAGAACAACTTGTGATAGATAGAGTTTTCTGTATTTTGGGTCCTTTTGTAACTTTAAGGGTGATGAGGATAACTCTTGTCAAATAAATGGGAACTTATCTAAATATTTTACATTTGTATTGAAAGAGTTGTATCGTATGTAAACATGACATTTCACTAGTATGATGTATGATAATTGCAGAAGTATGTTGTCTCATTTACGATAATGTTGAATGCAAAGGTTATATGTGTGAGTTCTTAGTAGTTTCAAAGTTATCTCCATGTATGTGTTAAGTGTAATCTCACTAATCTGGTTATATACCATAAACAATAATTAATATCATCAATGTGACATAAGTGTCATCATGAGCTAGAACTATACTTGTTAGGGAAGATCTGTCTAATTGGTAACTTCACTATTTTAATATTAGAATGTTGATGCTGACATCACCATTGTTTGATGCTTTACAGATAAAAAATGCCAAGGAACAGGAAAACTGACAATAGGGGAGAATCCTCATCTAGGGACACACTTCGGTGGACCCCCGAAATGGATGCATTGTTGCTTGATGCATTGTTGCTTGACGCATTACTGGAGGAAATGCACAAAGGCAACAGACCTGATGGGACTTTCACTACAGCGGCGTATGCCACCATAGTAGCTGAGTTAAAGGAATCCATTGGACCATTCTTCCAGAAGCATCACATCAAAAACAGGTTGAGAACATTGAAGGAGCACTTTAACGAGTGCTATGACTTGTTTCACAAATGGAGTGGAGTCGCTTGGAATCCAACTACAAGAATGTTTGACGCTGAGCCAGAAGTATGGAATGAGATTTGTGCGGTAATGATTGAAATGGCATCAATTTTAAAATGGCATGCCTTTACTTATAGTGTTTCACAAAAAGACATCTATTCCGATTGTAGGGCACTGAGTGAGAGATTATCCATGTTGAATTTTTATCTAATGGAATGTTTAATTTGCAGGACAAGCCAGAAGCTCAGAAGTGGAAAAGGACTCCTATCCATAATTATGACAAGTTATTAGAGCTATTTGCTAGAGACAGGGCTACTGGTGCAAACGCTGAAACATTAAGGGACAAAGTTCATAGGTGGCAGAGTGCCCAATTTGACCTCAATGATAGCTTTGAATTTATGTCTGGTCCGGATCTTCAAGGGGGAAGTGAGGTTCCAAGTTTCACACAGCATGTTGATGCATTCAGTTCTGAGGGACCTCCATCCCACCACTCTCAGGAGTATGCACCTTCAAATCCCTCCACTCATTCACAAGGAACTTCATCTTCAAAAGGTTCTAAAAGAAAAGCACCAATGGTTGATATTATTGAGAAAGGGTATGAAAGACTAGACATAGGAATGGAGAAGTTAACAGGTGTAATGAGAGAAGTGGCAGACAAACACACCCAGGCAATTAGAGAAAGTGTAGCAATCTTTCAGAGTACTAGACCTCGTTACTATAGCGAGGCAGAAGTTTGGGGGGAGTTGGAAAACATAGGAGTGCCTCAAGATAACATGCTGATGTGTTATAACTTCTTGTGTGATAATGAGAAGGCTAGGAATAAATTCTTTGGTGTCCCACCTCATTTTCGTCTACAATTGTTGTACCAACTCATGGCGAATGCTGGAGATGATTGAGTTGCTGAGGATGGAAGGATACAAGGCCACCTTGGAGAAGAGTATAGGGTAATGTGATTATTTATTATTCTATATTGAGTTTGCACGATAGTTAACTAGCTTGTTTGTATTTATGTCCTAACAGTTGTTATTCATATCCTTACGCGGTTTTCTGACTATGTGTTTATCTTAATTGTAGGTGTTTCAACTTCACTAATTCATGACAATGTGCCTGATCTGGAAGTGTTGGCTACACTAGACTATACACTGATCATTGTAGGGTGGGAATTAGTTCTTGGATAAAATCATTCTCTTTGTTTGATTATTCACAGGAACATGTGACTGGACACATCCATGTTGTGTAATGTATTGTGTGTGTGTGTATAATTAGTACAGTATGAGATCTGACGACAATATTATACTTTATGTAATATTGATTTTCGTACCAGAAGTTTGTATATTTTTATTCCGTTACTTATTGTCTTTATGTCTGTGTGTGCATATGTGCACTGCAACATTTAATCAATGTGATAGGTATTTGTTGTGTTTAGAATTATTGGAACAGTGCAATGTTTGTATGTTGCACCCACGAAGCAAGTGTTTTTCGTTGAACCTTAGTTTTGTTGAATGTTATTCTCGCTAAGTAAATAATTGCTTCTATGTGTATGTATGTATATGTGTACTGCAACAGTTAATGAACATAATATATATCCTCTGCTACCAAAAAAAAATTGACAATATTAGGAGCAATATGTTATTTACTAATTTATTCTATGTATTGAGATATCATTTATTAATTAATTCTTTAATAAAAATATATTAAATATAATCTTTAAAAAATGTATAATTTAATATTAGTAATGTTATTAGGAATAAAATAAGTTAAAAGTAATTTAATTTTGACAAATGAATTTATTATCATCAAATATGTATAATTTTATTCAACAATATAGTATAGTAATTTTACTACCTCACCGTAAGTATTGAACAAAATATAATGCACACTTTTTAATATTTATTAATTATATGAAAGTTATAAATTATAAATATAAATATGTTAGGATTCAAGAAAAAATTTAATATATTTTCTTTTACCTATAAATTATTTGTTATCTAATTTTACTAAATAATATTATAACTATCTCAACATAACATAATAAAAGGACATTTTAGTCATTTTACTCATTCACATTTCCTTCCCCCTCTATTTTCACCCATTCCAAACAAAAGAAATTCATTTCACCCAGGTTTACTTCCCCTCCTATTTTCACCCATTCCAAACAACTCAGGTGAAATTACTTTCACCTCCATTTCCTCCCCCTCCATTTTCACCCCCTCCATTTACACCCCCTCCTACTTTCACCTCCAGCCAAACAAACCCTTAGGCTAGAAAATTCCTAGTCTTTTTTTCCCTTTCTCTGAAACAAACTGTAAGATATCCGCTTGTCGTATTACATCGGACTTGCTGTGCATCTTTCTTTGGTTTCTACCATACTCTTAATCTCGAGTAGATTTCATTTTGTCAACATAGATTTCACAAGATATATATTTACTTTCCTCCTTTATTGCTGTAATTCAAAGTTTTCCAATTTGGGAAGCTTTGTTTTTGACACTTTCTTCAGGATTCAAATTTCAGACAAAACCATTGTTTGAAAAAATATAGTACACTTCATTTCATAGGTGCAAACAAAAAGCATAACTACATAGTTATATCTCTGATGCTGGTTCCTAGAGCAGTATGCTCAATCTGCCGATTTGATGAAAATGGCTCAAAATTATCCACGTCAGGAAGGGTCAAGCATCTTTTGATGGGGACGTGTAAGGAGGTAATGAAGGTTTACCAAGGAAGGCTGCTGGAAGCTGAAAAGTTTGCAAAACACATGGTTAAGCATGAAATTTTTAAGAATTTGTTCTCTGATTTTGTTGGGTTTTTTTTTTAATTTAAATTTTAATGATAAGGGTGATAAGCAATATGATGATAACTCCTGGCTGTTAACCAACCTGACACCATGGTTCTTGGATATTCAACTATCTGGCAAATGGAAATTGTAGCGAGGGAAGCTCTACCACTACAAAAATATCATAATATGTCGGGTATGTCACACAAACTGGGTCGGTTTAGATTCAAACTTCTATAAATCGGCATTGTATAGTAAATCATTTCAGGTCAATCTTTTAATCATCGTTCTAAAAAGGGTTACGATATTAATTTTTATGAAAAATTGATGTCGTTTTTTTTTTTTTAAAGAACTTTTAATTTTTTACATAATACAGTCTATTTTTAGTCAAAAATAAAAAAGGACATGTAAAAAGGTTGCAATATTGATTTTATTAGAGAATATTGGTCTTCTCTTTTAAAAGTTCTTAATTTTCTGCATAATACATCACACGTCAATTTTTAATAAAAAGTTAATGTATAATATTTACATAATATATATACTTTTTTAAAACATTGGTGTTTTCGATTTCCTCTATACAATAAAAATAAAATAAATTTAGCACCTGCCGCTCAATATTGCAACTTAATTAAAAAAATATTTTAATAATAATAAGAAAAAAAATATGAAACTTACCAAAAAAAAGTTCATGTTTTCATATATTTGCTCGACCTAGTTATGCTGTAAGACAAACTTAAACAATCAAAGTATGTTACCTATAACAAAAATTACAAAAAACATAATTTTAAAAATTAGGAACATAAATCTTAGTATTAATTGAAATTCTATCAAGTATGAAAAAACATATAAAATTTAGGTTATTGGAAGTTAAATTCCTTATAATAAATAGCAGATGAATAAGCTTGTACCTTTCAAAATCTAAATTGTTATTTGAAAAATCATACTTGGAGATATACGGCTATACAAATATCTCACAACCAATATTAATATTGTAAGTGTCAATATAACTTAAATGAGTCAAGAAAACACATTCAAATAGTAAAAGAACTTGAAAGATCAAATAAGATTAGTAAACTTGATAATATGATCAAAATTCTAATAAGATCAATTGAGGATCAATTTAATCTAATAAGCTTGAATTTTGGTTTATGTGGTCCATCTTGCAAAAAATACATACTGTGTTAAAAATTTTAAAAGACCATAACTTTACTCTTAAAATTATGAAAAATAGCCATTTTGATTGATTTTTTTTCATTTCATAATTGTTTGACTAACTTTGAGCTTTACTACAGTATTTTATTAAATACATAACAATTATTATGCTGGTATAAAACCTCAACCATTAGTGCCTTAACAAGAGATGGATTGATAGGGGTGATCATAAGAGCATTTTTTAGCTTCAAGTGGTAGTTACTTGTTAGTGAAGCATCTTTAAGGGGAGCGCTAACACATGTCCTCAAGAGTTGGCATTCTATAACCCCTTACTTTGCATCTATAACTATCCAATATCTGTATAAAGCTGTCCAACAACATGTATCTCAATAGGCAAAGGGCTTATTTTTGCTAATTTAACATTTGAATACACATTTTTGCACACACTCTGCATTCTAGCACTTTGCTAGCTTTTGCAACCATCTGT
Source organism: Sindora glabra (assembly GCA_020226215.1). NCBI lineage: Eukaryota > Viridiplantae > Streptophyta > Magnoliopsida > Fabales > Fabaceae > Sindora > Sindora glabra. Next base: position 10,387,518 of record CM035231.1, read on the forward strand.
GCTACCATTTTTTGGGCAATTCCTACAAACCTAGTAAGTAGATTACAAGAGTTTTCAACAAGGTTAACATGCTCTTACCTGTTGGATGATTTGCTAAACTGTTGGAGGATTTAAATAGTTGACTTAAGCAAGATTGCTTTTCCTTCATTTTATTCTTTTTTATGCAAATTTTGTAATTCATTTAGTTAATTGCATAATTATGAACTATAACCATCGATAATGTTGTAACTCTAATTTTATAGTTGCTTTTTCAATGCTTCGATTCAATTACTATGTACATGAACCCCATGTTGTGATCTTAAAGTTGATATTCTAATTTAGTACATCGTACCCAATATTATCACTTTAATAGTAAACAACAACCATTTCAAAATGAATTATGACTTTAAAAGCTATAAAAATGAATTAGATGAATTAAGCAACCTTGTGACACCAAAATAAGTTTAAGGCATTCAAATTTAAAATGTCAATTTTTTAATGAAAAACACATTTAAATGTGTGATCTAGGAGAGAGCAAACAATAATCATATTATCCATAGAGAATTTCAAATTTACTAAATCAAAAAAATCTTAAAAAAAGGAAACATAAAAAAGTCTCTTAAAAATTGTGCAAAATTTAGAGAAATGGAAAAGGCAAATATCAAAGAAATAGAATCAAAAGATTGGAGATTGAAGAATTTGTATGTAGTAAATGATATTGTGAAAGACTGAAGAAATAAAAGCAAAAAGGGAAATTAAGAAATAGTGTGTAGTGTTTCCCTAAAAGAGCTCCAACATGCATTGCTTTCAGTCATAAAAAGCAAAGTCATAAACAAAAGTAAGAAAGGTACTTATATTTCAAACCAATGGCCTAGAACATGGCATTTATTGATACTCAATGCTAGTTGAAGGAGTCTAGATAGTTTATTGACATGTGGAGAAGAATGAAGTGAGGTCTAAAGTTTTACAAAGGGAGATGAATAGAATTGGAGATTGGGCTTGGAAACAAATAAAAAGGGGAGTGAAAGTGATAATATGAAAAAAAAATTTATTTAACGTAAGATTATAAATGTTAGCTCATTTATAGAATTTGATGTCAAAAATTAAAAGTTTTCTTCACATTTACAAAAATGTCACTGATTCCATGATTTTAAATGTTAGTTATTTTAAGAAGTTTCATAGGAATAAACACATTTTTTTTTAGAAATGACATCTAAAGTTTTTATCATATTTATAAAAATGCCATCATCCTAAGATTTTAGATGTCAATCATTTTAGGAACTAGATTTTAAAATGTTGCATGAATAAATACATTGGTGTTTTTTTTTTAAATTAACATCTTAGGTTTCTTCATATTTTAAAAAGTGTCGTCGCTCTAATATATACATTGATATTCCTTTTAACTAACATGTATTTGGTGATGTTGTTTTTGCATTTTGTAGTAGTGTTTTTATATGCTCTAATTATAACATATGTCTACCTTTATTCTTTCTCTATCTTTCTCTTTATTCATGAAGAAAATTTGAAATTGATAACTTAGCTTTCAAAACTTCTATTAAAGGTATGCTTCAAACAAGTTGATAACTAGAAATTCAATTGCATTTAATGGTAATAATGTTGCATAGCTTGTTAATGAATAAATGGAATGATTTTCTTGTAAGAAAATTTCATTTTACATTTAGTATTTATAACATATGTGTTCCTTCAGGGCTTCTCCATTAGAAACAACAATTTAAAAAAGTTATTATTTCATTGATAATAGTTCTTATATGTACCTTGTGTGCTATTATGTTTTAGATAAGAATTACTTTGTTGATGATTAAAAGTTGGATAGAGGTGTAAAAATGTTCAACAAGCTTTGTTATTTGCTTTTGGGATGAAAAAACATTAATTTCATTGCTAGTGATGGGAAGGATGGTGTTAGGCTATTTTAGCTCAATTAAGATAGGACTTTGATAAATATTACTATAGAATAGTTGATTGACATTGAGTGTTTAAAGTATTAGGCATTGGTTTGTGGCTAATGTTTAATCGAGCACCATTGTAAATAAAATTTCATATTGATTTCAAAATAATTGTAAAATATTATGATAAAATTACTTATGATATAAAATCTGACGTTGTATCTTATGCTAGGGATGTGAGATATAACATTCAATGTGGACCATTTATATATAATCAATATCTAACTTTGATGTACCACTTGAATTTATATTAATAATTGACATGGTATATTATATCTCCATTTAATCTACCTTCCTCCTACTATCCTAGTTCTTTCGTCCTAACCTTGACATCATCCGCTAATTTCTCTTCTTGAATCTTTCCTATTTCCTTTGTCTTCAACCTTTCATAACATCGTACCTAAAAATAAAAGATAATATTTTAATAGATAATATCCCATATGAAATTATTGACTTCTAATGATAATAATTTTAAATAATAAATCTTATAACAAAAGTTTAAAAACTGTGATAAGTTATATTGAATACTCTAATCATAGATAAGTGATGTGTTAAATATTATCTTAATACCTATTACTCAACATGTAAGGTTGGAGCTCCATATAAAAGAATGGTCGAACCCAATCCCTATAAATGTGATAAGCATTCATTAAATTTTGAGAAAATAATGATACATATTTCATATAAAGAGATAGTAAATAATATGATCAAAAGTTGAAGAAAATGAATGAAATCAAATTTCATACCTATACAAACATATAAAATCTGCATCACAATGAAAGGTAACAAGGTATGGTAGATTATGAAATCAAAAATTTTGCAAGAACAAAAATAAAAGCTAAACAAATCTTTACTTTTAAATCTTTCATATTTTTAATGAATGCACAACCTCACAAATTTAGTGATAAGTTAACAAAGATTCATTATTGTAAAAAATTTTGGTGAGCAGAAATATAAAATCAAAGAGAATCATTTAGGTTGAAATAAGAGCATATCTTATTAAGGAGAGAATCAATTTAAGGTTGGAAGAGGCCTGAGATAAAATTTATAAATGGTGTCATTGTTTTACTCCTTTTATTTTCAACTCATATTAGTGTTATGGGTTTAGACATTAGTTATTTATAAAAAAACTAATAAGTAAAGTACGATGATATGGTCTCACTTACAAACAATTAATGTCAATTGTTTATATAACAACTGACATTGTAAACTAAAAAATGTTAGTTTTACATAAAAACCATATAAAACCTCATGTTTTTTTACAAACCAATTTTTTTAATGTATAGAACCAATCAACACATAAGATATAACCAATTGACATTTGCATAAACATTATATAATAATTGCAAAATGAGATAGAAATTGACAATAGTATAACCAATTGTAGGAGCTTTTATATAAAGTTTTTAAACTCTTATTTACACATCAAAACATAAGTTACAATAAGTCATTTAAAATCAAGCTAATTATTAGCAGTTAATTAATAACAACTTAATTAATTATAACAACTAGTAATATTCAAGAGCATCCAAAGCCATTTATTGCAATTCAACTTTGATTGAGAGAAAATATCTTGCTCAAAATTTTTTAACGTTATTAAGTTATTCTCTAGTGTATAGTTAGGGCTTTTTCTTGAAGTATTACAATTTGTATATAATTAGCATATTATTGTCAATACTAGTTCAGTTAATTAATTTAATTTAGTGTATGGTAAACTATAAATAAACAACTAATTACTTTAGTAAGGAGTTTACAAGTAGACAACAAATCAAAATTGGAACTCATGACATAGTAGCCACACTCTACATTTCTATCTTATTTTAGGAATTGCAATAAAATAAAAGGTCAATGTGATCCCATTGGCATACATACCTTCATTTCTACCTAATTAAAAGATTTGTCCAGCCTCATTCATAAGCTATGGTTAGAGCACCTTTTAAGGAATTCTTTAAGATGGACCAAACTTCTCCTAATAAAGGATCTATCCAATAAATAAGCATATTCCTTGATACTACCAAGGTAAGCATTCAATAATGACTACAATACAAATTAACTATTAAAATCTATTTAAAAAAATATTACAATTGAAGCATAAGTGAGACTTACTGTTTGTAGTACAACATGAAGTAAAAGTTTTTTTTAAACCATATAGTAAAGCCTTAACAATATAGTCTTGCCTTTTATCCTTTTTCAATGGATTACATATTAAGTTAATATAGATATAGAAATTCGTATGTAACATTTGTTGATGGCAAGATGTCATAGCAATGTTTGTAAAAGGACTAACATGAGCAAAACTTATATTCAAAAGGTGGTTCAATTAATTTATATTAAGTTAAAAAGGATAACATAAACTTATATAATCTAGAGCTAGATGCAAGCTACATTAAGCTCTTTGAACTTTAATAATTGCTCGAATGAAAGTTTTTTTAATGAAAAATGAATTTTGAATTCCACCACATCCATCGTAATCAAGAGCACAACTTAAGAATCCTTGCTTTAAGACCTATCAAGGCATTATTCCAAATTTTTTTGAGCATAATTAGAAGGTTACTAAAACACAGATAATGATGGTGAGTATTCTCCCATAACAATAAAATTAAATTAAAAAAATATATAAAATATTTATTCAGTAGGGATAATACATTATGATACCTCAATTAGGTATTGAATGAGAGCTATCGACTAGACGACGAAGGTTTTATAGACTTTATGCACTATTTGGACCACATTATTTGGCACTAGCACCTTAACCTTGTAGACTAAGGGACTTATTAATTACTATCTTAACTTAATTTTTAGGTAATAGTTGATAGTATAGTTAATGACTTATCAAAATTTACCCATTCACAACCTTTCGTTGAGGTGGTTTTGCCATCATCAGAGCATATTAGGCTTCACATTATGCAATTTGAATCCCTATTATAGGAAAGATGATTCAAGCAGAGGACATATATAAAAAAGTTTTAAGGTTAAATTCAACATTTATCTTACATATAGTTTTTAACATTTTTTTCGTTATGATAGCTGGCACTTTAAGTGCTACCATATCCTTCTTACTAGTCATAAGAGGGGTTGGCATACCCTATTAATCAAGAGTCCACCTAGATTGTGGGGTACTAATCACAAGAGTCACCTTATCTATAGGAGCAATCACTTTAAAGATTGACTAGATAGATGTTGTGGAACTTGGAGTTATGATATGCTAGTTGGTAACTCACTTTAGCAAGATGTGAAGTATATCGTCTTACTATTGTATAAGTTATTGCACTTACAAGTGTTATTGCACTGCTTATTGTAACCTTGCCTTAAAGTTTGCATTGAGTTTTTGTATCACTTTGTTGCTGACCCTAGCTTCCATTTGGGCTAAATCAATAATCAATTATCCTACTAGGTGATGTCTTGCTTAGCTGAAGACTTTCCTATGGCTAACAACACGTTTGGCAATTTGAACATAGCTAGGATACTCTTCAATTCCCAAAGTTGTGGTTAAGATGTCATGTTTACCAATCAATTAAAACTTACCTTGGAAAGCCTATTATATAATAGCATTTTATAACAATTAATAAAAAATAAATGATTAGAAATAACTCAATTAAATGAGAGTTTCAAAATCAAATAATACACTTTGGTATGAATATTAATACTTACAATCTTTCCACAATGACTTAACTCTCTGGGGTTATGTATGACCCTTTACTTATTTATTTTTCCTTACTTTTATAACTTTACATAAGAAATGAAAGATATTTCACTAGCACCCTTGCCCTTCATCAACTTTGGCACACTTCTTAGCCAATAAGTCCTTTTCTAGCTCACTACAACCTTCCTGAGAGAGCTTGTGTGGATATGTATTCCTTTTTTGCTTTTCGTGGTTAGACTTACTTAATTCCTATTGGCTAGAGGATATATTAGTTTATAAGGAAAAATTATATACAAACAAAACATTGAAATGAACTAGATGGTAAAAGATAAAAATTTTACCTCGAAATACTTGTTCTTTCATTATTTTGGAACTTATCCCACAATTCTTGGTATAGGTAGTTCCATCATTGTATTAGGTCAATTTTATTGTGGTCTCAAGGTCAATGTTTTCCTACCTTAAAGTTGACTTGAATTGCTTCCATAAGGTTACCCCATATTACAATACTTTATTGCACATTAACCTGTCATTTGGAATATTGAAGGATTTCTACAAGAAAAAACATATATAAAAGATCAAATTATATAAAAGTATGTTACAAATATAGTTTTTCATATCTATAGCACAAATCTATCCAAATCAATTGTACATATGAAGATATCATCTCAAATGTTATTGTTCAATCCTTCAAGTGCTTTCTTTCAATGAGGAATAGTAATATGTTGGATTGTACAGTCACTCTGACATAACTAACATATCAATTAGCATTTTCCTCTTCTAGTTGCCATTTTTCATTAAACTTAGCAGGTAATCTCTCATGTTGGATAGACATGTAAAATAGGTAAAAAGCCTACGAACAATGTGAGTAGCCTATAGGTGTGGGGTGGGTTGGACATCTCAAATTAGAGCCCATATTTTTTATTGGCTAATGCAAGTAAGGCCACATAGCCATAAGTTTGCACAAGCAAGATCACTTGGATGTAGGCTTACCTGCGAGCCTAAAGTTTTTTTTTTTTTACATAAAGATTTTTAATAATCCTTTAAGTATTTTGGAACTTTTTTAATCTAATCTATTGTCTAACAGGCTAATGTAATTTTTTTAATCTTATTTAACTAATCCATTACACAAAATGCCAAAAAAATTTATTCAATTACAATTTAAAAAAATTAGATTTCTTCTAATTTAATTCAATCCAATATTCTTTAAAGGTGTCTTTCTTTTTCTACATTTAAGATTCGATCTCTGATCTTTGCATATACATGTTTAATGATATAATTACTCTTAATAGTAAAAAAATATTGATGCAATCTACTTGTTGGTACCCATAGGCACTTATGAGCATGATAATTTTTCATTACATTTTTTGTCGGCTTATATAGGCAAACTAAAGTGGGCCATTTGCCTTATTTTACATGCCTACTCCTCGACTATATTGTAGTAATACCCTTTAAGATTATAGGATCCCTTGTATTTCTTATACTTTTAGTAGGGGTAGTTGCCTCTTGATATGAATCCATATTTCGGATTTATAAAAAAAAACTAGTGTCAATTATGTATAAGTAATAAAGTTATAGTTGACACTATTTAATGATGAACAAAGTAGTAGATATAGGATTGATCCTCATAACAAATGAACACTAAATTGCATGTTGAAACATAAAAATTGTATGACAAGCAACTAAACTAAGATCACATTGGTCATCACAGACTCTTCCATTAATTTATATAACTATGGAGCGAACTGGAATCATTGAAATATATGATAAATCTAACTCCTTAAAAAGAAACAATAGCGTACAATGATAAATATAACAAGTAAAAATAATAGGGATATTACCATCAAACAAAGCACACCATATCTATATATTCTGAGTACAACTAAATTTTAAGAGCATCACCAAACATAACATATAGTATAATATTAAATTTAATGATGAACAAGTTTCTCACAATATTATTATGTAGATACATAAACATCTTAACTAGATAAAGTTAGATTTAATCACTTAATATTAAAAAATATAACAAAAATAAGACATGAAAATGTATTTGAAAAATTAGTTGATGACTAGAACAACCACAAAGCAAACTTTGAGTGTAGAAGAGATATGGCAAAGGTTTGGGACTCATTGGAGAAATTACAATGGTGAATGTAATGTCAGGGAAGTGGGGTTCATGAAATAAAAGTGATAGGAAATAGAGGAGCAATGCAAGTAATGCAAAAAAAAAAAAAAGAAGAAGAAATAATAATTACACATTAGTTATTAGAAAATCAATGTCTTTAATAAATGACGTTAGATTGACAAAAAATAGACATATAAGGTTAAGATGATATTTACAAAAATACTATTGAGTAATCAATTTCAATGTTGGTTTTAAAAATCGACATATTAAGTTCTTTTACCCTTTTAAATATAACGGTTTGCATTCACTTACAACATCAGTTATAAATGACATTAACATCTTAATTTCACTTTTATTTTTGAATATGTTGATCACAACAAAATGATATCGATTTTTTTACTTAATTGTTGTCTTAAGTTCCTATGAAAATTTTCGTAAGGTCATCATGTAACTATAAATATTGATTATTTTAGCAATTGTCATCTTCTTTTTTTTATGATTTAAAAAATGTCACTGTATTAATATAAATATTAGTTTTTTTTTTATGATTGATGATGTCTATTGACTATTGTAAAATTGTAATTTTATAGTAGTGTAAAAGTAATGAAATGATTATACTTTCTTTCTTATAATGAATTCTTAGGAAGTTATCTTTCGTCTCATATATGATTAGTTCCATTACTTTCAAATGAATTAAATGTTATCTTATTTTAACAAAAAATATCTTTTATATGAATAGTCTTATTTATCTACATTTGAAGTTATAAGATATCAAAGTAATGAAAAATGTTTTTTTTTTATATAATGTTAAATGTGACAAATGTAGTTAAAAACAATATCTTCTATTTGAAAAAAGTTGCTTTCCTTAAGTATTATAATATCCTATATTTTTTTAATCACAAGATACATACATAAATATACAAATAACAAGATTTTCTTATGAAATATATTTCCAACAAAATAGACGGTCCCTAATAATTTGTGCCATTTCAGGTTTGTCCTGCCTTTGCTGTAGTCATGTGCTTACTCTAAGCACTCGGTACTTTGCAAACTTAGAAATTACATGCCTGTTTTGTGGTCTTGGTATATATGAAGTTTACTTTGTTTATTGAAGGATGTAATTAGAAATTTCTATATACTAATATTCCATATGATACATAGAAATCCATTTATTAAGCCGATTTATTTCACATAATTGATTTTAGTACATTAATTATAATAAAATATGCACAAATACAAATAATAACTTTTTATCAATAACAAACAATACTGCTATTTGGTGAGCACGCTTGATCACAGAACATCAGCATCTCCTTCACCTCTTAATTTGTGGAGAGCGATTTCACGCAACTTAGGAAAGGGATCTTCGGGTGTTAAACGATGCTTTTTTTCTACAGATAATTCTTCAGCAAAACTGCCAAGTTTATTGGGGAACAAAAAGATCAGTTTAAATCACAATTAAAAGTGAAGTGCCATGGATGACAAATGAAAAGACTTGTTACTGACTCGATGATTGCTTCTTTGTTGGTGCGTGGAACCGAATAGGCAGGCTCAACTTGCAGGAAGGTATTTGGATTAACTTTTGATTCAGGCTTTTCGAGAAGGCTCTCAGCAATTTCCAGCAACCTTCTAATGTTTGAAGGGCTTGCATCATTTAAATTGACTTGGTCTGGTTTCAGTGTGTTGTCCTGATGCCATTTAACATCATGAGTCAATGTATGAATTAGTAATTTTAGGGTCAGTGGAAAAAAGTCACGCTGGGCAGTTCAAATCTCAAATGAAAATGTCTTATAATTGCTACATATGTGAGCATGCTTCTACTTAACGATTGTAAATTTGTTGTGATTAATAAAATTATAGATAAATATAAAAAGTTATTATATGAAATTGCGAATAATTGCTGTTATAGTCGTATTTATAATAAAAATATTGCAGTTGCTGATCGTAACTTAAAACTTCCATTGTGATTATCTTTCTTAGTAAGATGTTAACACTAGATTTGCCAGGATTAACAATGTTAGTCTTTCATCCCACTCCCTGGTTTACATTCTCTCACACAAGAAGATGGACCCTACTTTGCCCTACACCCCCGAAGAAATTCAGATACAAGAAATGTATCATATTAAACCATTTAAAATAATTTTTTAAAATACCAAACTACTTGAAAATTTGAATTCAGTGCAGCAATTGCAAAAGTGATTCACCTGCATTTTTATAGATTTTACATTGATCAAAAGTTAGATTAACAGTTCATGGAGGATTAGGATTTAATGCAATATATCAGATCTTTGATCACGTATGGTAAGATTTATGAGAATATAGAGCTGTATTTATATAGATGATTAGATGTAATAATTGCAGCTACAATTATTATATTAGTTGTATGAAGTATAATATCTAAAAATTACATTAAATAATTTAATGCAATACTTTTCATATATATAAAAGAATTTCTCCTATTAGCGGGTCGGGCGTGTGGAAAACGATCATCCAATTTTCATATGGTTATGCAATTGTTTAAGAGTTGCTCCAGACTCAAACAGGCACATGGTTAACTGAATAGGCATACCTGGATTCGGAGGAAAATTGCCCCTTGACTTGAAGTGCGTCAATACAACAGCTGTGTATATATCTACCATGTCATCAGCAGCCCTCATAAGAACATCAACTAAAGGCATTTCCTTTAATATGTTGAACCAATCAAAAAGGCTACCATGTCCAACTTGATGATCACAGAGTTTTGCAAAACCAGTTCCAAGTGATAGAACAAGGAATTCGTATTCATATGGAGTGCTAATATTTTCAATGATCCTTGTTGCTTCCTTTATTGCAACCAATGTCTAATGATATATAGCACAAAATTAAATAATACATATTAGTTGGAATTTGAATAATAATTCACCAATTATAATTATTTGAGAAAACAGAGTAAACCTATTTTTTATTCCCGTAAAATTAAGGATTTATCTGTTTATTATTTTTAAAAAATAAAATTTTGTTTTTATGTATTAAAAAATAGAAGTTGCTGCTTGGAAATTATTTTTATTATTATTTTTAAAAATTATAAATCTAAATATGTAACTTAGAAAAAGAAAAATAAAATAACTTTAAATATTTTCTTAATTTAATTTTTTCATTTTTGATGGTAGTTTTATAATTAAATAAAATTTTTCTTTATTTATTATATCAAAGACTCTCTATTTTTTATTTTTCTTTGAATCAAAAATAATTTTAAAAATAAAAATAACAATATATCCAAACACACACACATAATTTTTCTTATTTTTATCCTTGTGAAATATGTTTTTATCGATTTTGTTCCTACAAATATTAATTTTTTTGATTTCATTCTTTGGTTAATATTTGTATGAAGACTAATTTTTTTCAATTTCATTCTTTAAGAATAAAACTAAATAAATTAATATTTCAAAAAGATAAAATTAATTAAAAATTTGCATGAAAATGAAATTAAAAAAAAAGAAGTTAAATTTTACATGAATGAAAACATATCCACACACACACACACTTTATTTTTATTATTTTTATCCTTGTGAAATATATTTTTATCAATTTTGCTCCTAAAAATATTAATTTATTTGATTTCATTCTTTGGTTAATATTTGCATGAAGATTAATTTTTTCAATTTCATTTCTTTAAGAATAAAATTAAATGAATTAATATTTCAAAAAAATAAAAATTAATGAAATTTTTTTCATGAAAATGAAAATAAAAAAAGTAAAAATTTTCATGAATGAAAAAGGGGATTTATTTGAGAAAATATAATATTACAGGATTGTTGGCTGCCACTCCACCATCAATGAATAAATGAGTTTGTCCATTATCTTTAAACTCATATGGCGAGAAATAAATGGGAGCAGCAGTTGTGCCCATAAGCACGTCCTCCATTTTTATCTTGGACTTTGTCGCCTTTGCCTGCATGCATTTTGTAGTACAAGAATATTAGAGTGCACATGTGAGCTATATATTTTAACCAGACATGATCAATCAGATCTAACCGTTGGAAAATGACAACAGACACGCCACTACAACGACACTACAGAATACCCACATTTGGCATGAACTTTGCCTGTAACATATTAAGCAAGGGCATTATTTTCGCGTAAAATAAGGTCGGTAAATTGATAAATTATAATCAAAACATAAAATATGAAAATTTTAATTAACCATGTAATTTTTAGTTATATTTTAATATGATCATTAATATAAAATTTAAGATAATTACGATTCACTTTTCTCATGTTCATATAAGAATAATACTTTCACTTGATAGAATGCATATTAAGTGGGAACATTATCTTTCAGGAAAATATAATAAGCATAAAAAATGTGTTTTGAATAATTTATATTAAGAGTTTAAATTCTATCCACTGACAGTGCATAGGAATTTTACACTATCAACTAATTATGTAATGACAAGTTATTAAATTATCCTAACTAAAAAAATAATTAAATATCTTTTATGTAATTAAAATAATTAAATAAATAAAATAAGAAATTTTGACTTAAAAATAATTAATGTGTATTGATTTATTGTGGGAATCATTATTGCCATTGCAATTAGTATTAGGAAATAGGAGATCATAAGTTAGCGACAATAATGTTCATGTTTTGTTTTTATATCATAGTTTTGATTAGCGGTTGAAAGGATTTCGGTATGTTCTTATGAAACAGACCATCTCATTTTTTTTTAAACGTTGGTACCTAGAATCTTTGGTGAAACATGAACGTTAGCACAACGAACTCTTTAGGGCACAATTGAGCACGAAAATTAGAGGGAAAGAGCGTGAAGTGATCTTAGATTTTGAGAGTATGAAATTGTTTTTCGATTTATGATAAATAAGAAAAGGATTCGTGAGCATTTAGTAAAGACATAGAAAAAATAAAGAGGACAACCATGGAGGTGAAATTAAGATGATAGAAAAAAGTCAAAATTTTTGATGTATTAATTAGAAATTAAGATAACAGAAAAAAGTCAAAATTTTATTTTAAATGCAAAAAAATAATTAATTATTTTCTTAATTGAATAATTTAATGACTCATCATAATATAATTGGTTGATAGTGTAAAATCCCTATACACTATTAGTGGATAGAATTTAAATCCTTATATTAATTAAATTAAATTTTATATATTTATTCTATTATCTTATATTTAATGATAGTTTAGAACCCAATTTTGGATTCTATTTTCGGTGAATATACCATTACTTTATTTTTAAATGAGAATGAGAGAATTGAATTATGATTATCAGATCTTATATTGATGATTAAGATTAAAATATAATTTAAAATCACATAATCACTAAAAATTGTTATATGATCATTTAATAAAGTTGTATAAATTTAATTCTATATTAATATTAATGCAAGTTTTAATAATTATGATTCATTCCATCTTAATCTCACATAAAAATAATGTGTTTATATTTGAGAGATGGGAAGAGAAATTATAGCTATTAAATTTTGTATTTGATATTTAAAATTAAAATATAATTAAAAATCATATAATCATTTAAAAAAATTATATAACATTGCATTTTAATTGTAATCCTTTAACGAAGATTTGATAACTATAATTTACTTATCCCACTTCTGCGTATATAAACTCCTCTTGCTCTAAATATTAATGTACTGATAAGAAAAAAAACAATTAATTAAGAAGACGCACCTGCTGTGTGGAAAAAATGATTGGCTGTGACTTTGTCAAGTCATAAGTAGGTATAACAACATCTGCGAGGGTTTGAGCCAGTTTGAGTATTTGGAATATAATTTCCAAGTTGTTTCTGTAAACAAGAGTTGTGATATATAGGGCGTTGCGTAAATGTCTCGAACAGCACTTTTGTTGTTTTCCATGCTTTTCTGCTCCCATCAATTACCATTTTGCTTAATCCCTTTTTCCCGGGAGGAGGTTCAGAACTGAAAATGCTAAATAAAATTTGACCGGTTAGCCAAAAAATGATATGAAAAACTAGAATCGGATAATTTCATTGCTACTACTTGAGTAATAAGCGTGGAACGCAATCTTGCGAATTCGTTCATAATTCTATTTCACACAAGGGGTTGAGGAATTAGTCGATAGTTAATAAATTAGATAGTAATTAATAAATAATAAGTTAATTGATTAGGTAATTAAGAAGTGTTTTATAAAATTAATAATCAAATTAGTTAAAATTATAAAATAACATGAAATAATATATTAATAGAAATAGATATATAATTAAAATAATTCATATTAATTTAAAAATCAAATTAAATTAAGACAATTAATATGTTTAAAATAAAAATATAATATCTAATACTTAAGTAATTATATTTTTATAAATTTACATATTTATTTGCATACATAATTTTTATTTTATTATTATTTGTAATAAAATTATAATTACTTAAAATATAATTAATTATATTCTATGATATTATATGTATATTTATATAGATATTCTTATATATTTATAGTTTAAAATTAGGATATAGTTATGTTAAAATTAGATTAATTATATTTTATAAAAAATATTTAAATTTATATTATGAAGAGTATGAATTGTAAATTAATAAAAAGAACGAAAATAAATTTAGAAAAATTTTGAAGAGATAATAGCTTACAAATTATAAACTATTCAAAGAAATTTATTAGCTCAAATTTTTTTAATAAATTAGTATATTAAACACCTTTAGAGGCTAACTTATAATTTATTAGTTAAGATAATAAATTATAAACTAATTTATTTATTATGTGAAATGGAACCCATGTCATGCTATCAATATTATTATTAAATAAATGAAATATTATTATTAAATAAATGAAAGTAAGTACAACCATTGAAAAAAAATTACTGACATATTCTTTTCTCCATTATTTGAAATTCAAAAGAGTAAACTTTTAATAACAATTTTTTTCTACATGCATGGTGATTGGATTTTAGTTAAATATTATATACATGGTTTGATTTATAATTCTTGTTTTTAATTACATTAATGATTTTATGATATCTTTCGAACTAGTTAAGGATTTCTATATAATTCATTTTATCTGGTATAAAATAATAAATTTTGTACAAATAACTTTTCCCTTTTCAAGTCACTAAGTGATGATTCAGTGAAAGTTACTAAGTGATGATTCAGTGAAAGCTTTAGGGAACACATTGAAATATTAACAAATGGATTATTACAAGAATAAATTTTAATGGATGAAGGTAAGGTTTCTGACATAACGTGTGTTTTAACATTTAAGATAAATAAAATAATTTTTGGTGAAATTACTGATAAATTTAAATAATTTTGTAATATCACAAATTTAATTTAATTAAAATATGAAATATAAATGGAATGAAAGATCTATTTATTTCATCGAAAAATAAAATTTATAAATAATTTTTTAAAAAATGAGTTGATTTTTTGTTATTTCACAATATGACATAATGTACTTCTTCTTATGAGATGCATAAAGGAAGACTATTTTATTTCATTTAAATCTACGCGCCATTAAAAAGGAAATTTATTTCAAAATGAAATTTATGAAATCTTATTTTTGATATTCAAAACAAATGGATAAATAAAATAATATAATATTTATATCTAAACCTTTCCAATTTTGGCGTGGCATGATCACCGAACATCGTGGCAGAAAATATATGGGGGCCTGACTCAAGATAAAACTTGTTGATTTCAGTTGCAGCGCGGGGGCGGCTACTATTTTGATCTGGAGTTGTGAGAATTGCTGTCACGATTCCCCTGGGGCTTGTGCCAGCAATATAGTCAAAGTCATCAGCTATTCTTGCATCTTCACCATCAAGATTCTGCAACAAATATTCTCCGAAATAATATTAATGCTTTTATAGTTCTAATTAAATTTATTTTCTTGTATTGTTTAAATAACAAAAAAATAATTTATTTACTGAAAATATATTTTATTAAAAAAAAATTTACATAAAATTTTATTTTTTAATTACTACCTTCCCTTTCCTTATTTTTCTTTACGAATTGTCATGAAATATATAAGTTTCAATAGCATGAAGCATGAGTGATATTTGAAGTGACCTTGTATCCCACTAACACAAATATACAAAAGCGAAAGTCACATTAACACAATTACATACTCATTCTCTAATGATCAATTTTTTTATTAATTGAAGATTTAAATTAAATTTAACCTACTTTCAATATAAATTAATTTTACATTATCGTCTATCTATATGTTACTATATTAATAAAAAAAATTATTAAATTTTTTTACGACTAATAAAATTTATTTGATCATTATTACTTTTTTGAATAATATTTCTTTTTTCATTCACTTAATATTTTAAATTGACAATAAATTAAATTTAAAATTTTTAATTAGACCTCAAATTTAAAAATAAAAGTGAACAAACCTGAAGCTCTTCCTCAAGGGCGGCAAGAATACGTCCAGGGATAACGCCTCGCATGCCTCCGCCATCGATGCCAAGTATGGTTATTAGCCGTTTATTCCTATTGGTAGGTTGACTCATTATTATCAAGATCTTCTTACTAATTACAAGGTGAATGATGTGAATATATGGAATATGAAAAAAATATTAATGCATGCATCTATACATTTATAGAGAAAATCATACATTTGTTTATTCTTTGTGAGAATTACCAAGCAAATAAAATATGCTGACCTTGATTCTTAAGTGTCCTTTCCTTTTCTCTGCAAACAAAGCAATACTTTAATTGTAAAGATGCCCTGTTGCGTCAAATACCACATGTTAAATTATATTCTTTTTCTCATCATAACTTGTGCAACTCAGGCCAAAATAAATAAATAAGTTGCGTAATTAAAAATCTAGGAAAAAGAAGCCTTTTGAGATTGTAAAATGGATTATTTCTAGCTGCTCATTTTTCAAAGGTAAGAAGGCATTTTTGTCCCTCCACCTTTTATTAAAATTTCAATTTTATCTTTTAAATTTTATTTGAAATAAATTTATTTTTTAATTTAAAAAAAATATAATTTTACTTAATTAGTTGATGTCATTTTTTTTAAAAGATGTGTTTAAATGACATCCAACTAACTTGACATCCTACATGAAACATATAAATTATATTTTTATATTCTTATAATGAGAAGGCACCTTTTTCCATAAGTTTTTTTTTTTTTTTGAAGTTTCAACATTATTCTCGTTTGAACCAAATTTATTCTTTAACTTTTTAAAAATGCAATCGCTTTCATCACGATGTAAGAACAAAATGCCATTAGATGTGATAGCTTTCATTATATTTAATTAATGTAAATACTAAACAAATCCAAATAATAATTTAGAAGGCATCAAAGACAAATTATATTTATATTTTCAAATTGTCTTATTCATTAGAATAGTCTTTGATAATTCATAATAAGCATGTGCTATAGCAAAAACACATTTTCAAATTTTAAAGTTATATTTATTTAAATTTATTGCTTCTAGAGGATTTACCATTTGTCTCCTACTTCAATTTCAAATTCAAAAACAACAAGCATCACCCATATGATTTTGGATGCCGAAGATAGTTAAAATGTGACAAATTCTTTTTGCAAACTACAAAATGAAAATATTAAAAGGTAAATTAGGTTCAAATAAGCCTTAAGGGACAAGATTAAAATTTCAATAGAAGTTAAGAAATTAAGCATGCTTTTTTGATACAAGAATATAAAAATATGATTTATATGTATTGTATAGGATGTTATGTAAACATTCTTATTAAAAAAAAATTAACAATGTCAAGTTGTTATAATATTGCATATTTTTAAAAAATTATAAGGTAAATTTAATTTGAATAAAACTTTAGAAATAATATTAAAACTTCAGTTAAAAAGTGAAGAGATTAAATATACCTTTTTATATATGTTAAATTTGAATCTCATTGTTTGTTATCTCAAGGTCTTTAGACAATCTATAAATATCATTATAACTCTTTAATTAAAGAAGCCAAAGCTATATTGTATTCTTGAAGTAAAATAACCTATACTACTTTCAAACTTGACATTACGTGAACAAACTATAGAAATTGTGCTATTCCCAAAAGCAGATGCATGCACTTTTTATGGTTAAAATTTTCAAACAATAATCAACCAAATTTTTTATGAATAAATAAAATAACATCACAAATTGTTAAATTAATTAATACCTATATTTTTGTAAATAAAATAATATTCTAGTAATAAAATACTATTTATTTTATTAATAATATTTGTTAGCTTTTAGAGAACTCCAAATGTGATCATCTAGATCGATTTTTAGTTTATGTCTTCCTTGATTTCCTTTCTTGATTTTTGCATGACCAATGGAAGTTGCATATTGACAATAACTATACGGATACAATGGCTGAATTGGTACCAAACTAGGTCAATGAAGTTAAATATTTATAGTTTGTTTATCTATCATCACTCATTTTAAATTTGAATTTCATTATCAATTATTTTTAAGAAATTAGTCTATTTGTAAATATCATTATAAACATTCAAAGAAACCAATGGCTTGCCACAATATTGAAATGTGACAATGACAATTAAAATGAAACTCAAAATAGACATGAATAGGCTATTAGAAAACTCTAATTAGGACAATGATAAAATTCATTATTAAAACTTGGATATTTAATATTTAATTATTAAGAAAGATATACTATTAGATGTGAAAGTGTACTTTTATCGTAAATTTAATTATTCTTAACAAGGTAGTATTTTGATGAATATCATAGGTATAGATCTTCCTCTCCTTCTTTTAAAGTATACGATTCTCAATCAGATAAGTCAATGATTAAATTAAGTTAGAAGTGGTGAGGAAATATAACTAATATAAATAAAACCCTATTAGGCCCTCTCATTATAGGCCAAGAAAGTTATAAATTCACATTAACCGTGATACATATTAATCCAAATCAAGTATACATAATCCTAAGTAACATTTTAACAAATTGGGCTAAAGATAGTAAATTTTTTTTTGGATCATTCTTTAACTAATTTTTTAAAAAATAAATACCTATAGGTAGCTTATATAAAAGTTCTAACATTCTTCCACTTAGGCAATATTAATTATTAAGAGTTTATTTTAAAATATTTTATATAAAAATAACTCTTAAGTTGAATACAAAAATTTGAACATATGTGCATAATTTTAAAAACATACCATCCAATAGATGATACTTAAAACACAACTTACATTTAAGCAATCAATAATATCGAATCATGACAGTAATTGTATTATTATTAACATAAGATCTTCCATGATTACATATATTATTAACTATTTAAATACTTAGGCATTATTAATTGTAAAGAGTTTATTTTAAAATATTTTATATAAAAATAACTTTTAAGCTGAATACAAAATTTTAAACATATGCGCATAATTTTAAAAACATACCATCCAATAGATAATACCTAAAACATAACTTACATTTAAGTAATCAATAATATCGAATCATGACGTAATTGCATTATTATCAACATAAGATCTTCCATGGTTACATATATCATTAACTATTTAAATATGAGTCATTAATGTGAAAGTGTAGCAAGAAAAATAACATTAAAGGTGTAATCTAAAAAAAATGCTATTTTTCAAGTTAATCTTCAATGATTTCTTTATAATAAACTCGATAAAGAAATCTTTTAGCAATAATACACGTAATTATCTTAAAATTCTAAAATAATCTCAATTAAGAGGCAAATATCAAACACAGAAGTTAGCAATCTCAAAGTTTTAAAATGGTATCAATTAAGAGACATATATATATATATATATATATATATATATATTGGAACTAATTAATAAATAATAAATCTTAATCTTGATAAGGTATCATACAAAATAACATATTAGAATTGATATCTAGCCTTTATCAAGGCAATTCTCATCATTCCAATATGTTATGCATAGAAACTATATATACAAGCTCAAGAGCCAATGATTCACACTAAATTTTAGTCCTTATAATTACAATAATTGACATATTTCACAATATAGAGATATATGTATTAACAAAGAATTCATAAATTACATATATATATATATATATATGCAAAATAATATGACAATATGATTAAGAACAAATATGATAAAAATTAGCAAATTGTGTAATAATATATAAAACATATGCACCTTTTGTACTAATAAATATATTATAATTATTAATTAAGATAAAATGTTCTATATAATATAGAACTCCCACTAATCAACCATATTATAGGAAAATAAAATTGAATGCCCTTATCTCAACAGGCTTTTAACATCCTATAAATATAAGAACCTTGGTTTAGGAGAAAAATGTTTAAATTTCACATACATATTTTAGTGATATGTAAAATTATGATTTCTCAAATCATTAACTTGATATAATATAAATTAAATATATCAATAATCAAAAGAAACCAATTATGTAATTAATTTTAGTGTCTCAAACAAGTAGTTTGCATGACTATTAAAATTGGATACTAAAATTGATACTAAGTTAATGTAACAAAATATAACTTTAGAGATCACTTGAACAAAATATGAATAAAAATTTTAAATTTGAGTTAAATAATTTGAAAAATTCTCATGTTAGTAATATATACTATTGATAAAAAAAAAGGCATCTCATAAAAAAATTTGGAAAAAAATGGATTCACAATGCAGATGCTAAGAATTTTATAAGTTACTTTATACAATGCTAAAAGAAATACATAATAGTTTATATGTTAAATTCATTACTATTAGCAAAAATATGCTTAAAAAATTATTTCAAAATTCAAATATTATGTACACAAAAAAAGATTCAATGAAAATTTCACTTATTTATCATACATATTTTCAAACAAACAAATTTATGTAATAACATATAAGTTAATACAAACTATACTATATAAACAAATTTTAATATTTAAATGTGCTTTTACAAAGTAAAGCAACTTCAATATATTTAAATAATCTTTAACCAAAACAAGTTCTTGAAAATAGGTATCACATTTTGTAATACAAGTAAAATTTCATAACATTAAATCAAACTTCCATTAATGTGAAGATTCAATGTAATTACCAAAAAAAATTGTAAACTATTTCAAAATATAATTATTTGTACTAATTGATTAATAATTTATTTATCAAACATAATTTTTTTAAAGAAAGTTATATATAATTCCATCACAAAGAAGGAAGGGAAAAAATTATATTTGATAATTAATGTGTCATAATGTCATAAATAATGTAAAATTTAATTTATCACCTTGTGATTATAGTTACTCAATAGTATATGTCTTTCTCAAAATTAGTTCATCCAATAACTCTTTAAAATATAAGAGAACTACATTTATTTGCACAAATCATCTAATAGCACATAATAAACAAAAGAAAATTTTCTTATACATTAATAAAGTCTACATAAGAGTTCTCAATATATAATTATAAATTTGCCTTTAGGCAGAATGTATATGATATTAAGTTCTCTTTCAATATATTAACTTAATTATATAAAAAATAATATAATATTCCTAAAAATTATTTTCTTTAGGTAGATAAATCTTCTAAACTAGTTTACCCTTATAATCAAAATAAAATAACACATTTTGATTACACTTTAAAAAAAGATTAATCAAAGAGATAATACTTTTACCATAAAAGCAAAAGAAACAATATTGGAAGCAAAATTCTAACTTTTGGTTCATAGATGTAGAAGTAGTGTATAGTCTTCCTTTAGGTAAAAAATATAATATATAAAAGATCCTCTTAATCACAGAGCTAACTAAGAGAATACCTTATCATTAAAAACATATCCCATTTAGGCAGATATATTTTTAAAACTGAAGCAACTTTAGAAATTTATATGCTTCGTAAAACATTTGTGATTAAAATATGTAACATTCCTTGTAAGGTAGACAATTGCATATAATAATCATAAACCAATCTTGTATAGTATAACTCAAAGACTTTATAATTAATATGAATAATCTTAGTTTAGTGATAATTATCCACAACAAACTATAAACTTTTTAAAAGATTTGAGATATAAAAAATTATCTAGAACAATGATCTTTTAAGCACAAATAATATGTAATTTATTCTAATAATAAATGATCACAAAATTAAAATATTGTTAGATCCAAATTATCTCAATTTTAATGCTTTTACACATAAATACATCTTAAATATATACAATTCAAAAATACAATAAGGCTCAAAATATAGATTTATTTTGAAAAATTAAAGCTATCATTAAATCAAGATCAATATAAAGAGAAATTTATAATTCTATCCAAATGTCTTTAAAATGTTTCTTTTAGAAACATAAATAATTTTTTTAAAAAAATTAAAATAAAAATATTTAAAATAATATCAATATAATTCAATAATGCATCTTACTTAGTCCATGTAAGATCGATGGTAAAATAAAATATTTATAAACATAAATATCATGAGTTAAAAAAAATTCGCAAATACTATAGGTTCAATAACATATATTTATAGCAAGAGAGATTATGTAAAAAAATAATTAAAATGCAATATATTAATTTTGGGCATAATTATTATGTTTTGGAGTATACAAATATCATTACATTCTCTCCTTTAGGTGAAAAGTGTAGTATGTGAATATCCTTCTAAAATTGAAACCAACCAACATAATATATTATTATTGCAAATTTATCCCCTTTGAATAGAAAAAATATATAATAATAAAATAAACTAATTTCTAACTATAACATACAGTAACCCATTTCGGGCCGATCATTATATGAAATAATTAAAACTATTTCTAATTATAACACACATTTTCCTTTTTAGACACGTAAATATGTGAAATAATGAAAAATCAATCCCATAAGTATTTTTTTAGGTGAAATAACAGGGTTGAAGCTTAAACGAAAAAAATAAATTAGCTAATAATTACATCATGAGTCTTAGAGACTCCTAAGGCATTAGCAAGGACCAATAAAGCCACATGAGGTAGAGGATGGTTCACTAAATAAGTACCTGGTACTAGAGATAAGCTGAAGTTTATCATTCCAATCTACATTGGAGTTTCTTTTCTTGAAAGTATGTTTAAGAATAACTTCCCATTCTAATTGGAACATGTCTAGCAAGACTTGTGTTAATGGATTACCCTTATGAGTTAGGGTTGGAAAGGCTAGATAATAAAACTTTGGAATCACATTCAAGAAGGATTTTACAAAATCCAATGTCCTATGCTATTTTGAGTCCACAAATTGCCCCCAACATTCTACTATGTAGGAAAAGTAGTTACCTAACGGTCTAGCAAAACCCTTTAGCCATTTTCCAGTTAAGTCCTTTACGACACCACCACAACCAGCTAAGTGAGAGCTTTATTTCATAGCTCCACCTAAATTAATTTTCACCTAACTATTAGGGGGAGGAGTCCATTGGATTTCAAATTGAAATATCTTTGTCTATTAGGATCTC
The DNA here is from genome assembly GCA_020226215.1 of Sindora glabra. NCBI lineage: Eukaryota > Viridiplantae > Streptophyta > Magnoliopsida > Fabales > Fabaceae > Sindora > Sindora glabra. The sequence goes on from CM035231.1 coordinate 10,410,642, forward strand.
TTATGCATAAGAAATAATTACTGCTAGCAAGTTGATTGGGTTTTTGAAATTAGGTTGATGAATTGCTTTATTTCTCCAACTTTAACAAAATCAAATGCATACTGCCTTATATTATTTTCCAATGCCCACTCTATTTGAACGTTATATAGACTTTCTCATTTAGATTAATTTTAAACTAGCCTGAAAGGTTTGATATTTGAAATCTTACTAGCTAGCTTGGATCAACAAGTTGTTGCCACAATCTCCACGTATGAGGACAATTTAGGAAAACATGCAATACAGTTTCTATTTTTATTCCTGCAAAACCTACAATACTTTGAATAATAACTCCATCTACTCAATTTTTCATTGGTTAAAATATTATTATGATAAACTTGCCAAATGAAGCATTTAATGCACTAGGGGATATAAATTTTCAAAATCTTTCCCCATATTTGATCATGATAACCGCAGTCTGCAACTGCTAGTTGAGAGTAAGCTAATAAGGTTGTGAACTGTTCATTTGCAAATCGGACCAAATCAATAAATCCTAGCAAAATAGTCTTATTAAGGGGCATATTGCTTGAAACTTTTGCATAATGTTAGGTGGAAATGGGCTATAGAGGAGGGGCTAGTTCCAATCCTTTTCTATTATGAAATTATTCATTGTGGAAGATAGTTGATCACTAGCTATGGGGTATTTAGCATAATGCAATCAGGCTATTCCAAGTGTGTCCAAGGGTTAGTTTAGAATCTTATTCAAGCACCATTACCAAGGTTCTAGTAACTCCTTTACTCAAGGGTTCTTGAATTGAAGTAACAACTTTCCATATTGTTGAATCTCCATTACGTGCTTGTCATTTCAATGGCTATTCTCTTCTTTTCCTATATTTACCTTTTAAGACCTTGGTCCATAAATTATCCTTTCTAGCATAGATTTTGAAGCATTGTTTCATTAAGCAAGTTGAGTTCATTTTTTTAGGTTTCTAATCCTTAAACTAGAATGCTTTAGTTGATAAATTTTTTGAATAACATCATTATGTCCTTAGATGAATTTTTTTTTTGTAATTTCTCTATCTCTAAGCACACATTTTTAGGGAATCTACCCACTTACATTGTATAAATTAGAATGCTAGCAAGTACAGAACTTGCTAGACTTATTCTCCTAGCCATAGAGAGAGATTTAGTTTGCCAATTAGCAAGCTTACTTTTAACTTTATTTAAATTTATTCAAACTATATTTTATTATAACTTTCTAACATAAAACTTTACATAGGTTTTGTTTCTGTAAGGATCCACTTGCTTTAGTTACTATCTTTGATCAAAAAGCATTTGTGTTTTTTAGAAAAAGAATTTTAGTTTTTTAAGGGTTCACTTTCCTGGCCTGAGGCCTTATAAAAATTGTTCAAACACTTTAGGATGCATTCTATCTATTCCATGTAGGCTTTAAAAAATAATAATAAATTATTTGCAAACATTAAATGGGAGATTTGAGGTCCTAATCTACCAGTAATTATATATTTCTAACTTCCACTCCTTATTTCATCCAATATCAAATGGGATAGCTTTTCCATGTATAACATAAAAATATAAAGAGACATAGGATTTCCTTACCAAATACCTCTTGATGGATAGAAACTTTCTATTTAGGAGTCATTCCATAAAATATTTAACATTGAGGAAGTAATACAACTCATCATCAAATAATGAAGGCGGTTAGGTATACCTACCTTTTTAAGAACATTTGAAATGAAATTCCAACGTAACTTATCATAAACTTTCTCTAAATTAATCTTGATAGCCATAAGGCCTTTTTTTCCACTTTTTTTTCATGGAGTGGATCATTTCACTAGCAATTATAATATTATCTTGTATGTAACATCCTAGAATAAAAATGGATTAGAAGGGGGGTAACAAGGGAAGGCATGAGTCATTCAAGATGGTGAACTACCACCTTTGTAATACAGTTGTAGTTTATGTTACACAATGAAATTGGGGGAAATTAATTCATAAATTTTGGGTGGTTTATTTTAGGGATTAAAGTAATCAAAGTTTGGTTTACTTCAAGAATATTGCTTTTGCCTTCAAGAGTATCATGGATAAATAGGAATAAATCTTTTCCAACCTTGTCCTAATTTATTTGATAAAATAGAGTAGGAAATCCATCACTTCCAGGGGCTTTTGTTTCTCTCATATCAAATATAGCTTTCTTGAGTTCAGAAATAGAAATTAACTCCTCTAGACAATTACAATCATGTTCATTAATTATTAGGAAAGTGGTAGAGGTTTGCAAAAATAGGTAAGGATTCGAATAATCATGAAATAAATTCTTATAGAATTTAATCACCATAGTTGGTAGTTGCTCTTTGTCTTCTACCCATTAAACAACCTCGTTCTATAGCATAGAAACTCAATTATGTCTTCTTCTAATTATTGTTTTAGTATAATAGTATTTGGTGTTTTGATCACCATCTTGAATCTATTTGCTTCAAGACTTTTGATGCCATAGTATTTTTCTTGTTTTAAAATGTTAGTCAAATCTTTCTGAATGTTTTTTTCAAGTGAGTGTAGGTAAGGATTCTAACATCTTTCCATCACTAATTGAGCATCTTTAATTTTGGCCACTAAAATATTCTTTTTTTATATGACTAAATACCTCCTTATTCTATACTAATAAATGATTCTATAGCAGTTGAAGTTTTTCAACTAAAGAGTTGTTCTTATTCTACTTTATACTAAGGAAATCTTGAAACTAGTCAAGTACGAGCCATGTAACTTCAAACTAGAAAGGTTGATCCCTATTTTCACTTTTTCCTTCAACAATATCTACTAAAAGGGGATGGTGATCAAAATAACCCTTAGGAGAACTCAAATAATAGCTTCTTGAAAACATCTTATCTAAATGTCATTACAAAGGGCTCAGTCCAGATTTTCAAAGATTGATTCATAACCATCCCATATAGGACCCTTCCACATAAAGTGTAAACCTTGCCATCCTACGTTTATTAAGTTACAATTATTTATCCAAGTAGAGAAGTCTGATATTGTCATTTTGCCACTAGGGCACCTCCTTTTTTTCTCTAATGGGTGAGCTATGTCATTAAAATCACCATTAGAAGCTAATGATCGTGGACTGAGTGCGTAAAAATCTAAAAAAGTATTCTACATTCCACTTGATGTTCAATTTGTGGACTCATGTAAATGATAGACAACATCTAATTAGTTCTAATGTTTTTTGATATTTTCAATATTGCAAATCGAAAGTGACTATCCACTATTATCACTTTAAATTTATCTTCCTTCTAGCTAACCCAAATTTCACCAGCTATACCTCTGCCTTCCTAAATATGGTGTTTGGGAAAAGCAAAACTTTTAAAGGTGTTAACTGCTTTTTTTGCTAATGCTTTTGTATATACTAATGCTAATAAATCTGGGCTATATTTTGCTATGATGTTGTTAGCATGAGTAATAAATTCAGGGTTGTCAACTCCTTTATAATTCTAATAGATTAGTTTATTCATGAGATATGGTAAGTAAACTAAATACTTGAAACTAGAAGAAAGCATAAAATTAAGTACTCATCTTGCAGTTGTTCTATTGGTTATCTATCCAAAGGCATGGCATCCAATCCGAGCATTATTATCTCTTCTATCATGGAAGTTAATGTGTCCAGTGTAGTAGTCCTTATTCCTCTAAAGTTTTGAAAATTAGGAGGTCTTCCTAAGTTGGCACTTGACATTTGAATATTGGGGTTATGGGACTGGTTAATGCCATTGCCATTAGTAGGATCCACTATCATTGTTGACCCTTATTAGATGAAAAATTTTTGCATATTTATTATGATTTGTATTAATATCCCATTTGTTAAGTTCCACCACCCTCTTTGAATCTCCTTACAAATTTTCCTTTCCATTGTGAGAGATTTCTTGTAGCACTCTCACATTATTCCCTCTTAGTAGATGCTTCAAAATGCTTAGGTCAATCTTTCTCCTTTAAATTCTTCCTAATAGCATAATTCCTATTAGGATTAGCATTCTCCCTTTCCATTCCTTTCTCCTTATTATTGTTATTAAAAGTCCCTACATATTCTATCTGAGCTTCCTTGAAGAATGGGTTTGCTAAAGAAGTAAAATGGGAGCCATCAATCTTGCCTTCGATATTGGATTAGTTTGCCATCTTTTATTTTTCCTCACCCTCTTTAGTTTTTGGACAACCATCCATTTTTAAACTGCATACTTGGTTGATGCTATCTTTTAGAAGGAACTTTTATACTAGTCTCTGCTTATCTCAAGTTTGTCCTTCTGGTCATTATTGTTTTTATGCAAAATATTCTAAACTTGATTTCCTTTTATCATATATCTTTCAGCATACTAACCATATCTTCCATATGTGAAATAGATTAAATGGATACCCTCATACTCTATTCTAATATCTTTATTTCCCATTTTGATTTATGGTATTAGAGGTTCATTCAAATTAATAAGTACGCCAACTTGTGTATATTTACCCCTAGCCCTTTCTTTGATCATATAGTCAATTTTAATTAATTGCCTAATTCTATTTCCAATAACCTTAGATATCTTTTATCATAATGCTCTATTGCTAATTCTGAGAATCTTACCCAAATAGCAATATGGTCAATGGTTGTGAAGGTTAGATTGAAATTTGGAATCCACTCTTGGACAGTTCAGGTAATGGTCTAGGATTACCTATGGACTACCAATTAACATAAAATTATGATCACTTCTAGGTGAGAATTTGACTAGGAAAAAGTTATAGCCCAAATCCACTAACTCAAAATCACTAATTCCCCTCCAAAGCTAAAATAATTTCCTTTCCAAAAATCAGAACCCTATACTTCTCCCAAATAGTTTGACTACTAGACAAGTTCTCCATGGCTTTCTAATTCTAGCCATTTGCTCTTTAAAAAGTTTTAGGACTGGGTAGAGCCTTCTTACTGTCAATTATTTCATTAATCACTATAATACCATCATGAGAATCATCAACATCAGAGTCTGAGCCATTTTCAACCTATAAGGAATCATCATCAGTTCGTCTTTTCCAACTCTTCCATTCTTTGGCTTGATTTACTCGATGGACTTGATCTCTCCTTCTCTAGCATTCCCATTAACATTTGTTTATAGGACATCTACTACTTGGTATGAACATCTTTCAGTCTCAAGTTCTAGGATAACCTCATTGTTTTAGCTAGTTTTAGTAATGCTGACTTTAAGCCCACTTTGATTGCATTAAGTATTTTTGATAATCCATTTTAATTGGTTTATTTCTTCTTTTGATGACTTGGCAGCCATAGATAGTGGCGGGAAACCCTTCTCACACATTCTAGTTTCATAGTCTTTCAAATAATCCCTAAAGGTATTTATTAATAGTTTAGGGACTTATAAATCAATATGAAATAATTTTGCTTTGGTGATATTTTTCTAACTTAACCCACAAGTTTCCTAAAAGAATTAGAATATTAAAATTATGCCCAATATTATAATAATAACATGATCAGTCTATTAAGAGATATTAAATAATATGCATTAATACTGATTATCAAAACTATATTGCATTACAATACAATCTCAAAACTTAATTTATTTTTTAAGAAATTATTGCTTAATTCTCAATTGCCAGATCACTAAAATTACTTTAAAGAAGAATTTTTGTAAAATGTCATTGGCTTGTCATGATAAGGATGAAATGGAAATCAATAAACTATCAAATCAATAAATAGCAAATTATTATCAAGCAATATACTTAAGATATAATATTTTCTTCATCCTATACTTCATATAATAATTATTTTAGCATTAAATCTCAATAGTAATAAATAGGAATCTTAATAGATAATTACTAAAAATATAATAATTTTTTTACTAATAAATTTTTTATTAAGATAGTAATTATCTAAAATAATTTCAATCAATTAATTCAAAATATCATCTTCCCAAAATTAAATAATAAAACATGCCAGAAGGCAGAACAAGTGACTATTGAATCCACTTATCTACTTTTAAATTTTCTAGGGAAGGCATTATTAACACCCACCATTGAATTTGCAAAGAATAAAATAGGAGCTAGCTAAGAAGAAAGTTAATGCTAGGCCTCATATGTATTCACAAAAAAGTAAGCCACAAGTTACAACAATGGGCAAAGAAGCATCTAGTGTTACCACTGAAAATATATGCTATGCAACCTTTACAGGTGTATCTAATGGAGGCTCACCTTAAGAAGGGGTTACTACGAAAGGTGGTTGCTTTAAAATTTTTGCCTAGTAGGTCAAAAAAAGGACTTATAAACTTTTTACCATTTAAGGAATCTTTTAGATGAAAATCTATTATCCTCATCTTTAACCATTTCCCTTATTTAACTTAGCCTTATTATCTCTATTTTTTAGCACTCAAGACACACTTTTATGATGTGTGATTTCAATATCTAATGATTATTAAATAATGTTGTTATTAATACTATAAGTGTGCCATGTTTCCCCCTTTTATGTTTATCTATTCATTTGCTTTTCTATTAACTACCTTTGCTAAAATGGCAAGCAAATTAATCTAATGAAATTTATGGTCAACTAGGAAGGCTTATTCAAGCTTATTCTTTATAGTTGTTCACATTTTTGCTTCTTCGTTAATTGCCTTTCCATATCCAATATATTAAGAAGGGTTTTAAGAAGAGTTATTCATCATTTACATTAAACAAAATAAGCATTATTTTGTGGTCAACATAAAAAAACTTGATATTATAAAATTTAACCATTAAATTCAACAAATTATCATTGAAATTTTCATTAACATTCATTATCACATATTCATTATAGTAGTAATACGTCTAACATTATTAAAAGGAAATTATTATTAAACATTAATTCATTACTTTCCTATTTTTCTAGAATTCTATATTTAATTTCTAAAGAAAAGGTCAAGTACAAATTACTAATAATCTATCATTGCATTGGAAATTATAATAATCTATCATTACATTATAAATTAAAAGGAAATTACAAATCTTTTCCCTATAAATCACACCTTCACTAACAAAACCACTATTAAAATAACTAGTATAAGACCAAAAAAAAAATCCCAGCTATGGCCTTAAATGTCAAAATAATCACATCTAGCACCTCCAATTTAGAAAAAATTCAATGAGCTCATCTCTAATTTGTATAATTTGAGAGGAATGATTTACTTATTCCCCTTGTTCATGAAATTGTACAAGTAAGGGTTCTTTTGTTGTGTATCCCCTTGAATCATTAAATAAGGCACACCATGAATTGAATTCACATCCAAAATCATACCCTTAATACAATCTATTCTTGGTTTTTTTTAATCTAAAAATTTTCACAATATACAATTGCTCACATTTGCATCTTTTCTTTAAAAACCTCAATCCTCCAGTGTTAACACTACTTAAGGACATCATTGCAATAGAAAAAATTTTCATAATTAAATGAAGCAAAAATTTCCACAATTCAAGCAAGAAGAAGAAGATGAAGACATTTGAAGTTGGGGAAGAAGATGACCTTCTTATTGTGTCTACTATTTTAAACAAAACACAAGGGTATTTATAACAATCTTCGCTCAATTCTTCATGCAAATAACAGTCTTAATGAAAAACATTATTAAAACTTCAAATCGAATTTAAGTGTAATGCATTTTTATACTTCAAGGGTTGTGGAATTCTAGGGAAGATCTTTGTAACTAAGTTACATCTTAAGGAAGGTTAATTTATTTTGTTCTAAATAAAACTAAAAACAAAAGCATAATGCAATATCCATAATTCATTAATGACAAACAAAGTATCATAAACATATAAAATTAAAATGCAACCTTGCTTCCACTGATAGTATATTCTAATTAACAATATCTTTCATAAATCTAAAGAAGCATAATATCATTCTGGTGAAACTTATTTGAATTCATATATTGACTTCCTAAATATACACATACATTTTAATGCATTCAATTTATTAGAAAACTCCTAATGGAGATTTTTAATGAATTTTATCCATAAAAAATTAAAATAAAATTCATAAAAAATAATGCAACTAAAATTCAAACAATTCACTATTTTAATGGATTTATTTTCACCATAATTCCATCAAGATATTTAAAAAAATCCACTAGAAATCCATAGGAAAATCAGTTTAAAACTTTGATATAAAAATTTCATTATTTCCAATGAATATTTCTATTAGAAATTTGAAATGTTATCAGTAGCTTGTTCCTTTCCCATTTCTTCTTCCATCTTAGGTTGCATTTGAGTTTTTCAAGCACCTTAACCTTCATTCTTACAGTTTAGAGGTAAATTTTACAATTGTAGACTAATTAATTAATTAATTTATGATACTTTGTTTGCTAATTCTAATGGTGGATTTTAACCTTTTTTAGGGGGATTTATGTAGCTCTTGTTATGGTTTCTAAAGTGCATTTTCATTACTCTTATTTCCTTTTTACATGGATAGAGGTTAGTGATAAATTTTGTTTATTTACTTAAAAATGTTTATTTAATTTTATTTAGATAAATATATTAAAAATGTTTATTAGTTTTAATTGTTTAGGCAATTAGAAATGTCTATTTAATTTTATTCAATTAATTATTTACTACTACAGAATAGCTTATCAACATCAAGTGTTTGGGGAATTTTACATCAAAAAATGATTAATGTGTAACTAAGTGTTATAGTATATGTGATTTTAACATTAGTTTGTAAATTATCATAAAATATAACAATAATATTAATTTTTATTTTGAAGAAAATGACATTGTTTATGTCTATATAATCTTGGGAAATAATGTTAAATATCATTTTTTTTTAAAAAAATCGAGATCTAATTCCTATATTACTATATTGATTAATCTAAATAACCATCTTCGTATGTCCCACCCATCTTACTAAAACAAACCTCAGCCCTTACCCTGTCCTTTAATTCCTTACTCTCTTGTCTTAAATCTTAACCTTATTCCTATATTCCTCACTCCCTATCTTCCCTATTTCCCTTATACTTCTAATTAGGTGCAAAAAGCTAATATCTCCTATTACTTTAAATAATCCTAATTTAAAATTTTTCAAAGAATAAATTAAATAATAAAAAATTAAAAATAGTAAAAATTTGTATAGAATACTATAATAAAAAATGGGTGCTTCAATAGATTTGTCTTGATTGCCATAACTGAATATGTGAAGTTTTGTACTCCCTAGAAAAGCCTTTTGAATATAATACTTGCAAATGTAAAATGAACATTCATAAAAAGTTGGTATATTATTGATAGAAAAAATATTTATTATATTATTTTCTCCTATCTCATGTCTCTTAATAAGTTACACATATTTAATTTTATAGAATTATCCTTATTTTATAATTTGGGATTTATTTTATAATATTTTGAATTTATTTAGTTAATACTGGATTTTGATACTATTTCTATTTTTCAACTATATCTTAAGCTTTAAATGTTAAATTAGTGCGATCTTTGTACTATTGGAGAGCTTAAAGAAATATCTATAACTTTGGTGCTTTAGTCAAAGCTCAATTTGAACTTCTTTAAGCTCTTATTTAGCTAAGAATCTTAAGCCCTGTCCCTATGCCAACTGAACTAGTTTGGATTTTTTTAGTCATATCTAGAGCTATAGAAGTCTAATTAACCTAAAAGCAGCACCTAAATCTATATAAAACCCAGATTAATAACTTTGTGTTTATAGATTAACTAAATTACATTATTTTAGTGGTCTTATGCTAGTTAGAAGTCAAATGTTTATGAATTCACTGCTTTAACTATTAAAGTTAATTACCTTGTAAAAAATAGGTTTAAGTTTTTAAAAATTAAAAAGGCCCCATTCTTGTAATCTTAAGGGACATACAATCTAGGTCTTTAAGTCCAGTAGGGTTTTAGGTTAATTAGATTAAATAAAAGGGGGGAATAGATTGGACTTGAGAGACTTTTACACATTCAGTAAATAGCTTTTCTTTTCTTCTTTTAGTTCTTATGTTTTCTGGCCATGGAAGGCTAATTTTTGGAGTTAATTCAAGGAGTTTAAGGTTCTCCTCTATTAGATTATGATATTATAATTTGTAATGTTAACTTTTTTTTATTAATTTTTCTCTTTCTCTAATTACTTGTGATGATTTCTTGAAATTACTTGTATTAGATGTTAATTTGGTATAATTAGTATTCATACTTGTGATTTTTTATACTTTGTTATTTTGATATTAAATTATGGTCAGTAAATCACAGTTTTACACATAAGGGTAGAGGGTTGAAGGATTGATTTGAAAGTTTCTAATTTAATTTCTTAATTCAATTAAATTTTATTATTAAATCAATTTTGATCTAGTTTAGAAATTATAATGGTTGATTAATTCAATTAATCATAATTAACTAAATCTTAAATGTTAATCTAGCGCAGGATTTATGAATTATTATAGGGGCTTCAAGTAATTCAAGGTTGAAGAGTTTTAGAATGAAATTTACAAATAGTGTCATGTTTCATTCTTTTTATTTTCAACTTATGTCATGTCTTAAATTTTTTATTTTCAATTCATGCTCATGGCTTAAGTTTTTATATTAGTTATTACAATAAATTGATGTCTAAAAATTAATATTACATGAATTTGGAAAAAATTACTATTATCTCTAATATAATGATGTCATCCTATTAAGTAATATTTAATGTTATTTACTATAATAAATCAATATCTTCTATTAAAAAATATATTTCTTTTCTTTTCATTTTCTTAACTCTTTCCATAACCAATTTTGAAATAATCTCAAAACCTTTATGAAATCATCCTAAAATGGTCAAATATAATAAACATGTAGGTCAAAATAAAATTGATTTAATTATATACATCATATACATTAAAATTAAGAATTTATAATTTATATCATAGATATATATTAGATCATTATCCAAAAACATAACTTAATGTAAGTGAAATCAATAGCTAAAATTCTTTTCTATAGTACAACATATTTATTACACAATTAAATATAATAACAACAAATAAAATGTAAATGAAACAAAAGAGAAATGAGACAATCTATTATGAAGATATATTCTTTCATTTTATTTGTTTTCATATTAATACATAAATATATACAACAAAAAAAAACTATTATTTACAGGGACAATAAATTTTATATTTACAATAAACATACATTGCATCCCTGCATAAATTAAGGAAAAATGGTTGTCCTCTATTCCACTATTAAAAAATTGTAATTTTACATTGGTCAATAGGCATCAATCATAGGTTAAATTGATGTCAATATAAATGTGATAATATTTTTGAAATTATTGAGAAAAATAAGATTATGGTTATAGAAAATATCAATGCCTACAGTTATGTAATGATATTTTTTTAAATTTAAATAGAAATTTAAAATGATGGTTAACTTAGAAAACCCTCAACCAAAAAGCATTTCATAGGTTAAGCAAAAGACAAAAATATTTATATGTTAATTTTTTTATTAACTGATGTGTAAAGGCATTTTAAGAGCCTCCTTGGGCAATGTAATTGCTATCAAGCAAGCCAACAACATCAATTTTAAGTTTATAATTGATGTCTATAGTTTTGTTTATTAGCTATATATTTCATATTCACTCTCCTTTTAAAAATATATTAGTGATACCTTAGTCTCCATTATCTAATTGGGTGTGTTTGAGAAGAAGAAAATAGTTCCTCTATCATTTCATTTAATAGATCTTTAAAGACATTATAAAATTTAATTAATATTATCTAAATATGTCAAATGAGATGGTAAAGGAACTATTTTCCTCTTCTTTAAACACATATTAGCATTGGTAATAGAGAGAAGTGTATTACCTAGATTTATAATTTATCAATTTTAAAATTTAATGATTTTTGAATGATAGTTACAAGAATTTGCACTAAGGTTAGCAATGAGAGTGAAAGACCAAAGTTTTCTTTTTTTTCCTTATGTAATATTATTATAAATTTATATTTGTTGATATAATGATATATAAAATGAATAAAATTGTAGAATGAATTTTTTTATATCGATGTCTTCTTTCTTATATTTTTGTATATTCACATTGAATGTATTGATATTTATATCATTATTAAAAAATATGAAAAAAGAACATATAACTTATCATAAAATAATGATATTAAATAAAATTAAAGATATATTCTTTATTAATTTTAAAACTAATATTCTTTTTCTTCAAACTTACAAAAATTAATATCTTAAAATAGAGTAAACCTTTTATCATGCTTATGCAATTTTCTAATTTTTCTCACACTTGATCCATCTCCTGAGTAATTTGTAGGATGGTTAATTTATTTTCTACTAGTCAATGTAATTCTTTAAAACTCTTTGTGGTATTTAATTTATATCAAAATATATAGGTAAAAGGATGTCAATGTTATACATAAAACTTATCATGTCCATTTGTTATAAACATTGTCCAAAAGGCTTTCACTTTGCAAGATATTTAATATTTATACATAAGTTCTTGTTAAATAACCAACATTTATTATTGTTCCCTTGGCTATAATTTTTTTCTTCATTTTATTTTTATCTAGGTTAAAATTTCTTTCACTTTACATTTTATTTAGGCTTTCACTCTATGCAGTTGTAGCATAAAAGGATATTACATGATTAATACTACTCAATTATTAACTGCTGTGATGCAAGCCCCGTTCTTTTATTATCATCCTTTCTCAACGTTGTTTCTTTTTTGTATTGAAAACTCAATAGAGTGAAATTGATGCTAGTGGTAACAAGAAAGAGCTAATATTTTTATGAGGGTTTGCTAATAATGACCATAAGATAGTTGTCATGGATATTAAGAATTATTTCAAAGAAACTATGAAGATAATCACCATTATTTTTTTAGGAAGAAAATTCTTAAATTTTATTTATTGATAGATTATATTATGAGGATCGATCTCCTGATTATTATAATTAAATCTATTAATAAACAAACTTTATCATCAATTTGTCAAGGTAATTGTAATAAGTGTTATAGCATGAACAGTAACTAATGTTGTAAATAACTTCAACAAAATAATTCAAATGGGACTTATGTTTGGATTTGGTGTTTTCATAAGTTGATTTATCAATAAGCAAAACTTACTTGATGATCACTTTTCTTCCAAGCCATCATTAAAAAATGTCAAGGTGAAGAGGCTGTAAACCATGTCAGAAGGTGTAAAAATAAAATTCTAAACAACATTAGTTGTTTATTATAATAGATGTGGTTTGGAAAAATTAAGATATTATGGCAATTATTTTATCATAGCTGATGTTTAAATCTACCTTAATGGCTGCTAATATATAATAAATATTTACCAACATATGATAAATATATACTAATACACCAATAATGGTATTTACAAGGTGTGTTGTATTAGAAGATGAAGACATGGACCATAAATACTAAGTTTATGAAGTAACACATATTAAGAAACTATAAAAAATTATAACTTTTAAGGTATATTAATAGTTAAGCTTTATGAAATAAAATATATGTAGTATGTTTATTTTAGCTGGCAACTAACATCTAAATCTTTGTATGATGCCTATAATTTTTCAGTGTCATTCTTTATTTGAAACATCTAGGTGATACTTTATCAATGATGTGCAAATTAATAAGAAATCGTATGATAAGTAGTGCAGTCATTCTTACATTAGAAGGTTTGACCTTAAATCCATTTACATTATTTCTTCTTAATATAGTTTATTATCAATTTGCAACCATCACACCCTCGAAAGCCATTTCTATTGTTCACAATCCATCTTAAGAAGCATAATTAGTGAGAAAAGGAAAAGATGAGTTGTAAAGCAATGATAAATTATTGTGAGAAGAAGCAATATGTGTATTCTTGTATTGGTAGTCTTAAGTTCAATGCATGAATGGTGATGTTGCTATTTCTCACTATAATTTATTATTAATTTACAATCATTTACATTCTCCAACTCAGAAGCCTTCAAGCAATTATAAAGGAATTACAAGAAAAAGTATCTCATTTTACACCCTTTTGTGCAATAATAAAATGTTTTTATTATAACCTTATACCCTTTTGTGCAATCATATTTTAAGTAAAAATTTATAATGTATAGCTTCTCATTAACCTTAACTAAAGCTTTGTTCATTGTAAATTATAATGTCTTATTTGTTTGATTTTTTAATATGTTATAGTTTATATCCATTTAATTGTATAAAAAAATATTGTTATGCAAAAAATAATTTTCATGCTATTGAGTTGTAAGATTATAAATTTTTTCTTGAAATATAATGGAAAAGTAAAATATTTTAGTTTATAACATTGGTTGTTATTTAAGAATCAAGATTTAAAATTATTTAGAGGCATAAGATAAAAATAAAAAGAGTAAAGTTATGATGCCATTTTGTAAATCTCATTGCAAAGCCTTAAATGATTCCCTCTTTAATGATGTATGCCCTCCAACCAACTTAAAGATGATTATCTTTAATTCTATATTTGTGCTTACTAGTTATTTTACAAGATTAAAGCTTTGTTAGGTTTCAGCTTAATATGTAAGGTTTAGCACTCATTAGAAAAGTATAGAATATAAATGTTAGGATATGTTTCACACTTTGTATTTATTCTTGCAATTTAATTTTTAGTTTCATAATCAATCATATTTTATTGCCTTTCATTTTGATATAATTTTTACAAGTATATATAAGTAAGAAACTTAATTTCATTCATTTTCTTTGGCATTCTATGTAATATCATATATGAAATTTTAATGAATATTACTCATATTTATAGATATTGGATTCAAGATTATTTTTTTAATGAGTGTTAACTTTACATATTAGTAGTCAGTACTTGTAGGAAAACATCCATTTCTAACTAAAGTAACTTTTCATCATTTTGAAACTTTTTTATTTTAAATATGTTAAAATTGCAATAGAGATACCGGTCAAGTTAAGTTATGTGAAATACAAGAAATAGGGATATCCATGCCAAATTAGGAGGTAATTTTTCTTTCACCATGATAAATATTTTGTTCATAATTGTTATGACATTTAAATTTTCATTTATTTACTTTGTTCTTTTATAGTTTGCAAATGCTTTAAATATATGCTATTTAGCAATGCAAATCATTAAGTATTCTTTAATCCTTTATATCCAAATTGTTTGATAATATTGAAGTATTGTGTTTTCGTTGGTTTTGGATGTATTTTAGGTTAGAAGTAATATAGTACAAAGTAATATGAGATGCTACATAGAATGAAGATGGTGTATGGAGTTTTTTTATAGGAAAGTAATATAATGTTAATTATGTGAATCATCAATGTGGTATATAACACATTCCATATCGATTATTAAAATAAGCTGACATTAAATTTCAACTTATAATAGCTATTACCTAACAAAAACTAACATATTTAAATATGATTTGTTATTAAATTATGTATCATGTAAGAAATAGCGATGGCTTATTTGTTATGAGAATTAACATAATATTTATTTTTCATAATGGTTTTGTAATTGGCATTTAAAATATTTACTATGATACTCAATAAAATAACAGTCCAAAATTAACATTGAATTCATTAATTAATCACTTTTATATAGCTTTTTTGTAGTAGTGCTCATAATTCTTTTATTTTGCTTTATGGCTTTTAAGGTGCTTAATTCCATAAATTTTATATCTTTTAAACTTAAGGTACTTGATTGCTTTTTGTTGCTATAAGTCTTTGAGGGTTCTTATTCTTCAATGTGAAAATGGTTGTGCTTCTTGCTTTATGTATATCAAAGTTTGATATAGCACATAAAGCAAGCAAAGGTTGATTCTGGTATTAAAACACAAAGAAGGTTAAAGGCTTATAACAAATAAAATAATTAAGCATACAGGGAATATGAGGATAACACATGCATTAATACTGCATGATTAGAAATACTTCAAATATCATAATTATGGTAATCACATCAAACCACTAATATTTTATAATCATGACCATCTATTTAAGTGCAAAAGATAATTGTGATTAAATTCAATGCTCATGACCATAAAAGATAACTTTTGAGATTGAGGTGAATGATAGAGATCTTAGTATATATTCAATATTGAGAAGGAATAGGAATCTCTCAAAATTTCTTTCAAGAACTTATGTCTGCACTTTAGCCATGAAAACAAGCATTTTACAAAAAATTCGGAAAGATTTTTGTCTAACATCCTTCCAAATATCTCGTAGAATTCTTATGCTTAAAGCTAAAGTATGGATATAAGTTCTTGGAGGGAACTTTGATTGATTTCATAATATTTTAAAAGCATTTGTTTTTGGAATCTATTAACTAAGAAGGCTTCTAAGATAAAGGATATAGACCTTAGTATTAACATTACCTAGATTATTGAGAATAATTCAAGAATCTCTTAAAATTCCTTCTAAGGTATAGGTACAAGTCTTTATAAGAACTCTAAAAGTTCCATGGATCTTCCAAGTAGTCAAGGTAATGTCAAATACTAAGATTTATACCTTAACTTAGAAGCCTTCTTTTTTATAAGAGGTAATATATGTTGAAAGATCATCAATTTAAAATGCAATGAGAGTTTTATTTATAAGCCAAAAGCAAAATAATTAGACAACATTTACTAATTTAAAACTTATATCATAAATTTAGCCTTAAGTATATGTGCGATGACTCAAGACATCATTTAAGTGTTAAAATAATGTATAAACTATTAATTATCTATCACATTAATTAAAATGGACTTACAAAGTAATTACCATAAAAAACTAACATAATTTCCTATTGATGAACTGTCATGATGATTGAAATTGACTTACGTGACAATCAACACAAAAAGCTAATATTATAAATTCCTTCTTAAATACTATTAATGTAGTCACTTTCAATTCTATTCATTTAGAATTATTCATAAGTGTCAGTAATTTAGATGTCTACAATTTCATCATTTAAACTTTTTCATAAATGGCATTCATTTAGAAGTCCTTAAATTTCAAGAAAAGGCCATCATATTAGACATAAAATAATCTCAAATTTGACATTTTTATGTTTATCATTTCAATAATAAAGGCCTTTTGATTATTATAAATTTCTATTATGTAGATAACTAGATATAGATTTTGATTATTATAGATTTCTATCATGTAAACAAGAAATGAAAGTTATTTTTGAATAAATTTAATATAGAATATTATGTTTATTTTGATATGTCTTCTCTTTATTAATCTATATAATCCAAATTTCTATTATAAAATTTTAAAATAATATAAATTTCTATTATAAACTTTTAAGGTAAAAATAATATATAGATATGCAAAGAGAAATAATTCTACAAATTTATATAATTTTAATTATCATTGCTTTATTCATAATAAAAGTACAAGCTTATGAGTAAAGAGGAATAATATATTTGTAAATTTATACAAAATAACTATACTAACTCATCAATAAACAAAAATTATATGTCTACATGAATACATAAAAATAATAGAAAAATTATTATGTATGAAAATCTTTATCCTTGATGTAAACTATAGCATTGTTGCTTAAATTTCTTTGGCTTGTATACTCTGGGGATAAGAAAGTGGATTGAGAATACAAAAGAACCATGATTAAATTATCATTTATTGACTCTTCCATTCCATTTTTACTCAATAGCAAATAAGAGAGTATACAATAGAATGGAACTAAAAGTTAAGGTTCTCCCATTATATCAAATTATAATTTATCAGTTTTTCCATTCCACTTTGATTTTTTGAGAAATAAGAAAGCATACAATGGTAAAGAATCAAAGGTTAAGGTTCCCCTATTATATACTCTCTTATGAAAGTGGAATGAGAGAATAACAAAAATTGTATGTATTAAAATCATCATACTCAATATAATTCTAATTTGTTTCCTATTTTTCTTCATATTAATCATGAGAGTATATTGGATACTCTAATAATGAAAGTGGTCAATCGCTAGATAGATATCGAGAAATTATTAGGGAGTGAGATGTCAAAAGAGTTTCATACAACAAAATAAAGTTAAAATTAAGATTTATAGAAAGATAATAAATATTAGTTACTAAATAAAATTGATGTCTTATAATTTTGCAATATCCAATGAAACTTTTGAAATATCTTTTAAACGATAATTATTAAATAAAATTAACAAGTATTGCTTCTATGATTTTCTAATAAGACTCTTGAAATACCTTTTAAATGATAATTTTTTGCTAAAACTGATGTACTATGCTTTTGCAGTTTTCAATGAAACTTTTAAAATCCCTTTTAGATGACAATTAAGTAGAAAATTTACATTCTAATTTTTTACCCAAGGTTTAAACATCAATTATATTTTTATTTATCATTTTAAATTTTCACGTAATTTCAAGAATACAATTGTGCCAAAATAAACCTTAATTTTATTTTAAATCGACATCTAATAACTAATGTAAATCATCAATTTCAAAATAGCATTAATTTATTTAGTTAATTGAAATATTTATTACATTTAATTAATAAGTTAATTAAAATATTTATTTAATTTTATTTACTCAACTATTTAATTTATTTAGTTAATTAGAAAATTTTATTAATTTTTTTAATTCATTTAGAAATTTATTTTTAATTTTACTTATTTAAATATTAGAAATTTTTACTAAAATATTGGAAAATTTTATTAGTTTTAATTGTAAAGTTAATTAGAAATGCTTATTTAGTTTTACTTAGTTAAATATTAGAAATGTTAAGATAAATACCATAAAGGTTTATTAGTTTTCATTATTAAGTTAATGGAAAAATGCAAATTACTCCCTTTAACTTTAGAGTGGTTAGATTTTACTCCCTTCGACCTTAGAAACTTAGAAATTACTCCTTTAAATTTTATAAAACTTGGGAATAACACCCATTTTTCACTTAATTACACGTTTTATCAAATTATGTAATTTTTTATAAAATTTATAAAAAGTAAAATATTATAAAATATTATTTTATTTTATTTTTTAAATATTAATTTTTTGACCTTATATACAAGTATTTAATTAAAATTTTTACATATAATT
Organism: Sindora glabra; assembly: GCA_020226215.1. Lineage (NCBI taxonomy): Eukaryota > Viridiplantae > Streptophyta > Magnoliopsida > Fabales > Fabaceae > Sindora > Sindora glabra. The sequence continues at coordinate 10,429,650 of CM035231.1, forward strand.
TAATTTTATTAATTATATAACATAAAAATTATGTATAAAAAAATGACTAAAAAGCTAACATATTGTAATATTTTGACTCTTATCTAAAAACTTCATGAAAAAGGCATATAATTTGATAAAATGGTTAATTAAATGAATGATAGATTTTGGTTCTAAGTTTTGTAAAGTTTAAAAGATGATTTCTAAGTTTTCAAAGTTGAATGATATAAAATTCAATTATCCTAAAGTTGAAGGGGTAATTTACATTTTTCTCTTAAGTTAATTAGAAATGTTTGTTTAACTTTATTGCATTAATTGGTTAATTTATTTAGTTAATTAGAAAGGTTATTACTTGTATTAATTTAATTAGAAGTATTTATTTAATTCTAATAGAAATTAGAAATGTTAATTTAATTTTAACAAATTAAATATTATAAAATTTAAGTTAAAAATTGGAAAGTTTTTTTAGTTCCACAAGAAAAAAAACACATATTAACAACGGAAAAATTCATCACTAATTTGAAAAATTACATTATTAAAAAATTTAGTAACAAAACTAGTGACGAAAATGGAAGCATCAATAAATAGCACCTCATTAATTGAATTAGTGATGAAATAATTGCATCTATTACTATATTCCATCACAATTTGGCAAGATAATGATGAAAGAAATGCATGAAGGGTTGAAATTAGTGATGTGTTTGTCTATTATTAAATTTATTGACATCATTGGAATCTTTTTCACTAAAATGTGAATTAGCAATAAATATTTTCATCACAAAATTGAATTCATTGCTAATTGTAAAATGTTGCTAAAGTGGGAAATTCAAGGAAAATTAGTGGTGTTGTTTTCAAAATGTCATCACTAATATTATGCACTTTGTTAATGTGCTATTTATTTTTAGCAATTCAAATAACAAACACCTATCTAATCAAAATTTGTAAAGCCTAAACCCTATTAACAATTAATTACTCTAATTGAATTTCATGAAATAAAATTGAATGTGAATATTTTATTTATATTAAGAAAAATATAATAAAATCAATAAATTCCAATATATATTCCAAAAAATTTAAGGTTCAAGATTTGTACATATGAAAAAAAAATTTAATTGCTAGCTTTTGAATGATACTTTCATGTTACATTCATGCTATTCAATTATCAACTATTAAGATGCAAATCCTTGCTATTGAATTGTCATCCTTTGTCAACCACTTGTATGTTAAATGTCCATTTCAAAATAGATAAAAATGAACCTCCTTCTTTTCTATATTGCTAACTCATTGCAGTGAATTTAAGAGTAATGATAGCCAAAAAAAGTGAGTATTTCTACAAAAGTTTATAGATAATGGCCATAGGAAAAAAATTATTACCATGAATATGAAAGCAAGGAATTACTTCGAGAATACCATGAAGACAATTATTATCACTATTTATTTCCTCTATTATATAGCTGCCTCTAAATACCAAGTTGTTTATGCCTTTTCATTAAAGTCATGAGACCTACATTAAGCTCCTTGGCTGCTTACATTATAGGTATGTAGAAGTGTGCCATCCTTCTACAATTAGGAAAGCATTAAATAATTATAATGAAATAATTTAAAATATTACTACGTTAATGAAAAAAATGTCATCTATGACTTAAATATAGTGTAAAAGATCTCTAATCCATAAAAGTAGCACTTCTTTTTTTTAGCTTAAATATGCTATTCCACATTAATACTTACAACTCACCCTACGGATGCAACCCAAATCCCACCATTAGTTGGGTTTAAACCTTAAGGATGTATTGGTGGGTATCCTCAATATATAGCTTAGTGCTCTGTAGATATTAATAAATCATAAAAATTAAAAGAATTCAACAATATGAGTACATTTAATTTCCTTTTCAATTCATTCGCTATTTCTTCTTTCACTCCCTACCTATTGTTAGGAGTAGTCATTTTACAAATACTTAGAATTTCTATATTTTGTGATATAAGTTGTTTCCTATTTATTCTCCTAAAAAAAGGTTACACCTTTACCAATTTTGATAATAGTAAGCCAGCCTAAGATCCTCTTAGACCCAATTGTGAATCACATTTAATAGCTAATAATACAAGCTTTACACTATTGAAAACTAAATACAATTCACAAGTGGGTTAAAGAGGATTTTGGTTTAGCTCTTATCCCTAACATCACCAAAAGATACAACCTCCTTTTCAAAAGTAACAAATTGCAATGAACCTATATTGTTAAACATGGAAATACTAGGTTTTAGTGAGGTAATTCCTCTTAGTAATAGGTAAGGAGTGAGGGAAGCAATAGCCAATAAATTGAAAAGAAAATTAAATATAGATAGTAAAAGGGAATTAGTGCTAATGTTGGAATTTTTTAAATGTCTTGTCTTAGGGAATTGAACTTAGTAAATTACAATAAACTTAAATAATGTGAATCTTTTACATTTAATTGAAAAAAGCATATTGGATTAAGATAGTTTCCATTAATAGAAACTAAATAGAAGATAGAATTTGAAATTCATAATGGTAAGTAATTTAAAATTAATCACAACATAAAAAAGTTCTAATGATAATTGTGTTATTGCAATTATGGACATGGAAATTAAGATAAGGAATGCAATATAATTAGTAAAATGTTTAAGTTGCCATGTTCATGAAAACCCATGACAATATTCACAAGTTATATGTCATCTCATGCATTAAAGCAAATAATTTAAAGGATGACACGACATAGACATCATTAGATAGCATGGATCTTTTATTTTTCTTTTACTTTTTTTTACATCTAATTCATCTTTTTGGAGTAAACTTAATTAATTATTTATCAAATTCTTTTTAGAATGAACTATGAAGGATTATACTTCTTTTTTCAATAAAAAAAATGTCATAAGGGTAAAAGGTTCACCTCCAATGTTATAATTTTTCCCCTCCAAGCTTAATTTATGGGCAAATCAAGTTGACTAGCATTTAAGTTATTTTCAAAAGGTTGTATTTTTGGATTGATAGTAAAGGTGATATTCAATAGAGTTAAAGACAATTTTTATCTATATAATAATCTTGATTGATATTATTATAATTTAGTTATGTGGTTATACTTGTTATAGGAACTAGCATTATTTCCCATGTGATGCACTAAGAAGGTTAATTTATATTTATTTCATGTTTAAAATTAATTAAATTGTATATGAATTATAAAATATAAAGAAAATAGAACAATTATTATAAAAAATTACTAATGTCCTCTTCTATCTTAATTTGAAAATTTATATAATCTATGTATTAACATCTTCCATACCTTGGACGTATATCAAACTCTTTTTTGAAAAATTTTTATTTTCTATAATTATATTATCATATTTATTAATAATTGAACATAACTATAAAATCATCCATTAAGCCTATAAAATACAATGAGTGACTCAAATATTAATATAAAACTTGAAATGATTTCCTAGAATTATTCCTTTGTAGTTTGATTCTTTTCAGGCTTTGACCCACCAATTTACCTAAAAAAAATTAAAATTATTTAACTTAATTAAAAAATATCTTATGTCACTAAATACTTTTAACAATCCAAAACTTTTAACTTACATAATATTTAGTATCTCTTGTAAGCTTTGCATTTTGGGTTTGATCCTAAATTATTACGTGTTTGCATCTTGTGAATTTGTCATTCCTATTATTAAAAAATAAAAATCAATAATTCAATCATGAATTTCATATTTTTATCATGTCTAGGGTTAAAATGTTTATAACGAAAATATAATAGTATAAGTCAATAATTAATATCAAGAATGATATGTAATAATATAATAAATTAACTACAAAAATATAACTAGCATTTTTTATGTTATCTATTAATTTTTTTTAAATTAATGATTTTGAATTGATGTTTATGTTGGTACTAATTTTCAAATTTAATTTTTAAATAAATATATTTGATTTGTTATTGATCAAAGTGATTAACTTTCTATATTAAAAGTATTTTTCACGTTAAAAATGTCTTGATGGAAGAGCAGACATATTTTTAATAAAAAATTTATCATATTTAATCCTTAAATAAATATGTTTAATTTGATATTGATTATAGTGATAAACTTTATATGAATCATGTTTTAGGGAATATTATGTATTAATTAACGGATTGACATAATTTTTTGTAAATGAATAGAATATTCTATTTAAGTTCACAAAAAATTAAAATATATATCATCATACATTAATGAGTCTATTTTATTTAAAACTTGGAAAATGATGAATATCCCAAAACTTTGTTCTGATCAAGTTCCGACCATGCTTTTATTATTAACTTTCTTTGTTTTTCATTTTAAATGTTGGTATCACAATTGTTAATTATAGTTTCTACATACCTTTTTAATGTGATTCGGGTCTTATTTGATTTATATTTGTCCAGGTGATATAACATTATTTTGAAAACTTATAGATGGTTGTTAAGATTTCAATTTTAAAAGATATTTACAATGGATATGAGCGCGCGCGCGCGCGCCCACACACACACACACACATATATATATATATATATATAATTTAAATTTAATTCACTTTCAATATAAATTAATTTTATATTAACACTTATTCATACATTATCATATCAATAAAAAATTATTAAAACTTCATCAATTAAAGTTAAAAGTTCTTAATTGGTGTTACTTTTTAATAATATATTTTCTTTTCATAAAATATTTTATATCGATAATATATCAAGTTTATATATATAATATAATCTAGAAAAATTATCAATATTGATTAACTTGTTGCTCTTTTTTTTAATAATTTTCACCATACTAATAAATATTCATATTACTTATCATACATTTATATTATATATCATACATATATACATTGTATGATATTTTTTTTAAAATTATAATAATTATGAGGCCACTTCTACTATGCCACGAGTTGCATATGAAGCAACCACATACGTGGCTTCACCAGAATGATTGAGGGCTTATCATGCAATTGAAACTGTTGAAATAAATTGATTACATGACCAAGTTATCCTATAGTCATAGTTAGGGGTAACAATTTTTGACATGACACAATAATATGACACAAGTTATACAGGTTCGGGTTAGGGTTAATCAGGTTTAGATCATAAACGAGTTAACCTGTCTGACCCGAATAAATTTAGTGTTAAGTTCAGGTCAACCCATTTAACCTATTTTTAACCTATTTAAATTATACAGGTTATTAATCGGGTCAATCTGACCCATATAATTCATATAACCTGAATAAAAAAATATAATATATAAATTTATTAATTATTAATTTATATAAAATAAAAAATTAATATAAATATATTGATAAATAGATTTAGGTAGGGTTAAAAGGATTATGTTACTACTATAAAAGCATATTATAAGTATTTCAGGTTATACGGGTTGAGTCGAGTTAATCTATTTATTAAATGGGTCATGTCGTATCAAGTTGTTTAATAAATGGGTTGTGTTTAAATTGAGCATAAATGAGTTGAGATTGTATTCAACCTGACTTATTTACCCGAATTACCACCCTTAATCATAACTAAATAAGGGGAAAAATGCTTATTGCATAAAAAGGACCTAAAAAAAGTCCTACACTGATTCCTTGACTTGCAAACTACATCGCTGAGCAATTAGGAAATTTATATTATAATAAATTATGAATTTGTCTAAGCTCTAATTTATAACATATTTATTTATTTTTTAATTATTATATGGAAAGTTCTTTTCACATTTTCTATTAATCCTATTTATCAAACTTTTAGAGTTGTTAGTTTATGTGGAAAGTAATTTTTTATAAGAAATTAAACTTTATAAAAAGTAACTTCTTATGTGAACTTATTGAAAAATTTATCAAAAAATTTTTAAAATTATTTGATTGATGCTAAAAAGGTCATACTTCTCGAGAAGTAATTTTTTATATTTTATATGATTCAACTTTCAACTTTTCAAAAAATATTAATAAAATGATTATTATATTACCAATAATATTATAATACAAAATAATAAATTTTAGTTAACATTAATTAAATTTAATAAGGATAATTTTATTTTTATATCCATAAATAATATACAAAATTGAACTTATTTAGGGGAGATGAATGAGTAATTTTTCATACTCTATGGAAAGTAAAATTTTTTAAACAATTTTATTTCTCCTAATTTATTAGATAATGGCTAATCAAATAATTTAATTTTTTCTATTTCTAAGCAAATAGAACTTCTTATACTATTATTATGAACTAAATGATCTCTTATTATTTTACATTTAATTATGAATTTTTTCTTTTCATTTTATTTACTTTATTGCATATTTTTTCCATTTTTTATTTTTATTATTAACAACTTAAATTCAATAATATTATTAAGTAGTATTGACCTAAAATAATATGTTTAATATTTATTAAAAAATATTTCAAAAAAATTAAAAATTTGACATAAAAAAGATTAATTAAATTAATTAATTTCACATTCTATTTTTCTGACAAAAAATGAAAAATAAAATAAATTTTTTATTTAATTTTTGTCAATGATGTTGATTTTCAAATAATTGAGATTTTCTCAAGTTTTAGAGGTCATGCACATTCCTTTTTCTTTTATTTATTCTATTATATATTTTTTTATTTACTGATATTAGTTATAGCTCAAATACTAATATTGATATAACTTAATATATTTTATTTTTATCACAAAAACATTTGAAAAGAGTTAAATTTAATAAATTGAATTAATTAGGTATATAATACATTTTTTTAACTTTTGTTACTTTACAAATAATGTATTATTTCTTTTTTTATCAATCCCATTGCATTTTTTTATATTCACTCCTATTATTTATAGTTTTGATAATTATATCATTAAATACTATAAATATAATACAATGTAATTTATTTTTATTATAAAAATATTTTAATTAAGTTAAAATTTTAACTAAAACAACCCTAATTGAATGAATTATTAAATATTTATTTTTAATAATATATGCAAGAAATTAAACTTATTTATTTATTTGAAAATTTCCAAAAATTGCATTACATCAATTTTCAAGATCTATATTTTAAATTGAGTATTTATAAATTGATATTTATATTTAAATTTATTCTTCTATCAATGTAAAGTAGATTTATATTATTACTCACTTATATATTGATATGTAAATAAAAAATTACTAAAATTTATTTATTATTATTAAAAATTTTAGTTGTTATTGTTTTTTAATAATATATTTTTTCTTATTTATTAATAGTATAAAATATTTTATAATGTAATGGATCAAATTCAAACTTTTGACATTATGCCATGGTTTCATAACTTAAACATTATTCCTCTTCCTTTTATTTACTTCATTGCAAGTTTATTTTCACTTCACTTTTGTTATTCGTAGTTCAAATGCTAATATGACACAATCTATATAAAAATATTTAAAATAATTTAAAATTTTAATATAAAATATATTAATCAAATTTTTTATTTTTTATAATTATATATGAAAACTAAAATCAAATTTATTTATTTAAATTTTTATTTTTTCTTGATATCAATTTTTTAGTGTTACAATTTGAATTAAATATACATTTATTATAATTTTGTTAAGACTTTCTAGTGTATGCAATTTTTCTCTTTCCTTTATATATTTCATTATATATTTTTCTTTTTTATATTTAGTTATATTGTTTATAGCTCAGTCATTAATATTATCAAATAGTATATATATTATAATATGTTTTATTATTTCTAAGAAATATTTGGAATAAATTAAAATTTTAATGTGGACCATACTGAAGGAATTAATTAATTTTGCATTATTTTTAAAAAAATATTTTAAAATTAAAATTAAAATTATTTATTTAAATATTTACTAATATTTTTATATCAATGATCGAGTGTTATATTGGAAATCAAATACATATTAATTAGGATTTTGTTAAAAGTAGTTTACATCTCATATCACTTCTCTTCCCTCATCTACTTTATTGCATGAGTTTTCTATTATTTTTCTTTGTGCATCCTATTATGTAACTCAAACACCAATATTATTAACTAAAATTAATTAGTATAATTAAAAACATTTAACTTAAATAGCATACGATGTTGTGTGAAGACTTTATCTTTTTTTACATCTTGAGTTATGTTTTGGAATTTTATTTATGTATATTTAGTAATTTAACTACTCTTATCATAAAAAAATAATTTATATATTTGTTATATAAATATTTTAAATAATTTAAAATTTAATTTAATTGAAATAATTTATTATATATTCTATTTCTGATAAAATGTTTTGAAATTAAAATCAAAATTATTTTTAATATTTGTAAATATCTTATGGATATAAATTTTATGTTATATTTCAATTTAAATTTACTATAATCAATTCAAAAATTATCAAAATTTTAATATATAGTATATTAATTTATAATACTATATTTAAATTTAGATTTACTATAATTAATTTGAAAATTGCCAAAATTTTAATAAATAAGATATTAGTTTATTTTTAATTAATATATCTTACAAAATATATTTGATTTCACTATTTTCACAATGGATTCAAATTGAAGATAACTTGTGATATTTTATATATTTTTATTTAGTAGAAAGTAATGTATAAGTTGAAAATTTTTTTATTTACAAAATTGAATGTATAACTGTACAATAAATGCAACAAATTCAATTTTATCCTTTTATCATATTTTTTATGTAAATAAAATTTTAATTTAGATAAAAGAATATTTACAGTTCGCACATCGTACCGACTTACCATCTAATAAAAAAGGAGAAGACTACGGTGCACCTCTAAAATAATGGTGCACCGATGCTTCATCAGATGGACGGTGCAGATTGTATTACAAGATATGGCTTACTAAAATTAAAATATTTGCAAAGTGACCCCAAAAATTCAATTAATTTCATTTGTTATTTTAAGTTTTTTTTTGCCATTTTGTTATTTTGAGTTGGATTTGCTCATTTTAGTGTAACCCAAATGAAAAGAAGGGGAATGGAAGCACACAAGGAGTTTGAGGGTGAATGAGCACGCATCATAGGCGAGTGAGAGAGAAGGTGAGCAAGGAAAATTCCCCTTTCTTTCTGCATAATGTCATGGTTAGTGGACTTCCATTTGATCTCCTTGCTAGTTTTTGTCTTCAACATCTTACTAAGAAAATAGAGGTTTGATTGGTTTTGAAATTATTACTCCGTTATTGCACATTCTCTGTGTTTCACTTGGTGTATGAATTCTATTTTTTGAACAATTATTTTGAGTGAACAAGGATGGCATTATGAAATCTCATAGTATCCATGCAATTTCTAGTATAAATAGAGGATTCCATAAGGTAAGTTTTCTGGTAATTGAAGATTTTTTTTATTACTTTATTCAATGAGCTGAGATGAATCGAATCTTCATGATGCATTTTGGTTGGATATATTGTTCTTTATGCTATTGCTAATATTTTCAAGGCATTTCAATTAGTATTTCAATCACAAAATATGAAATATAGATAATACTATAATATAATGGATGAAAGATTTCTAAGGAAATTAAATCCATAACAAATAAATAATCAATTTCTCTTACTAAATACATCATTTGTTTTTTGATGAACCTACTATGACAAGACATTTGCATAGCCATCTAAATTAGAATTAAAAGCTAGTTATATGGTAGAATAACATGGAAGGCAAGCTCTAAGTCAAAGCATAGACCAATTGGTATTAATTTTTTCCTTTGTGCAGACATCTTTCAATTTCTTCTAAGTCAAAGCATCTTAGATTCACTCTTTGTTTTGGTGATATTGAACTCTAATGTTTATCAACTTTGGTGTTTTGAAAGAAAATTATATGTTGTGTTTAATAATAGTGGAGTTGAAGTAGATGCAACAACTTAGTAGTTTAAGTCTCCTCTTGCTAGCATTTTTTATAAATGTGGACTGGTTTTGAGCCTTGATATAATATAGGATGCACTTGCCTACTTTTTTAGGATTGCTGGAGAGGGGACCTTTTGCATATAAGTTAAAGATGTATTTGGAGGACAATGAAGCTTAGCCAACTAAAGTTAAGCTATAAAGCAAACTAGGTATAATTTATGCAGTATTCATGTTTAGTTGGTGTGGAATTAAGTATCATGATCACTAATGAGTATACAACTTAATTCTTCTAATTAATGCAAATTCATGAACAAAAAAAATCTATTCCAATTCTAAGGGTAGCATTCGCTTATGTTATTGTGTCATTGATTAGTATGGGCTTTGAAATATTTAAATTTTGATATTTTCAGAGTAAATGAAATAACTATGAGATGCACACATAAAAGAAACCAAAAATCTTAAGCCAACATTTTAATGGTGAACTTATGGCAAGGCTTTAGAAATGTGGGTTTCTTGAAATGCATGCATATTTAGAATGATTTCAATACTTAATTATTAGTGTAAAATGCATGCATATTACCATGTCCATACCATGCAACCCTTTTCATGTAAATATCTTGACTAGAATTCTTTCTTTTTCCATAATATTGATTTTGGCAGCATTCTATTAGGGATTAATTCATAATTAATAATATTATGATTTTTTTCCATCATGAATTATCTTGGCAAGTATATAGAGATGTTAATGACATTTTTATCTTTTTTACTTGTATGCAGGGTTTAAGGTCGTGCTGATAGATAGAGTAACTATGGAACATGTAGTGACACTAATAATTGAAACTCTCAATAGTAGGGACATATAAGGGGCGACCAATCTACTGAGAGTAGTTCAAGTCCTTCTGGTTAAGGCATTGAAAGTTGCAAGTTTATGTTGGACAAAATGCTTGACATAGGCTCCAATATAATCTATCTATCAACAAAAATTCTATACACGAATGCATTTAAAGAGTCTACAGTTTATCCATAATCCTTTATTTTCCTTTAATTGTATTATTGCAGTAAGAGTTTCCAATCTATAAAATGTTTTTAATTAATAACAATATTCCATTACCTTGACTTGATTTTGCTAACCTTATAATTGCATGTTTATTCTTATTTACCCTAAACAATGTAGAAAGAATTTGTTAAATATGTAACTAGTGATTACACAAGGAAGAAAACCATTTTACTATTAATTCTTACTATCATAAATATTTTATTCTTAAAGGAGATAATTTTCATACTTTTTTATTTTTATAACAGAAAATAAATATTATTTAATTAAAAATTGGATATTGGATACAAAGTATTTAGATTCTTATAATCAATTATGCAAATTGATTTCTCTCCTTAATAATATAATATGACTTGTAATGGAGTTAACTAGTTAATTTATTTGATGGCGATGACTCACAAAATTTTCTCTTTTTTTCCTTTATATACTCATTAGCAATCACTCTTATTTTGGTACATAATTAGCAATCATGGTATATAATTTATCCTATTGAAATTCATTACACAAAAATAAAGTAAATTTAAATTTAATTTATATCTTACAAAGCAATCGAATTGTCAAAATAAACATAACTTGTAGTGGTTTCTTCCTATAGCCATTATGAGAGATGCTAAAATATCACCATTGTACTTAATAATGAATTAACGATACAAAATGTTTTTGGAATAAGAATAATTAAAGTTAGCTTAATTTGGCATGATGTCATTTGTTATAAAATTTTAGTTCATCAAACTTTACCTTTAGCCTTATAATTTAGGAAAATTAAATGTAGATATACTCATCAATTTATTCAAATCTCAAATCAATCAAATCTTTGCTCTTTAATTTTGGAAGAACTACTGCCTTAGTCTACTCAAAACATATCTTTTTTTTAGTTAAATAGTAAATTACAGATCTATAAAAAGAAGGATACATAATGGTCATGCAATTAAATACAATAATAAATTTCAATGACTAGATCCTTCATAAACAGAAACTAAGAACATATTTCTAACTTGCAAAGAAGGAAATAAATTCATTAAGCCTTCAAACAACATCAACATCTATAGCTTCTAGATCTTTTTTCAAACTTCCAATCAACAATGAGATTATATCATTTTTATCTTCAAACGACATCAAGATTAGCAACTTTCAAGTCCCTTTATAAGCTTCCAATCAAGTATAAGATCTGCATTATCTTCAAAAATACCTAAACTTCCTTGACTAAATCATCTTTAAAGCTTTACTATATAAGAGATACCAAAAATACAAAATTTGCACAAAGGTGAAGAAAAACTCAATTGTAAGAGAGTACAGAACCAAATGAAAAATATTTACATAAAAAAAGTTTCCCTCTATAAGCACCAAATCACTCGATTGTAGAGTATGGAAGATGCAAATAGACTCAAAACATATCAAATGGGACAGAATTCCAAACAAGATCACAAGATTTTCTTCACAATGCAATCTATTCTATTTGACATTTCCATCATCTTAAGTATGATATAAATACCGCACAACAAAAATAAAAACAAATACCCATATGCAAATATAAAAATAAGACAAAAATAGAATATTATATAGTAACAGAAATAGTGATAGAACTAGAGGATTTACAAATTGTCTTACATATAAGCCACAAAGCAAGTTAACTTGCAATTTAAAGAACTCTCCTATAGCATGACTCATATAATAGTTTTGTAATATCAGTTAATCCAACAAGGAATACAACCATATGTTTCAGGTAAAAGATCATCAATGAATTCAATATAAAAAGGCATTTAAAAAATGATAACAAAAAGTGATCAAATAAAGAAATATACAGTGTCATTCAGACTTCATTTTTCTTTGGATTTATAAGAGAAGATGAATTTCATTATAAACTAATATGTAGTATAATTCAGATTTTAGAAAATCCATGAATTTGAAAGAATGTATCTCATACTTTGTTCCTCTGTTGGGATAAATATAGGCCTAATGCTTCAGCCAAACAAGTTCTAACCAACTCCGTTGCTAATGCTTTGATAAAAAGATTTAAGTTGTTTTTCACTTGTCAGCAGTAGTATACTTTTCAACCCTTTCAACCTGAGAAGTGCTTTTTTTTAGGTTAATTGTAATACATAGTACATGCTAGGTTTCAGAAATTAAATTAAAAAAAAAGAACCAATAACAAGACATCAAAGTGTAAAAGCTAACCTATCTAAGCATGCTAACAACTAGTTCATTTGATTAATGAGCACATCAATTATGTGATCCAATATTAGCGATATCTATAAATGCTTAACATCCTACTTAGGCACATTAAGCTCTTATATACAAGTGGATCTTATCAAATTCAAATATTAGGCTAACCATAACTATAAATTTCTCACAAAACAATTTGACATGTTAAGAATTAGTGCTACATAAAATCATAAGCGCCTCTAATTTTTAACCCATTGTGAAGAGTTTTTTAAGTAATATGTAAATCTTTACCAAGATAAAAGGAAGAGAGGAAAATGTTAGAGAAAATCCAGAGATATACTTAAATAAATTAAAACGGGAAGATAACCCTACATTTCTTTCCTTTCCCTTACATTTTCTTTACTCAAACACATACCACAAGGAATCAGAAGTCAGCTAATATAAGAGGACCAAATGGGGATGGTAATAATGGAGTTGAAAGGAAGGAATTCATAATTAAATTACCTTGGTTATTTTTTGTGAATCATACTTGTTCGAAATCCCTCTCCAGTTAAGTATAACATATTACTTTAGTTTCAGAATAGGGATCTCCATATCTCGAAGCTGAGACATAATAATTTTTCCTAGTTTTGACACTTACTTTTTTAGAATTCTACATTTGCTAGAAATGCCCTGTACAAAACTGAAAAGGGCTTTAACTTTTTGAATGAGAAATGCAATGAATTCAACCAACAAGAATAAAGTTTGATGTTGAATTTACTAATTGTAGAGAAATTAAATTTTTAAATATTTTAAAATTTAATAAAAATAAATAAATAGTTACAAGTTCAAAATTTAAATCAAGGCTCAAATGAAAAGTAGGTATAAATTTTATAGCACTTTCAAGTAAATAGAAATTAACATAAAAAGAAATTTAATTAAATGAGATCTAATCCAAAAACATAAAAAAAAAACCCACACCTGAAGAGTGGTCATTGAGCATCCTTTCATCCTTGATCGCACTTGTTTGCAATTTCTTCTGTAATGAAAACCCAGCGTCGCCTTCCTATTTGATTTGGTCAAATGCACTCCATCTATTAAAGTCAGATCTCATTAGCATTTTTGGGCTGGATTTTAATTTAGTTTAAGACTTTGTTCTTAAAAGGAGTTATTTTTGAAAATTGAGGGGTCAATATGGGAATTTCAAAACTCCCCAATAACAGGTAAAAAAACTTAATAACAGGCTGTCTAATCCTTTTTGGATTGTTGATATGGTGATGCAACTGGGCACCACTTTGTCAGTGGTGCACAGTAGTCTCTCCCAATAAAGAAATGAAGAAAAGAATGTAAAAGGATAATATTATTTTTAGGACTCTCATTTGGAGAGGTAATCTGCAAACTGTTATCGATTTCCACTAACCATTTACAGCTAGTTGCCAAAAGTAATTCTCTCCACGTGTCACAAATTAAATGGCTAAATATGGGTTGTATGACATGCAACAAATGGGATTTCCACCAGAGAAACCTCCTTACAATTATTATTTGTTAAAGATTTTTATATAAAATATAAATTAATGTAAGAAAAATATAAAATTTATATGAACATACATAAAGTTTTTGTGGTTGTTAAAAAAGTGACACTTAGTTATTATTTAGAAATTAGCCTTATAATAATGAAATACGTTTGTCGACTCATTATTTTGACCAATTATAAGATTATTTATTACACAAGTCTCCTTTAACAATATTTAAATTATACAAAATAAAAACTTTTGAGACATGCTTATGCTCCACTATTCAATTTCAATTATTAAAAAATAAATTACTAACAATATTAATAATAATTATAATCAAATCTTTGTTAATAATGAAATAAATGTAATATCTCAAATAAAGTAAAAGATCCAAGCAAGAACTTAGAGTATGAACCACTTTAATAGAAATTTAGTAAAGTAATCAAGTAAAATTTGGATAAATTGCAGAGATAGCTTGAAGTATGTCTAGCTAGATTTTTTCAAGGAAAAAAAATTAAACACTAATATTGACTAAAATATAATTAAAAATCTAGCATTAAATTTGAAAAATTATATAAAAATTTAATAGAAAATTATAAGTGCAAATAACCCAAAAACCTAGATATTTGGCCCAAATTTGAAATAAATTTTCTTGATTTATTTGGGTTAACTTAGTATAATTTTTTAAGCTCAAATTTTATTTTTGAAAAAAAAAAGATAAGGCCCAGGTAGAGTCCAACCTTTTGGAAGAAGTTTGTAACAATTAGGTAAATAAGTGAAAAATTAAAAGCAATTATTAGTAATTGTTTCTAGGCATTATATTTGCTAAAATTTAGTGGATTATGAGACATTACCTTCTAAAAATCAACCCTAAATAGCCATGCCTCCATGTACTAATTATCATCAATTTTTACAAATGGCTTAAGAGGGAAGTTTGGCTAGATTTTTATTTAAGGCTTTTCTACTAGAGTATTCAACTTTTCAATAAATCCCAAGAGGTTTTCCAAGTAGTTCCATTAAATTTTTGCAAGGTAGCCTAGATTTTCCTCTATTTCCTTCAAATTTTATGAAAATCTTCTCTTCAAAATTCCTATAACTTAGTTTATTTTAGTGAAGTTACTACTTTAGAAGGTATTTGAAAGGTTAAAAAACAAGAATTTGAAGTAAGTGACAAGTATTTCTTGCTTTTTTGAGTTTTCTCATGATAAATGAAAAATATGATGATATATGTTATTGTAGATGCTAGATTAATTAGTGATATTGAATGGTTTAGTTTTAGCATGGTATAAATAATGATATGATGATTCGATGTTAGTGTTTTAATGCCAAGATTGGTAGGAGAAGATTTATTAAGTGTTCCCTTAAGAAATGACAATAAGACTATTTTGAGATTAGAAACAAAACTGTCAAGAAAAGTTAATGATGTTTTTTCTATTACTATTGGAATCGAGGGTTAAAAATTACTAAAATTACAATTTTTGGTATATTAGTGCTACAAATAGTTCTAAGATAAGTGTAGAGAGAATTGAGAATTTTTGAAAAATTTTAAAGTTATGATAAGTGAGGTTGTATAAACCTTAGTTATAAGAGCTCAAAATAGAATTTTGAATTTTGTATTCTGGCATTGGGTGTTGTTTGGGTAAGAATTTGATTGAGAAAAATTAAAATAATTGATATGCTTTGAACATTACATTTTAGTAAGCTTAATAAAAATTTGGTGAGAATTGGAATTGATTTGGATGCTAAAAAGGCTTCTTTTCCATAACTCTTCCAAAATTTTCCAAAATTGGCAATTTTATATTTTTGATTCTATATGAACAATAGCAATGTGGTATTTTTGGAAAAAAATTGAAGTTCTTTATCATTTAACATATTAGGGATGTTATATAAAAATTTGGTGATAATTAAAAGTGATGTGAATGATGGAAAAGGGTTCTTATTGCAATTGCTCATATATTATCTTGTTTTAAATTTCATAGTCTTAGTACCATGTCAATAGTACCTGAGGGTAATGAAATTATAAGAAATTTTTTTTAATATTTATTAATGTATTAGAAGCATTAAATAAAATTTTAGTAAAAATTTGAAATGATTTAGGAGCCCAAAAGGCATTAAATCATAAAATTTTTCACATTGTCCAACATGTTTAATATTTAATACTTTTTATTGAAAAATATTGCAAGTAAATGAAAATTGTGATATATTTGATAATGTTTGAGATATAAATTGCTAATCATTCAAAAAAATTAAGTGTTGTCATTATCTTGAATGGAATGATTGAATATGAACCTTAAATATGATGTCATGTGAAGATGAAATATGAATATATGTGAGAATTGCTAGATTTTATGGCATAATTAGTATTCTGACTATATCTAATGAATTTCAAATGAATAATTGATAATACAGCTAGCATCTATTATTGCTCATCTTGTATATAATTTGTAGGGAGATAATTATATCTTTCGTAAAGAAAAAAAGGTGTAGTGAGGGTTAGAAGGATAAGATTGGTGGCCATATGCCTAGGATGATGGGAGATAAGGTTAAACTAAAGATATAATGAGAAACCTAAGTACTAACTATTGTTATTCTCTTTAGCAAACTTTGTGAATATGATACACAAAAACTTTAATTAATTATTATCTTACATTGTTATATATCTTTGATCTATTATGACAAAAACTCTTTAGAAAAATAGAAAACTAGCCATTTATTGAGTATTTTAATACTCACACCCTTCATTATTGTATATAATTTATAGATTTTGAGCATGGATCCCAAAAAGATAATTAACACTTGCACTAAAGCCTTCCTCTCTCATTAGAGGACTTTCTAGATAACATTTTGTTGGAAATTCCATATGACAACAATGGGTCCCCAGGTCACCTATATTATAAAGCTTAGGAAATTGAATTCTAAGTCTAACCCTCTTGTAGTTAATCCTATTTTTTTGTAACCATTCACTAAACTATAGCTAGTAGTTCTAACTCAGTCAATATACTAACTTCTCCCTCTTCCTCATTTATAGAGTTAGATCCTTAGAAAGATAGTGAATGGAATCATAATGGTCCAAGTTAAAGGTTTTGCCTTTTACAATTTTTGTATATGAACTTATGCTTTTAAATATTACACTCATATATAAATATTTTCTATATATGTAAATCATGTTTTAAATTTTTATATGCGCATACAAATGATATTATTTTCTATAAATGCTTATTTATACCTATAATAAAGTTAAGAAAGTAGGAGAGTTAGAGGGGTCTTAAAAGCTTGTAAAGACATTTGGTTAGTATGTCAATATTAATTAAATGTTTTTACGCCGATCAAAGTACCCAGGAAACAAATCATGACAATAAAGTTGAAACAAAAATTAAAAATATAATTACACATCATCAAAAAATACCATCTTTATATTGTATATTATATATTGATGAAAGATCTTTATAATAAACTTTAACTCTAGCCATGAATTAATGGTGTCCTAATCATCTAATCACCTTTTTTTTCTCTTTTTAGAATAAATATCTTTGAAATGTGTAAATTATTGTGCCATCTTTATAATTTGAATATAATTGATAAAAATAAAATTAAGAAATAAGAAAAAAAACAGCAGCACAAGTTGGGGCAATATATTTGTTAGAAGACCTAATGGAAAAAGAAACAAAAACTAAAATAAACGAACCAAGAAAAATAAAGAAAACTTAAAATTTTTTAAATTCAATACGCGTGCAACTTAAACTTGAATTACGAATGTGCTATTTGTAATGTATATAGACATACATATTTCATACATTTTATTTATTTTTACTATAAAATCTATTTTATCCCGAAAGAAATGTTTAAAAATACATCAAGCATTATATTATTAGGATTGCATTTTAGTCAATTAAAAATATTTTAAATTAAATAAAAATATAATTAAATATTTTATGTTGTCAATAATTTTTTTAAATTATTATTACTGACAATAAATTATTACTTAATTATCAAATTTAATTCTTAAATGATTACGATTGACTTGTTAGCAATTATCTTATTGGTAAAAATATTATATATTATACTTTAAACTCTTTTAAACTTTTTTTTATTAATTTTAAACATATAATAAGTAAAATATAATATACTTAAATGTGTTAATGATGTCAATTAATTACTTAATTGTTTTAAACTTACTTAAACTTATTAACATTCAATTATTATGGGATGATAATAATTATGACATCAAATTAAATTATTAAATATAATATATTAAACAAATATTTATAATTTTTTTAATGTTGTGTTTTAACTTTTTTTAAATCATTAACAAAATTAATATTTATAAATGAATTCAATTTTTTATAAATAAAAATGCAAAATTTTTATTCTCAAAAAATTAATCAATTGAAAATATTATGAAATGAATAAAATATATAATTAAAATTCCTTTTTGATTTCCTTTAATTTTTCCATATTACTAACATTGAATTATTATTTAGAAAGGATAATCATTATCAAATTTATTTGTTAAATAATTATTTTTGACTTGTTATTGATTACAGAAATAACATCTATAATTTAAATTTTTTATTTTTATTTAGATGGGCATAAATGTATTGATTAAAGGATTGGTAATGTTTTTCTATAGAAAATGAATGTAGAAAATTAACATAAAAATTAAAATGTTAGCAATTCTAATTGTAGTTAAACTTTTACTAACAATAAGATGAAATGGGAAGAAAATGTTGGTAGTATGAATTAAAATATTAAAATATAAAATTGATCACAATAAAATTATAAGCGTATCTATTACATAATTTGATGAAGCCATGATCAATCTAAATAATGGTGATGAGCAAAGTTGCAACCTATTTCACTCCTTAGATTATCTAGATAGAGAAAAAAGGGGAAAAAATTTTAGGAGAGTGAGAATCCTTATTGTGCATCATCAAAATAATAATCCTGATCTCTCTATTTAAGGTTAGATTTGTGATAGAAAATTACTGACCACTAAAAGGCTGTAGGTTAGGACCTTTACCCATATGGGCTTATGCATGATCCTACTTATCACAGATTATACACATTAAACCAGGACCCAATCTATTCTATACCTAATGTTAAAATACAAAACTAATTACTTAAATAAATATAGCGATAATTAATTAATGCTAATCCATATAATATTTCTAATAAAATTAATTATTTTATTTTTAAATACAACAATCTCCCACTTGGATAGCATTAAATAATTATATGAAATATTTAAAATAGCAATAATAAAGTAATTAGTATAAATTAAGCTATAAACTTAATTCAGAAAATGGAACCATATAGGATTACTGAATCCAATAGGTAAATAAGTGATATTTAAATATAATTGTCACATAATCTGAAAAGAACAGAATAAATTTAATCTTTCAACCACAATTCAAAAGAGAAATAACTTAAAATTATTGCATTTGATAGGGAAACAAATGATTTATATATGTATAAAACATATCACCAATGTTTCAACATCCGAACTAAGCAATTATTACATAAGTGGAATGAGACCATACAGAATCACTAAATCCGATAAGGAGACAAGTGATGTTTAAATATAATGTCTCATAATCTAAAAGAAATCGAAATATATAAGGTCAATCTTTTGACTACAACTCATAAGAGAAACCACTCAAAATCATTGAATCTGATAGGAATTTCTAATTTAAACAACTACTAGTTGCAAATATCAACAAAATAAAATAAGCATATCTTAAACTCCTACTAAACTAAGGCTTCATTAAAAAATTTAATAAGACCTATATGAGTTACTTGATTCTTAAATGCTCCTACAGGTAAGCCTTTAATCAACGAATCCGCTAGCATGTCTCCACTAGGGATGTGTTCAATGCGAGTCTGAGATTCAATAATCTTCTCTCTAACGAATAGGAATTTAATATTAAAATGTTTCGCACAATTAGAATTCCTGTGATTTTAAGAGAAGCACACAATAGAAGAATTATCGCAATAAAAATTGGTAGAGGTTGTGATATAGAATCAACCAATTACATGTCAGATATTAACTTCCTCATTCATATAGCTTGACAAATAAGGTTGTGATATAGAATTAACTAAATGCATGCTAAATATCAACTTCCTTGACCATATAATTTGACAAATGACCTCATAACATATAATATATTCTGCTTCCATAGTTAAGGTAGCTATAAGTATTTGTTTAATACTTTTCCATGAGACAACTCCTCTAAACATCACAAAGATGTATCTAAATGTTGATTTATGATCATTTATATATGAGGCATACTTAGAATCTAAGTAATCAATATCCTTAAGTGAATTAGATCATCTACAAGTCAACATATGATTCTCAGTATCTCGATGATACCTTATTACCTTCTTGGCTGTTTTCCAATGATTCATTCCAGGGTCACTCAAGTATCTTCCAAGCACACTAATAGCAAAAGCTATATCTAGATGAATGCAAACCTATACATACATAAGACTACCAATAGTGGAAGCTTAAGCGTAAAAAATCTTATCCGTTTTAGCTCTTTCAATATCAGTTTGAGGGCACTATGATTAAGATCACGTATCACTTTTCTAAGAATGCTTTGGATTAGATGCACAAGTATCCATTTTAAACCTTTTAAGCACTCATTCAATGTAATTAGCTTGGGATAAACCCAAAATACTCACGATGGATCTGAATTCCAAGAATAAAAGATGCTTTGCCAAGACCTTTCATATAAAAATAATATGACAACATGCATTTTGACTCATCTAGAAAAATGATTGAGTTGCTATCTAGCAAAATATCATCATAAAGTACTAAGATGACAAAATTACCCTTATCGAAATTATTAAAATTCTTATAAGTATACAATATAGTTATTCAGTATTGCAAGCCTCCGAACTCTTTGAGAACATCCTAATTCAATGGCTAGCTAATCAGGTTCTTCAACATGAGGATCTTTATTTATTTGAATTGGATTGTCAACATTTTTTAGTCTAATAGTAAGAGAGTCAAAATAGGTATAGGCAGAATGGTGGCTTTATTATGTAGATTGATAGCACTAGGCACCAAACTCCCACTATCTAAGTCATCCTCAAAATAAAATATCTGATCAAACTCAATGATCCTGGTACTGTGAATGGGATAAGAAAATCTACAACATCTTAATCTAGTATAATACCCAATGAAGAACCCACTAATTGTTCTAGAGTCTAATTTTTTCAACTGGGGATTATATGGTATGACCCTTACTTTACAATCCTACACTTGAAAAGGTTTTAAAATATGAGAAATCTAGGTCTAACAACACACCTTATTTTACTAATCTTTTTTATCTCTTTTTAGAAAAGTGGTCTAAATGTCAATCCCATAAAATGCAAGAATTCTCATTTATTCTAGAACATTTATACCTAATTTCAACATTGATGGGTACATCAAAAGAAATAATAGGATAATTATTCAAATTCAAATGATATAGACCATTTTGGAAGGTGGTAATATCAATAATAACAAAATTTATAATGAATAAGGAATAATCATAATTATCCAAAATGGAACCAATAGTTAAATTCCTACTCTCAAAAGGCACATCAATAATGTTATTCAAATGTGTCCAAAAGATAAACATAAAGAAAAAATAATCTTATGTATTCAATTTCAACCCTACTTCCTGCTAGTCCCAATACAGTCTTCTCCGTCTCACTTGGGATCTGCCTATTTTTGAGCCCTTTCATGCTCATGCTTGTTCTTTAGCTTATAATATTGAGACATCTTGTGTCTAGGGATCTCGTAATAATTGCACTTGCCCTTAAATTTCTTTTGTTGTCCCTTGCCCTTATCACCACCTTTCTTGAACTCAGGCTTTCTAGATATTTATGTCTCTGGTTTCTTTCCACTTTTATCACTACCACTTGACTTACTATTGGATCCCTAAGACAAGTAATTGACAAAAGGTGGTTGTGAGTTACTTTTCATAGTATCCTCCTCTTGAGTTACTATGGAGATTATCTAGTCTATTATCCATTCTCCTTCTTATGAATTATAGGAAGTTCTTACGTAGCTATATTGAGCTGGCAATAACTGAAGGACTTTGTAGACTAAAGTACTATCTCCTAGATCAATGTCATATGATCTCAACTTATTGTAGTAATGAATTATCTTCATGGTATGCTCCTTGACACCCGAAACTCCATCATAACAGGTATTATCAAGTATGGAAAGGTAGTAGACTTTTTTAGTCTTGTCAAGCTTCTTGAATTTTTTACTAATAACTTTGATGTACTCCATAACAGTGTCCTTATCTGCGATACTCTCTCTAATTCCCTTTTCAATAGTGAACTTAATTACTGCCAAACAGATTTGGTTTGACTTATACCATTATTTGTAATAGATCTTATCTGTAGTACTAGACTCAAGTAATAGATTAGCTGGCTTCGATTCCTTGAGAGCCAAATCTTCCTTAGAGATTGTCAGGTACATGTTTAAAGACTCTTTTTCATTTATCATAATTTGTTCCATTAAAAGTCCTTACCACATATAGTTATTGAAAGGCTGAGACTGATGCAATAGGATTAGTAAATTATTAATTATGCATACACAACATAATTATAACACAAAATTCTCAATTAAACAAATCAGTCAAATAATTATATAACAAAGTGGTATCAAAATTACATGTACCATATGATTTGGCTTGTACAACAGTCTACATAAGAATGTAATCAACATAGCCATACCGATAGGGTATAAGAAATATTAAAATATTATAATTGATGCATGCCTATTCTAAGCAGTCTAAACCCTAAAATTATATTAATAATGTCACACCGATAGAGTGTATCCATTATCAATACATTATGCTCTTAAACATCCCAGAAGGATAATATTTTCATGTAAATAGCCTTATTGTATCCCTAATCTATCACTGGTGTGAATTAAATGGTTATGGGTGCTCATATATGTATAAAATTGTATAATTAAGGGTTTAAAATTTATTTGCTACAACTATACTTATAACTAAAGAGAGTGACTGCTCACCAAAATTAGAAAAAATGTGAAGAATATTGATAAATTTTTATAGGCCAAAATTTCATAAATAAAATGTATTTTATACAGTATTAATTTTATAAAATTTAAAATAAATATTTATTAGCCACAAAAATTTTGAAAAAAATTATAGATAAATAGAAAATTAAGTTTTATATAAGTGGGCCAAATCTCGAGCCTTCAAGCCTAATGCATTGACCGAACGCGCCTCTATGCACGTAGGCATGGCTGATGTTGAATTAGGTTCACATGTATGCTGGTGGGACAGATGGGCTTAATCCAGCGGACCCCACAACAAGGCCAGAGATCCATTTGGTGAAATCTATGGTCGCTGCCATCTTCTAAATGGCAAAGCAAGAAAGAGTAACTAGCCTATGATGCATGATGCCCTTAGGAAAAATTTATCAAAAATAAATTGAATCAAATCTTATTTGATGGCCATTTCTTCTTGAGACCACCAATAGCATGGTTTCTGATAAGCCCTTTGTCCACTTGGCCTAAGAATTAAATCCAATTCAATTCGAATTTCGATTTCTCAATTTTCATGTATATATATATATTTTTTATTTTTTTGTTTAAGCTTAAATAAAAATTTTCAAACCAAAAGAAATTTGATGCATAATTGCGTGCATACAAATACACGCAAGAGAAATTAAATCTAATACATTATGGAATAATTAAGACTAAAGGATTATATAAAACAAATTGTTTACTCACAAGAAAATTTTTCCTAGGCCTTAAAAACTAGATCCAAAAATTAATTAAATTAATTATAATTAGATGATTAATATTAATCATACTATCAACACAACTTTGATACCATCTGTTGGTAGTATGAATTAAAATCTTAAAATATAAAATTGATCATAATAAAATTATAAGCGTATCTGGTGCATAATTTGATGAAGTCATGATCAATCTGAATAATGGTAATAAATAAAGTTGCAACCTACTTCGCCTTTTAGATTATCTAGAAGGAGAGAAAAAATGAAGAAAAATTTTAGGAGAGTGAGAGTTCTTGTTGTGCATCATCAAAATAATAATCCTAATCTCTCTATTTAAGGTTAGACTTGTGATAGAAAACTACTGATCACTAAAGGACTGTAGGTTGGAACTTTTACCTGTATGAGTTTATGCATGATCCTACTTATCACGGATCATACACATTAAACTAAGGTCCAATTTATTCTATATTTAATGTTAAAACACAAAATTAATTATTTAAATAAATATTTTAATAATTAATTAATACTAATACATATAATATTTTTAATAAAATTAATTATTTTATTTTTAAATACAACAGAAAAAGGGACAAATAATATTTTCATGCTTTGTGTTAAGGATTCTTTGTAATCTAGTTTATTCTATACACGGATTAGTCGCATTTTGAATCTCCAATAAAACTTTATAAAATGGATATCATTAATTTGATCAAGTTGTTATACTATCTTTGCAATTGGAATATACTGATTAAAAATAAAATCATAAAATAAGGAATATAGTGTGAGAAGATGACACGATATGCTTGTAAGAAGATATATAAAGGAAAAGGATAAAAAAATGAAAGAAGAAAATGCATGAAATTTAGATACTTTTAGAATTAAATATCACTACAACTCAAATGTAAACAATCCAATAATTTTTTAAACATTAAAAGCAAAATTAACAAATAAAAAAGTAATATGAGAATATAAGACGGATATACTTATAAGAAGATAAATGAAAAGAAGGATAGATGAAAAATGAAAGAAAAAATAAATTATAAATTTTTTGATAATATTTTAAATATTTTTTTTAAAGAAATAAATATTTATCATAATTAAGGAGAAATAATTTCTTTAAAAAATATATTTAAAATATTATCAAAAAATTTATAATTTACATAGACTCAAAATTTTCATATATTTTTCTTATTATTGTCAAAAAATTTATTTCACTATATTTAAATATCTATAAATATATATTAAATATTTAGTTATCATGAAATATTTTATTAAATTTGAAAATAATATAATTTAAATAAAAATAACAATTAAATGTCTTAAATGTCATCAATTAATATTTTGAAATTATAAACAATAAATTATTAGTCAAATATGTAATAACTTTTAGATTTAATTATAAAATAATTATAGTAGAAAAATTATCAAATTGAAAAAATGTTATATAGCATGTTAAGGCTTTGTTTCTTATAATAAATAAGTTAGTTTATAACTTATTAACTTTATCAATAAATTAAATTATAAGTTAGTTTCTAGAGATATTTCTCGTATTAACTTATTAAAAAAATAAATTTTGATTTAATAAGTTACTTAAAATAATTTTTAACTTATAAGTTATTATTTTTTTAAATATATCCTTATTCATTTTATTAATTTATAACCCATGCTTTTTTAATTTTAAATATTTTTATAAAATATAATTAATTTAACTTTGACATAATTATATCCTAATTTTAAATTATAAATATATAAAAAAATATATGTGAATAAATAATATCATAAAATATAATTAATTATATTTTAAGTACTTATAATTTTATAATAAATAATAAAATAAAAAGTATGTAAGTAAATAAATATATATATTTATAAAATATAATTAATTAAATTAAATATTAAACATTATATTTTTATTTTAAAATTTTAATTATATTAATATAATTTAATTTTTAGATAAATATGAATTATTTTAATTATATATCTATTTGTATTAATATATCTTTTATATTATTTTATAATTTTAGTTAATTTAATAGTTAATTTTATAAAATATTTTAATTAACTTATTAGCTATTAAGTATCAATTATAAGTTATCAACTATCAGTTATCAATTTACTTATTAACTACTAATTAACTTATCAGTTATCAATTAACTTATTAAGTAATTACACAAAATAGAGCCTAAATGTTTTTACACTATATTTTATAAGTTTGAAAAATATAATAAATTAAGTAAATCATAATCAATTTTTTAAAAATATTCAAATTAATTTAATACCTAATAGACCAATAATTATCAAATTCAATTATTAAAAAAAACCTATGTTTCACTTTCTATTTATTATAGTGATATTTCTTACAAATACAAATTAATTTTATGTGAGAAAAATTAATGCAATGAATAAATAATTAATTTTTTAATAATTTTCATTATTATTTATAATGAGTAAAATTGAATTATTGCTTACAAATATAAGAATTATTAGATTTACTTCTTAAATAAATATTTTCACCTTACTATTACAAATATTAGCAAAATTAAAGTTTTAAACATAATAATTATACTTCACTTTTGATAATAATAAAATGAAGTTGGAGTAAGTGAATATATAATTACTTGTAAGTATCCTTATGCTGTGGATTAAGGAATGATCATTATAGTAAATTTTGATTCAGAAATGAATCAATCATGTTCCAGTTAATTTTTTTAGAAAGAATATCATTGATAATCGAATTATTATCTCATCTTTACAATTTTAATGTAACCAATTAAAAAAAATCAGAAATAAAAAAAATAATGTCAGAAGTTGAGGCAACATACTTATGAGAAGGCAAATGGAAAATATATAGACAAAAATTAAAACAAATGAATGAAGAATAATATAGGAAATATAGATATTGGGACCCAAGGCCAACGCAAATTAAGATTGAACTACCCAGTATAAAGTTCGAAGAGAAGTATCCATAACTTATATAGGTTCATAAATTCTTTATATTTCATTTATCTTTACCCAAAACCTATTTTATTTAATTCATAAAATATATTTCAAATCATTAAGTGATTATAACATAATTTTATTCAATTTAAAATATAACAAATTAAATAAAAAACTACATTTAAATCCTTTCAACGTTGCCAATTGATTTTTCAAATGATTGCGATTAACATTAAATTATTATCTGATTTAAAAAAATTATATGTCATAGGTTAAATTCTCCTGTACTTTATTTTATTAATTTCAAAAATATAATGAATTAAATAAAAATATAATTAATATTATTAGTTATCAAACAATTTCTTAAAATTACTAACATTAAATTATAAATAATAGTAATCACATTTTTATCTTTATCTATATATTACATATTATCCGTAATATTTTTTGTTTTCTATTATGAAATGTGTTATTCTCATAATTCACCACATATTAATTTATCATTTTCTTAATAAAAATTCAATTTGTTATTTTTTTCTTTACTTGAAAGATAAATTATGAAATAAAAAAGAATTTATCCTTATAATATTAAATCAATTTCCAATAAAAATTTGAATTTAAATTTGAATCTCTATTTATTATAGGAATTCACAACTACCTATTTATTTTGTTCTTATAAAAATCTTTTCATATTATATCTATGTTTTATTTTTTGGCTCTGTTTTACGCAAATAACCGATAAGTTAGCTGATAGTAGCTGATAAGTTAACTAATAATTGATAACTAATAACGTATAACTGATAACTGATAACTGATAAGTTAATTAAAATATTTCATAAAATTAGTTATTGAACTAATTGAAATTACAAAATGACATTAAATTATATATTGATATGAATATATATAAATAAAATAATTTATATCTATCTAAAAAATAAATTATATTAACGTAATTAAAAATTTTAAAATAAAAGTATAATTTCTAATATTTAATTAATTATATTTTATAAACTTATATATTTATTTACTTATATAATTTTTATTTTATTATTTATTATAAAATTATAATTACTTAAAATATAATTAATTATATTTTTTAAAAATTATTTAAATTTATATTACAAAAGGTATGGATTATAAATTAATAAAAAGAATAAGGATAAATTTGAAAAAAAATTTAAAAAATAGTATTAGATAACTTATTCAATTAGAACTTATAAGTTAGTGCGAAAAATACCTTTAGAATTTAGCTTATAACTTATTGATTAAGGAAATAAGTTATAAGTTAATTTATTTATTATGTGAAATAGAGCCTTTATCTTTCTCCACCTTTAATCACTTAAAACCATGTTTTTATCTAAGATGAAAATTTTTATCTTTATCTTCAATATCTTAAATATTTTCTCTTACTATTTTTAATTATTTACAGTTATTTAATCCAGAATTTCTATTATGTAAATTTATTTTTATGATTTTTTTTAATTTTTTTATACCATTATTATTGTAGTTTGATTGTCCTTTTTTTATGAGTACTTTATTTCATTAGATTTCTATTCTTAAAAAAAATTATAATTTAATCAATTCTCATTAATTTAATAAATTCTTAATATGTAAAATTGCCAAAGCATACATTTTTTATATAGTTTATGTAGTTTATTTTTTTAGGTAAATTTTTTTACTATTTCACACTATTTAACAAAAAAAGTACAATTTTGGAAAAAATTATAGAAGGAGAAGATTTGTCATGTGAACATACAAATTATCATTTATAAAATTTATAAATTTATAGTTGACAATACATATGAATAAATCATTTTTTATTATCTTATATTTGTATAAAAATATTGAGATTAAAAAATATAATATTTTATATTTTGAAATTTAAAAATTATTTTATATTTATCTTTATATAAGATTATTTGAAAATTTTCTATTTTTTATCTTTATTTAATTTGATTAGAAATTTTTTATTCTTATTTTTATATTATTTTACATCCAATTTAAGATTTATAAAATTTCATTTATAATATACTTTTTTTTAATCTTCATTTGAAAAAATCATTTTTTGTTTCCATAAATAAATAAACAATTTAACTTGTACCCATCTATCTAATGATATTTATCTCATTTAATGGATTTTCATTACAGTAATTGTAAATTTATTTTTCATAGTCTAATTGATTATTTCTTTTTTTGTATTATGTTCCTAAAAAAATTTGTTTTGTTCTCTTGCCTTTTTTTTTCTCCTATGTGTCACTAACATATATTTCTTAAATTTCGAGTAAGGAGTAGATTAATTCTTTTTATAAAAATTTGATACTCATTGCACACTTTTTATTTATTTATTTATTATTTTAAATTTCTATTATATTTTGAGGAAAAAACTTTATTACAATACGCCTTTTAGAAAATACTAAATATTAGTTAGTCATTAGTGTTTTCTAGTATAAAAATTTATTTTATCATAAATTATATTATTAAATATTAATATTAATGAAAATAATTATCTTAAAAAATAGTATCTAATTAATGTAATATTTAAATTTAAAATTATTTTTTTTGATAAAATAAATTTAAAATCAATTATGTACTTCAATGTTAAGTAAAATGAGTGGAGAGATAGATTTTTTTTCTTAGAGTTGTTGACTATATATTAGTTAATTTTTTATCTAACCCTCTTCATAAATAATTAGTATATAATTATAATATTATATTATTAAAATAAATATCCATCCCTAATATTTAATTATTACTTTTAAAAATTTATTTTGTGTTGTAAAGTAGTAAATAAAAAATATATCACCATTAGAAAATTTATTCTTATCATATATCATGTTATTAAATATTAATATTAATGATAATAATTATATTGAAAAACTGTATCTAATTAATAAAAAATCTGAATTCAAAATCAATTACCTACTTGAGTTGAGTTAAGCAAAATTAGTAAAGAAATGATTTTTTTTTCTTAAATTTGTTAACTATACATTAATCAAAATTTTATTTAATTCTTTTCATAAATAATTAATATATAATTATAATATTATAATATTAAAATAAATATTCATTTGTACAACACATGAGATGAGACCTATTATTATATATTAATTATGATATTTCTTATTTTTTATTATAATAAGTGTTACTTTTAATTCATTATATGCCAATTTATCATTTTTTTAATGAAAAGTTAAAATTTTATTTCTTCTCTACTTAAAAGTTAAATTATGAAATAAATAATTTTCTTATATTTATTAGTTGTTAATAATAAATAATAAATATAAGGCTATTGATTACTTTTTTCATTTATCTTTCCAATATTAAATCAATTCTTAATAGAATTTTGATTTTGAAATTTTATCTATAACTAGAATTCACAACTATATATTTATTTTATTTTCATAAAAATTTTCTTAGATTATATTTATATTTTACTTTTTTTTTTCTTTGTGCTATGCCATCATTTTATCTTAGATGATAATTTTTATTTTTTATTTTCAATATTTATAAGTTCACAACTATCTAATTCTTTCATTCTCATAAAAATCAATTTATTCTAAAAAGTTTCCTAAATTATATTTAAGTCATATTTCTTTTCTCTTTTCACCTTTACTCACTTTAAAGCTATCATAAGAGTTTTTATCTTTATCTTCAATATTTATAAGTATTCTTTCTTATTACTTTTGACTTTTTGTAGTTGTTCAATCTAAATCATGTAAATTTCTTTTGATGATTTATTTTACTTTTTTTGTACTATTGTTATTGTAATTTGATTGTCCTTTTTTTATGAGTGTTTTATTTTATTAGATTTTTTTTAAGAAAAAATTATAGCTTAATCAATTTTCATTAGCTTGATAGATTCTTAATGTGTAAAATTATAAACATATAATTTTTATATAGTTTTTATATTCTATTTTATTAGGTAAATTTTTTTACTATTTTATATTATTTAATAGGAAAAACACAATTTTGGAAGAAATTGTAGAAGGAAAGGAACTATCATCTGAATATATGGATTATTAGTTATAAAATTTACAAAATTTGTAATTGACAATATATATGTATATGTTATTTTTTATTACTTTATATTTATATGAAAATATTAAGATTAACACATGCAACATTTTCTATTTTGAAATTTGAAATTTATTTTATCTTTGTATTTATTTGATTTTATTTAAAATTTTTCTATTTTTTTTATCTTTATTGGGTTTGATTAGAAATTTTTTTATTCTTATCTTTATCCCATTTTACATCCAATTGAAAATTTACAAATTTTTATCTATAATGCATTTTATTTTTATCCTCATTTGATAAAATCATTTTTTTACTTTCATAAATAAATGAACAATCCCACTTACATCTATTTGTCAAATAATATCTGTCATTAAATACCTTAATAATTTATCTTCATAGATTTTTCTATGGTAATTGTAAATTTATTTTTTCATTTCATAATCTAATTAATTATTTCTCTTTTATTATTGTATTCCTAAATAATTATATTGTTTCTTTGACATTTTTTTCTTTATATCTTTAACATATTTTTCCTAAACTTCAATTCAATGATAGATCAATTCCTTTTTTAAAGATTCATTACTCACTACACACTTTTTATTTATTTACTATTTTATATTTTTAATTATATTTTACGAAAGAAACTTTATTATAATGTAACCTTTAGAAAAATACTAAATATGAATCAATCATTCGTGTTTTTTAATCAAAAACTATTTCTTTCTTCATGGGAATTAAAAAAATGTAAAATATTTAATATCAAAATATTAAATTTTAGTCAACGTGTGTGTTTTAATTTGTTAATTTTAATTTATTACTTTAAAAAATGTGATAAATAAAAAATATATTGCCATTAAAAAATCTATTCTTATTATAAATTATGTTATTAAATATTAATAATAATAATATTAAAAAATAATATCTAATTAATATAATATTTAAATTCAAAATTAATTATCTGTTTGAATGTTAACCAAAATGAGTTAAGAGATAACTTTTTTCTACCCTTAAATTTTTTTCCAAATTTTCTTTTATTAGGTACCTTCTCTTTCAAATATCTTAGAGCTAAAAAAATGACATTTTTCTTTTTTTAGAGTTGCTGGTTATATATTAATCAATTTTTCATCTAATTATTTTTATAAATAATTAATATATAATTATAATATTATATTATTAAAATGAACATTCATATGTAATCTAAAATTACTACTTTCAAATTTTATCTTATATTGTAATATGGGAAATAAAAAATATATTACCATCACAAAAAAATTATTTTTATCTTAAATCATGTTATTAAATATTAATATTAATAATGATGATTATATTGAAAAATGATATTCAATTAATGTAATATTTGAATTCAAAATTCATTAATTACATAAATATTGATAAAATTAGTGAAGAAATGACTTATTTTTTAAAGCTATTAGCTATATATTAATTAATTTTTTTATCTAATTCTCTATATAAATAATTAATATATAATTATAATATTAATAAATATTCCTCCATGCAATACATAGATGACTAGCTAGTATTATATATTAAATGTAATATTTCTTATCTCTTATTATGATAAATTTTATTTTTATAATTCGTCACGTGTTAATTTATCATCTTTTAAATAAAAAGTTAATTTATCATTTCTTTCCTATCTAAAAAATAATTTTATTTATCTTCCATTTATCTTTTTAATGTTAAATTAATTTTTAATAAAAAATTAATTTTGAATCTCTAGCATTATCTTACATTGAAATAATTTAATTAAAGCCTAACCTATGAAAATTTGCTTTTGGCATCTTACGTAGTAAATTTCTAAGATACAAAGTGCATTAATGAGGAATTGAAGTAGATAGTAAGAAAATGGAAGTGATCTTAAAAATGCCTTAACTTACTAACCTTAAAACACTAAGAGGATTTTTGGAAAAGATTCTTACATTTAAAGATTCACACCTATAGAACTTATGAGCCTTTTATTCAAGGAGAAGAAACATTTTTATTAGACTAAACACCATCAAAGAGCCTTCAAAAGAATTTTAGGAACTTTTAGCTCCACCCACACCATGATTGCTCCATAATAAGGCTTACTAGTTATATTTATTTGACTTTTACGACAAAGTTCGTTAGAGCCTTACTTGCTTAGGGAAAGGATGGCATAAAAAAATCAATAAATTACCTAAGCATATTATTTAAAAGATAAGAGTTAAAATATACTCTAATAGAAAAATATCACTTAGAAGTATTGTTAGGTCCAAAAACTTTTTAATCTTACCACAACCTTAATGAAGATACTGAAGCAATTTTAGAAGAATAGGGGGGACTTTTTGTAAGAAAAGTGTGGATAGGTTATTGATAAGATATGTGTTTGAAGAAGAAAAGAGGTGCATGGTAGCATAAAGCATACCACCATCTATTACTACTTTTACTTCCATGTTGCATCATTGTCACACTATGTGCACTAACACCTAACAAGACTATACATTTACTTCTATATTAATGTTTCTTCTTAACCCATTGGTGTTTCAGTCAACCCATTGAACCTATGCTATACCTCACTTGACACAACATTAATAAAATTTGAATTGTTGAACCTGTACTAGTAATGATAGTGCTACTTCCCTCAATTCTCATCTCTACTTGACTTGTTTTTTTGTGAAAATCACCACCATCATGATTACATAGTTATAATTTAATTTATAAGTTGTCATTAGAAAGTGCACAAATTGTTTGACTGCTTTGATACTTTCCTTGTAACAACAATGCCACTAAACTCTATATAGATTCAATATCTAACAAACATGTACTGCACTCCAAAATAATCAACATCATACCAGTTATAACAAAATAGATAGTGTGATACAAAATCAATGTTAATATTATTTTCATCATAGTATACCTTTATTAAATTAATCTTCCTTTATTTATCATACTAGCTTCTTGTATCATGTTCTTGCCATATTAGTTTAAAATCATATAGTTATCCAAAAAATGGCATTTTCTCTTAATACACAATACCATGTTACAACACCATACCAAGGATACTTGCTTGATCTATCACACCATTAAGTCAATCCCTATGTATGCAATGCATTTTTTTTTTTTTGTGCAAATTATGCCTACAAAAAGATACTGTAAACAACATGATGCTTGTAGATGTCTCCATTGGATAGAATTGTATCACACTTTCTAATAATGGGATCACCACCACCATGATGTGAAATTAAAGTAACACTATAAGGCTTGTCTTTATCTAATGCTAGTCCTCTTTGTCAAGCTTACTTAGTTAAAAAGCAGTGTTACCTTTATCAGGATAGTAGCTCTTAGCATGTACTACATGAAAGAAATGAAAGGTTCACTATATGAAAAGCATTCACTTTTTAAAGACAAAAATGGTGCTACCTTCATCATGATAGCAATTCTTAACATATATTGCATTAATAGAATGAAAGAAGCTAGGTTACTTTCGAAAGATGAAAAGTGATGCTACTTCTATCATCATAGTGACTTTTAAAATAAAAGGATTATTCTTTCTTTCATTATTACTAAGTTAAGGCATTATTTTAAAGCATAAATTATGTACTATACTATCTCTATTCTCTTATTTTATGTTATTTTTAATATTGATATGCATATTATATCAAATTTATGATTTGCAATTATATGTCATGTATAATCATGCATTGATACTACAAATTTGCTATTTTCTACCCAATTTTTGCTCCCTCATCATGAATAAATTCATTATTTCATGTTTAAATATATTTTTTATATGATAACATTCTTGGATGACGTTATGTTGTTCTCTAATTAGTCAATTCATTTTTATTCTCACAACAAATTTGATTAATATTTACACAGGACATATTTCACCATTTTACCTTAAAATATTTACATGTTTAGCAATTTCACACTTTTTTCTTTTTCTTAAAAAATAATATATTTATTATTAGCATTCTACTTTAGTGTCATTGTAAATTAATAAGTTTTTTATTCTATTATCAATGCTTTAATTTGGTATTTTATATTTCCATGTTTCTCTTTAAAAACTATATTACTTTATGATTCATAAATTCAATTCTTCTTATCTCATTAAATTTAATTAGTATTGTTATGTATAAATTCATCCTCTTATGGCTAATGCTTACATTTTATTATGATTGATCAATTTAATTTTATTGTCTCAGTAAAACTAGTATTTATCATAAGGCATATAGTTTCCTTCATTTCAATTATTTGCATCATTATTTCTTTATACTTTTATCTTTTCCAAAACCTTTTTCATAAATTTTACCTTATATTGATACATGATGTCTCCTTATATATTTGTGTGTGTATATATATAGCAAAGAAAAACAAGAAAGAATACATTGGCACTATATTTTATTTAATTATATAATTTTCAATACTTAATTAGTTTAATTTTTTATTCAATACATCCATTTGTTTATGTATTAAATCTATGTGCCTATTATAGGTTAATATAATAATTTCCTATTATAACATAAATGAATTATTAGTTCATATTCTAACTCTACACTATTTCTTTTCCCTTCTTTCTTTTCCCCAGAAAACTTAACTGAAGTTGGAACAAGAATCTAAAGCTTATCTTTAGTGAGAAGCATTACTATCTTTGCCTTATTGCCTATTATATCAATGACATAAGATAAAAGAATAGGGGTAGATTTCTACTATAAAGTATGTGCACTCTTGGAAAGTAAGGGGGCTAAGTTATGTTTTGACCACCACATCATCTTTGCTTAAGAATCACAAGATTGTAGCTACCTCTTATTTTAGCAAAGCCATGACATCTACCAAATATGCCTATCTTAACTAAAGAACCTAGCTTACTTCTAACATTATCCTATGCTACTTTGATAAGCCTCACTTATCATCTGGAGGAATGGAGCAATACAATATAACACATAATGGGAGCCTCTAGATATTTAAAGTTAAGTTAAAGATTAGCTAAACCCAATCATAAAGTTAGTTCTTTAAAGGTAACTTATTTTTTTTAAAAAAAAGGAAGAAAAAAACCTCTTTAGTAGGGGCCTATAAAAAAATAAAGTGAAGCAAAGATTTAAGTTTTTATAAAAAGTCAACCTGTACGGCAATCAATGGATCAAAATAGTGCATTCAAAGAGAATCTTAAGCACTCAAATTTGTAACATTTCATATCAACCACATTAAATGGTTTAAAAGACTATACACATTTAAAAAATAATAGGTCTAACCCTAAAAAATTCTATAGGATATGTCCTTATGAAACTTATTCAAGATGACACTAACATAAGAAAAGATTGTTATAATACCACACTCCTTTATAGTGGTGGCTTGTGCAAAAAGGGCCAATTATTGATACTAAAATTTGATAAGCCTACTAATAAGAGAATTATCCAAAAATATGAAGGGTTAAAGGGACTAATTGGGCCATCATAGAAAAGTCCAAGTTTTCATAGGGGATGCCTTACATGGAAAATATAATATGCATATTTCTGAAAGATTAATATAGGCCATTATAGTAGAAGCCCAAATCATTAGAAGTCATCTCAAAAGAGGCCTAAAGCAATTAAATAGTCATTCCACCTCAAAAGTAGTACGAATCAAGTCAAAAGACCATTCACTCCAAAGAGATTATAATGGATCATAAGATCTTATTTTTGAAGAAGGTAACTCCGTAGAGGGCAAAAAGGATCGTAAGGTCTCTTCTCTAAAGAGGTCATTTCTAAAGAAATTTGTATGGAGTAAAAAAAGCTTCATTTATGAAGAAATCTATATATTATCTCCATAAAGGACATAAGGGATCATAAGGGCTTGCCTTCATAGATATGCTATAATGTCAAAAGACTCCACTTTAAAAAAGGATTCAAAATGGGTGAGAAGACCTACCTTTTCTTTTATTTCCATAAAAGGCATAAAGAGTCAAAAGGTTTTGCTTCTAAAGAGATATTAAAAGAGTTAGCAAATTTTATATCAAGCAAGGGCTCAAAATAAGTTAGAAGATTGATCTCGTATTATCATATGTGAGAAGGAGTTTGTAAAAAAATGTCTCATTTCCTCATCCATACTTAATGCTTAAAAGGGACCACTTACTTTGTTTTGGGCATCACCTTTGCTAGATAGGTTTGAACAAATAAGATTTTATCCAGGTCAAAAGGCTAGCTAGCAATTATTCGATCTAAAGGTAATGATCACTTTGGCTGTAAGAATAAAGTTAAACTCTTCCTTAACATCATAGGAATACCTATAAAATTTAGAATAAGAACCTTGTCACAACCTATAGGAGTGGCAAGCATATCATATTTAACCTTCTTTCATTATGCACCCTCTGGATCAACCTTAGCACAAAATATTTTTAGCTACTTTATAAAACATCATTGTTGTTATCACTATCACCATCACCTTTGCACACCACTACTTCTGTACACCGTTGCCAATATCATCATCACCATTACTACTATATACTATTACCATTGTCACTATAAAAAGCACTTATTGCCTTGTACCATATCGTACTTTTTATCTCCTATATTCTAGATTAGTTTCACCTTTCACACTAAAATATTTATTTTCCATAGCATATATCCATGTTAGCCACCTAACCTCCTATAAATAACCTTTTCATAAGTAATGAAAAAGATGGAAGAAAAAGAAGAGAATAGGGAATGATGCAAAGAGAAGAGAAAGAAACACAAACATAAAAAATCATAAAGAGAAGAGCATTAAGATACATTAATAAAGAGATACCCACAAGGGCTTTAGAAACTTTTTATAGCCTACTCAATCCTTCCATCCTTCCTAGGTCTCTAAAGAGGCTTAAAAAATCTGTTAAGTATCAGAAATAAGGCTTGTTTTAGCCCATTCATAGTTTAGTTGTAGAATGTTTATTCCTTATCCACCCTTACAATCACTCTTCGGTGCTCCATTACTATACTTACACTTTTTAATTAAAGAACCCATAAAAACCTCCCCTAACATATGCATATTGTCTTTCAAGTTGCATGTAATATTTTTTTTATATCATTAATGACTTCTTTAATTCTGGAAACTTGTCAAGGTTTAGTATTAAAAGGCATAATGCATGCCCTATTAGTGAAAATAACACAGACTCTTATCAAGTTAAACATTGGAAGAAAATGGAGTATCTTGATTATAAGAGATTTTTGTGATTATTGTAGGCTAAAAAAAGCTTTGAGTGGTTTATAGGAAGGAAACAATGACCTTAAAACCCTTAATTAAGGAGGAAGATTATAAAAGGATGAAAAATATTGTTAATTTTAAAGTTTTAGGGTTGGAGGTATAAGTAAGACTTTAAAATCTTTAAGATTAACTTTCTTCATGATGTATTTTACAAGGAAAAAAAGAACTTATTTTATGTTAGTTTCCCGATCCCCTTGGATAGGTCAAAGTAGGATTTTTATAGGTATTGATAGAGAGTAGGTGGCATAGAAAGTATATAATAATTTACATGTTAAGAAAGCAATTAGTTATGTTAGCTTGGAGTTGATAATATAATAGGATATATGATAATTGATATGAATGATATATGATAACTATGATAGGATAATAATTGGTATAAGATATTAAATAATGTAATAGGATTTGTATGGTAATAAATATAAATTGATATAAGTAATTTTGTAGGGCTACAATTGCTTAGGGTTATTTGGATAAAAGGATTAGAATCACTATAGCCTATCTTTCTCACGTGAGTGTTGAGTACCTATAGTAAGAAGGGTTAAGTGCAATATACATTATGCTCCTAAGTACTGTAGGTGGGGCCCTCATTCTAATCTAACTAAGCCACTTTTAAAGGAATTCCTAGTAGGGCGAGCAAGGATATCTTCACTTTATGTAGCTAAAACAACTTTAACCTTGAGTTAGATGAGTACTAGATGACTCTAGACCTTTGTAAGACCTTATTCATTAAAACCCTTATAGCATCTTATTCCCACAATGCTTTGGCCACTTTTAGATCCACTTTTTAAGCTAATATGGATTAGGTTTCTTTAGGCTTTGGTTTACTTTTGGTTTTCTTTTAAGATGTACTTTAGTGTTAGGCTTTACCAAGTTTTATAGGCTAGCCCATGTGTTTAACCTTTTAGAGCTAGAGTATCTACATTAGCCCTTATGCAAGGATCACCATAGCCTTTTTTAAGAGTGGTAGGCATTATGTAATTTACTTACTTTAGCAAGTTATGTTTTAAGAACTTTTATGCTTTCTCATATTCTTTTCTTTAAGAGGTAATACAATTTTTTTATTCGAGCTATTTTATCCTTTTTAGACTTTACTGAGTTTTCACTCTTTCTCTCATTTTAAATGCTATCATTTGATGCAATTCCTACTTTTATTCTTTATTTCAAAGAAAATATCATTCTTTTTCTCATTCTTTACCCCAAGAAAATGAGTAGTAAAAAGGTGGCATCTAAAATTATCATTATCAATAATGAGGAGAAAGCACTAATTTTGGTATGTATTGATTTAGAAATTTTGCCTTCGACTTTGAAGGCAAATTTAGGTATAAAAGTTCAATTTTTGGAATTAGGTAAAATGGAAATGATTATGACAAATATCTTTTAAATTTTATAGCTACCAAGGTAGGCTTAATAGCAAAATATACAAAACTAAAACTTTGCCACAATGAAGAGCTTTTGGAATGAGTCCATTTCTTTAATGGTTCTTTGATGTTAACACACTTAACTCATAAAAATTATTCTTTTAGTATAGTAAGGTTCATGGTAAATCATAACTAACAAATGGCTTTGATAATTAAATAGATATAATGTTAGGAAACCTTAATCATTAGACTATTAGTGCGTGCAGAGGTTGTTAATGCTATTTACATCTCTTTATACCTTACTTTAAAAAAACCATTGGATAAATTATACCTATACTTTGTGATTAGTTAGGGTAAGTTTATTTTTATCCTTTATAATGTATATGCTTTGTATAGATTACTTTTTTTTAGTGGAACTAATAAATCTAATCTAGGCTTTTCCAAATAAATTGTACATTTAGCTACCAAGCTTAGGAAAAGTCCAAGAGATTAGAGTACTATGAAAAGGTTCAAGCAATAATAGTGAAAAAAAGTTACTTCTTCCAAGGATAAAATAAATTTTGCTAACTAGCTGATGTTTTTTTTTAATGCTCTAGAAAAAGCCCAAGAAGGATGGCAAAAAGTATTTTATTGTAAAGGTTAATAGTCATGGTATTGTAAAAAATGACTTATATCTTCTAACTTTTATGGCTCATTAGTTAAGTCATTTTATTTTTATTGGGCTTCTTTCTAAGAACCTAATAATTAACATTTTCTTATTGTTTATTCATATTACTTTTAGCAAATAATTAGTGTTAGACCTTATTTTCTTATGTAGGCTTTACCTCCATTTTGACAAGATCCAAGTCATATTGAGTTATCAATTGGGCAATATGTTGTGAATAGTTTTATTAATACTGATTCCCTTCAACTCTTCTTTTGCAAACATTTTGGAAAGTATGTTCCTATTTTGTGGCTGATGCCTAGTCAAGATAGGTTATCCCAAGTTTGGCATTAGTGCCAATCAAATATAAAGACTCCTTAGACTTATTGATTGATGATATGAGTAGTTTCTACTTTTATCCTTATATTACTTATAAAAATTTTGCTAAGGTGGACTTTTATGCTTTGTGAAATAGAGAAAACCATACTTTTATTTCTAATTCTAACCAAGTAAGTAGATAAATCAAATAAAAGCTAATAAAGGGAAATTATAATAGGTCATTATTGATTTTAACCTCTACTGCTTTGCTAGGTTTTCTCCTAATGAATAGTTTTTTTTTCTTATCAAAGGGCATTCTTCTGGGTATGTTGTCATCCTAATAAGATGGCATATTAATATAGTTATAATTAGCCATGTTGGGGTTTAATAGGTGTTAAGCCTTTTAAATGGGCTTGTTGTTAGAATATATATGAAAGTTTTAAGAAAAAAGTAATAGTAGAATTTCTTAAAATTATGGAAATCTTGATAATAACTTATGAAAGGCATTGTATAGCAGCATAGGCTATAGTATACAAGTATCAATGCTATGATATTATTCTTTATTCCCTAGTCCTTATTGTTTTTAGGAGCATTTTAAAGATGGATATATTGTTTTTAGTTCCTCTAAGGTCTTATACTAAGAAGTTCAAGCTAACTAGAAAGTCTTCCCTTGTTTGTAGCATTATTGTTCAATATGAAGACAATAGCAAGCAAGTCATGGTCTCCTCCTCAAAAGCTCCTTACACCAAATCCCTTAAGCCTTTAGACGATGGAGATCAATTATCTTTAAGAGCACTTCTTTAACATAAGCATGTAAGTTATACTCTTTTTTTAATGTTTCTGCTATCTTTTTTTAGAAGTTTATTTTTCATTGTTGCCTTTGTTAGCAAAGATCTCCTACTTCTATTGAAAAGGATAAGGCTTCCTTGGATACCACATTCAATGCTACCTCCTCAGAGCGAGATGTTGATCAAATAGAGAAAGTGATATTTAGAGTTATTTCTCAAATCCTTTAGAATATTGTGGTTAATTTTTCTTTACTCTTTTTTTTCAACATTCATTCTTTACCTTATACTTTGATTTTGTGTAGGGGATGGATACTATCTATGATGTTTCAACTATTATCCTATCTAATGGTTTGAGTTTTCTTGTCTTCTATTTTTCTTTTGCCTTTATGTCCTTTGTTTGAATTTTTTTATCTAATTTACAACAAACTTAGAAGATAACTATGGTGGTTTGGATACTCTAAATATTGCTAGTCCTTCCCCATCTCTTATAATGCAAGGAAAGTCCTTAGGATCATATAAACAATGCTAACTTGTTCAAGAGAAATTTCCAAGTAAAGATACACCACATTTTAATTTTGTATCAGGTAGAAAGGAAGGGATTCCTAAAGAAATGCCAGCAGCTTCAAGTATTTATACTTTTAGGTTTATTTATGGTGCTTCTACTATTTCTTTTTTAAGAACTTAATGAATTATGAATTGTTATCTTAAATTTCAAGTAACTAAAGAAGAGTTCATAACTTTAGTAATAGAACCTTACACTCTTTATCTTTTTATTACTTAAATGACTTTAAACCTTCCATTTATTAAAGCAAACACAATTAGGTTGATTATAGTTGCTTTAGACAGGGAACTTATCATGGATGCAGTAGCTTGTCCCTCAGATAAATGCCATAGAAATAGAGGTATCTACCATTACCTTAGTGATTACCTAGGCTCCTAACCTTACTATAAGTTTAAGTGTTCCTATAGCCTCTTTTCTGAAGGTGGCAAATGTTAAACTTTAACTTAAGAGAAAAGCTTATAGTTCTTCCAAGCCTACTAATTAATGCTTAAATTTGGATGTTTCCTATTCCCATCTGGCATCAATTATTATTCCTGGCTATCCCCGTTAGGTGGACTATTTGAAGTAAATATTCAAGTCTTTGACATCCTTTTGAAGGATAAGGGTATTCAAATTACACATCTAGATGAGCTGGTGAAATAAGTATAGGCTTATAGTCTTTATACCATTTCAAATGAAGATTTAAATATGTTAAGAGAGATATTGATGTGTCATCCTCAATTTTTCCTTCCTTACAATAATAAACATGCATGGTTTTATACCATTCAGTATGTTAAGTTGGCACAGTTTTGGAGAACTTAACAAAGAAAGATGAAAGAATCATGCTGTATTAAAGAATTTGATAATTTCAAAAGAAAAGCTTTATCTTTATTTAAAATTTTCAAATGGGATGTCATTCCTAAAATGGTGGAACACTTTGGCTTTGTTAACTCAAAATATAGTGAAATGATGAAAAACTACACATTTTGTTGAATCTTGAATAGCTTGTATAGTGGAAGAAAGTTGTTTCTTGCCATATTGCTAGTTTAATTGCTAAATTAAAGATGTATCACAATCTAACTAAACCACTCTAGTCATTTTTGTAATGATAAATACACTTTATTTCTTATCCATATTTCCTATTGCATTTATGTTCTTTAAGAATGTCCGTTGCTTTAATGATGCCTGTCTTTCCTAACCACTTCCACTAATCTCACATTAATAAAATGTTACTGTAATATCCCAAGTTAAAATTTGAAGTTTTATAAATTATGATAAATGTGAATAATTATTTATTCAGTTAATATTTGAAAATTATATGGCCATTATTGATTAAAGATTAGCCTAAAATGATTTTTATAAGGAATTCCCTACAAGTCGAAAAATATTTTAGTAATTATAGGTGTAAGGATTTATAAAATAATTTATTGGCATTTGATAAATTATTTTAGGAATTGTAAAAGTTTAAAATGTTCTTTTTTTAGAATTTTAGAATTTATCAAATTATTGAAAATATATAAATACATAATTACTTGAATTAAGAAATTTAAATAAAATCAATTTATGAAATTAAAATTTTAAAAGAAATGAAAGGTCAAGATTTAATAAAGAAAATATTCAAGATGAGTGGATGAGATTGAAGGGGGATGAACCTATTTTATACCGAGAAGCATGAGAAAATAACCTTAAGATCTTTTTTTTTTATATTTTCCCTCTCCCTTCTCTCTTTATTTTTGGATTTTCTCTCTCCTCCCTTTTTAAAAATTTGGTCTCTTCTCTTTGTCTTTACTTTATACTGCCTCTCTCCTAATTTTTTTAATTTTATTTGACTAGCTTTTCTCTTTCTTTTAGACTAATATCTTTATCTCTTTTTCATTTT
Source organism: Sindora glabra (assembly GCA_020226215.1). Classification (NCBI taxonomy): domain Eukaryota; kingdom Viridiplantae; phylum Streptophyta; class Magnoliopsida; order Fabales; family Fabaceae; genus Sindora; species Sindora glabra. The sequence goes on from CM035231.1 coordinate 10,473,656, forward strand.
CCCTCACTCCTGTTACATCCTCTCTCTCTATTATTGATGGCTCATGTTTGCCGTTGCCATTTCATTGCCATTCCCTGTAATTGCATTATTGGTGTTGATGACAATCTTTTTCTTGGCATCCCGCTTAAAGGCCATACACTGATAGCTACAAGTTATGAGTTAGATTAGTCTAAGCCAATAGCCACTCTAGTGAGTTCCTAATGTTGGGTGCTATTTAGAGCTAGCTCTTCGTTTCCTCTAATTAAGGTGGTAATAGGATGCAAAAAGAAGGTTATGGTTCATAATGCCATATGCAAAGGAGCATGATTGTAGCATTTTCAGTGAGCTTTACATTTTCCAGTGTCGTTAAGCTGCCGATGGCCATTATAACAATGTGAAAAGATGATTTTGGATACCTCAGAATCTTTAAAGGTGGATTAGAATCATCAAGTTGAGAAAAGTACCTTCAAGTCTTGTTACATCCATGAGAATTAAGACTATCTAAATTTCAAAGATTTGATAGTTAGGAATAGAAATTTGTTAATTTATATAGTGTTAATTTGTTGAATGTGTAAATATGAGTTTGTATAGTATTTTAGGAATGTTGATTGTTATCATATTTGAAAACAAATACAAGTTTCAATATTATAAGGCATGTAACCCTCAAGAAATGTCCAAAAATAGGAGAGACTATATTCATTTTCTTGTAAAAATTTTAAAGAAAATTTCAAGTCCCCTCTAAAATTTGGAAACTTCCGATGAATAAGAAGAGTAAAAAAAAATATAGTTGAAGCTTGTGAAAATTGATAACGGAATCTATGCCAGGTCACGATTAGGATGGGTTATGATAGTTACTTAAGTCTCAAGGAAAGGAATGTTAATCTTATAGCTTTGCTTATAAATTTTTACTCTCTTTGTAGTGACTTCTTTACTCATCTCTCTTACTAATAACATTACTAGGCTTTCTACCTTCTTTTTTGTTTTCTCTTTTCTCCATGGCTCATTCAGGTGAATAACCAATGATCTAGTATTTAAAGTGTTTTCTAAGATGATATTTGATTAGAAAATTGCCAAAAACTCTATTATTGTTTGGGCTTTCCATAAAGGCCCTTATTACAAAAGGGTTAGTCTTGAACCTATGGAGGTGATGGCATAAAATCTTGCAATTGAAGTAGAATGGCTTATGTATAATCCTAGTGTAGTTTAGCAAGAACTCAAGCCTTATTATTATTATTATTATTATTATTTTATTATTATTATTTTGCTCACTACGTCTACATCCTTTTTTAGGCTAATCTACTATTAGTTATTCCACCTTTTGTTTGCCATATCTTAAACTCCTATCTATGGCTCATTTTAGATGTCCATCTTTATCTTCCCTCTTCAAGTCAAGCTCTGATATATTAGGATTCTAATAATCAAGCCTACATTATTTTCACAGACATATAGTGGGAATGCATGTAACTCTAAACTTAATCACATTAAGGTTGCACCTACATTTAGGGTAGACTTGGTTTCTACCTTTTAGAACATTGCTAACCTTATTATTTGAAGGTCACAAACTAGTGCTATATGTTATCCTTTTTATTGTCCTTTTTAGGTAAACTAGTGTTAGGTTATAGTTCAATTCATTACTAGAGGTTCTTAGGATTATCGGTGCTAACGCCTTTGCCACTAATATTAGGGTCTTCGATGTTAAAGGGTGTCACATCCTATGTTCTGATATCTCATGGATTCTTTCTTATAGTGATTCATATCCTTGTCTTAGTTTTAATCAAGACATGCCTCAATAGGAACTAAGATAGAGCTATCATAGTTTCTCTTGATTTTACCATTATGAAGATAAGCAATACCTAACTTTATGTTTAAGGGGTTTGGGTGCTCTGGAATTGTTAGGAGGTTTCTTTATTCCGAGCCTTAACAACATCATTATTACTAAAGGAGGCCTTTCACTTCTTAAGTAATAAATTTCTAATAAGGGGAAACAAAAACAAATTGAGGCTCTAAATAATTTTTCTAATGATGAAGCTAGTAGTTCTACTTTAGCATAACCTTAAAATTTTGAGGTTAGTAGTTCATTAATGGCCTCCTAAAAAGGAAGCTTAATAAAGGATGAGAAATTATCATAAACAGTGTAATAAAAAGTGTTGGATCTTTATTAATTTTATGACAAATATAGATGTACTACCCTCAGTTAATTAGAAAAACTAGTGATTGTATCTATTAATAAAAAAGCATAAGTTAACAAAGCTTGCAAAATTGTGTCTTATTTAGAATGAAGTATAAAAATTATCAAAAAGAAATTAATGGAGGAAAGGCTCTCTTTTAAGAGGGTCTTTAATGAATAAATTACTTTGAAATTTAACTTCAAAAAGTGCACAAGGTTTTGGATCAGATGAGGATGTTGCATCTTGATATGCTTAATGAGAAAAAGAGCTACTAATAAAAGAAGGTTAAGCATCTGATGCACTGGAAGGACTTTATATAAGATACACTTTATGTAACTATTAATGAATAATGCTCTCTTTATAAGCACATTAACGGGGATGTCCTTATTAAAAGGACTCTATGCAAAATACACTCCATGGAACTATTAAGGAATAATGCTCTCTTTATAAGCACATTGATGGGGATGTCCTTAGGTTGAGAGATGAGCTTTTTAAGGCTTAAAAAGCTTTTAGTGACCAGAAGAAGCAAAGGCAAGTGCGTTAAAAGAAATTATTAAAGATTGAAGTGAATCATAGGCCTTGAGTGAATAGGGAGCTAGAAACTAGTGCTAATGCTATAAAGTACAAGGAAGAGGCTGATTAGGTTAGGTTTGATAGTAAGGTAGCTTTTGGTGCTAGCTTTGTAGTTACATTAGACTAGGTCTACTTGTTGGAATGTGACCTCTCTTTTAGTCTTTCTAATGATTGCTATAGTATTAGCATTATACTTCAGAGATTGAATGTGCCTTATGTGGGCATCCAAAGTCTCTAAGTAAGGAAGCCTTACTACAAAAAGGTGCTAAGAAAGACATTGAGAAGCAACCCTCCCTAGTTAAGGATTAAAACCTTTTTTCCTCGATGTAAGGAAAAATGCTATAAATATAATTTACTTTGCTTTATAAATTTACAAAAGTACTTTTACATTGAAATTTGCATTTATATTTGGGTTCTAATGGCCTTGATCATAAGGAATTCTAGGAATAATATCCTTTAAACACTTAAAATTAACATAAGCAATTTCTAATCAACTCTTGGGGTTAAACAAGATACAATATCCACTAGAATTTGCTTCTTTCACTATATAGGGGTTTTCCTACTTCAGGATGAATTTTGAGGCATGCAAGTCTTTCATAATATAGTTTGCAACTTTTAGAACTATATCTCCCACTTGGAAGCTTTAAGGCCTTACTATTTTTTAGTTAGCTTTAATAATTCTTTTGACATATACAATATATGTCTTCTATATTTTTTTTATCTTTTCTTTTCTACTATCTTGACTCATAACCATTAAAGGGCCTTTATTTCTAAAGCCAATCATGGACTTTACACTACTAACTTAATTGGTACCATGGCTTTTGTTCCATAAACTAAAAAGAATAGTATTACTTATGTTGGCCCCTTTTTTACTGTTCTATGCTTATTATGCATAGTCTACCCATACTTGATGATTATCATTGACCATTTTAAGCAAAATTATCCTCATTGCTTTATTATGTCTTGGCCTATCCATTCCCTTATAGATAGTAGGGACTTGATCTATCATAGATAATTTTTTACTTTTTTATTACCTTATATTTGGATGAAGTATTTAGTAAATACTAGAGATTTTAAAGTTTTATAATATTAGAAATGGATAATTTTGCTTAATTCTTGTAAATAAGGAATGATGCTCAACATATTGTTTTAAGAGTAAATGTAGAATTTACAAAATGACATCCATTTTAGGTTGAATTTAAAATGTAAAATTTAATAGCTTAAAATTTTCACTTATAATGGTTAAGTAATTCATAAATTTTATCTACTTATTACTAAATAAAACATTTTAACCTATGAAACTTAAATTTCTTGGTATTTGAATTACTAACTATAATTTCCAAATCCAAATATAACATTAGAGTTTTAATTGCTTTATTAATAAAGAGGCTACTATTATAAGAAATTATCTTCTTTAGGATCCTAAACCTATATATGATCTTTTCTTTGATGAAGTTCATCACTGCTTTATCATATGTTGTCCTTAAAGCTAAAGCCTTAATCCATTTGGTGAAGAGCCTAGTTACTAATGTTTTCCTTGCCATACTAGCTTTATAGGGTTGATAAGGTCAAATAACCATATAGTGGAAAGGCCATAGAGTGCTTAATGCATGAAGTTTAGTGGCAAAAGAATGAATTGAACTCTTATATTTGGCACGGTTTGCAATGGTAAACATAAGTCAAGACATCATATTCCATTATCGGCTAGAAATAATCAAAGAAAAAAAGTTTATGATTTAACTTTCTTGTTCCTTGATGTTCTTTATAATCTGCTTAATGTATCTTTTTAAGCATGATTTCCTACTTTTATTTATTCAAACACCTTTTTAACTCATTATCTACACCTTTTCTATATAAAATTTCTTCTTTTACAAAGTAACTTACTAGTTCTTAGTATATTCATTAGCCTCTTTTAGTTTAGCAAGGAGAGTTCTCTTCAAGAGATATCATAGGTACCTTTTCCTTTCATTTTCCTTTATAATAATCCCTACCTCTAATCATTAAGTTATAGATTTTACATAAGCATCTTGAAAGGCATTGCAATCCGTCTTCTTAGTAGGTCAAAAATATTATTGGCATTGTATTTCTTTGTTAGTGGTGACCTTTCTTCATCATAATTATCATTATGTATTTTTGACATTATTATTTTTATTTGTTCCTTTATAATACATTTCATTACAATTCTTTCAGGACCATGTTTGTAGAGAGTGTAATTTATCATTTAATAATTTCAAAATGTTTTGAGTAAAGTTATTCGATTGTTTAATTCTTGCAAAACTGGAGCTCTTTAGTTATTCTACACTTTTGGTGGATTTTGGAGATTAAGGATAGTGCAAGTTTATTTACAAAGCTTGATAATAAACCATTACCATTTTTAGTTATCATTCATCCTTTTAAGGTTGCTAATGCATCTACCTCCTTGTTTCCTCCTTATTAGGCATTCAAAAAAGTAACATTTTTTAACTTTGCTATTTTACCATTTCCCTATACTCTATTAAGGATGCCCTAACCTAAAATTCTCCTATTACATGGTTGATAATTAGATTTGAATCTCCTCTCACTATTAGATCCTCCACTTCCATTTCTTTTGATGGCATGAGCCCTAAAATGAACACTTTCTATTCTAGCTTATTATTAAAACATGGGAAGTCTAGTTTGTAAGCTATAGCATACTTTCCTCCATCATGATCTTTTAGAATAAACTCGACCCCACCTATTAGAAAGAAGATTTCATGAACTGTTGTAAAAGTTAACTAGGGCATCAATGTTAAGTAAAGGAAAATTGTCTTCCAGACAAGCCTTATTGATTAGGATAATGTTACGCAACCAAGTGAGGTGTTTGATAAGTTTTATAAAACCAACCCTGAGAAGCTTTTCTACCTCTATTTTGATTTGAGCCTCTACATTAAGATATAATTACCTTGAATGTTACTTTACAAACTTATAAGATTTATCACTAGATAGGGAGAACTAGGATAAGGCTTAATCTTGGCATTTCATGATAATATTAGGCAAAAACATCACAAAATTCCTTTGATAGAATTATTAATTGTTCTTTTTTTGTTGTGCTTAAACTAACCCTAATTGAAGTAGGCTTATCTTTCCTTCATTGCCTAGATTAACTATTTCAAGCTTTTCATTTATTAGCTTTAGCATGTCTTCTAATGTGATCAAGGCTCCTTTCAATCTTTTCAATGTTAGGGGCTTTTATCCTTTAAACTTATTGAGGTTCAGGGAATGATTAGCATAGTATTTTTTTCAGACCTTTTTCTTCATAGCCTTACCCTGTTAAAAATGATAAACTTTCTTGCCTTGAGGTTAGGATAGTAGATAACTAAATATCCCCTATATAGATTTTGGTTTTCTTTTTAGGTGGATGGTAATCCTTTTTTTATCATTTTTTATGATTCCCTTACCCTTCTTTTATCTTTTGGTTTCTTTGTTATTAGAACTCTAGATGATTGCTTTATGGCATTTGTCACATTTAGAGCTAACTCATCAAAATGAATGGCTTCAATGAAATGAGCTTTATCTTTATTGAACGTGATCTTAAAGGCAAATAACTTAATATCCCTGTCTTGGAATTTAACCTTAACACATTAGTGTAAAGTGAAAGAAACACAATTGTGAGTATGTAACTATAATTATCCTAGTAAAATGTGATAATTCAATGATCCTTCAATGATATAAAATTTATTCAAAGTGTTAATGGGATAAACTTCTAAATTGATTTGCACATATCCTATTATTTGAATAGGGAATTCTTCAAATGAATTGAGCATTATTGGGGTCCATTGGATTTATTTTTCCAAAAAATTAATAGCTCTTAACAAAGCCATATGAATTATATTAATTATGGATCTATTATTGACCAGAATGTTAACAATTACTTCTAAGTGCATCAGTCAATTAAAACCTATATAAGACACTTGCTTATCTAATTCTCTAAAAATAATGACTGATGAATATGCGTTAGTAACTTTTTATAGATTATTATTTATAACATAACAGTTTCCATCTCTCTTTTAAGAGATTTCAATTATAGCTAGAGACATTTAGTATTTTCTCTTTTTATCAAAGTTAATTAGGTTAAAGAAGCTATGGAAATTTAGTGATTTAATCAAAGCTTTAATTGTGACTATATTTATCACTTTAGTCATTAGCATGTTTGCATGGACTTTTTTAGGTAGCTCGATTATTGGATTATCAAGGCAGGAGATGATGTTTACATTATGGTTAAGGAGAGGTTAAGTGTCTATAATTTCAATCATGGCATAAAGCTATCCTAACTTGGCTTTTTCTGTAAAGATTTTTTGAAGGGTGTAACAGTCTATGGTGATATAGGTGGGAGATTAGTGGTAGTGACAAAAATATGGTATTTGCTTTTAAGTTTTTTGTTAGATTTCCTTTTGACTACAGTAACTGAATGACATCGTCTTTAACTAGGCATTGAGGGTGGTAATGACTCTTGCTAAAAGATAAGGAAAAGATGGAAGAAGTTTACTTTTCCATACAAAAGGCTTCAATTTTAAACTTTAAGGTTCATAGTTCTTTAATGGTAACATCTCATTGTATTCTTTTTCTAGTATGAAATTGGAGACTAAATGTAGGTTTCTTCTTATGTGGTTATACAGTGGCCACTTTAGTGTTTTTATCTTTGAATAACCTAAAGCAGTGTAGTTGTTGGCGCAATGAAGTAAAAACTTACTTAATCTACGTTATCAATTCTTAAAAGGTAAGAATATCCCTATAATATAAATATAAGGTGGTAGGTTCCTTCATACTAGCAATACAACTTTATAATAATATAGACTCTAAAATATCTTCATGGCAACCCTAGGCTTAGCTACTATAATGGTGCATAAGAGAAACAACATCCTCCCCTTTATGCTACTTGATTCTCTTCAAATCTATAAAATAAATATTACCCTAAATGGTGAAGAATTTACTACAACATATCATGACCATGTCATTCTAAGTTGGGAGAGATCTGGATGCAAATTCCTAGGTCGTCAATGAATTGATGGACATGCTTTTTAGCATTGCCTTTCCAATCGAATTTTTTAAAGAATGGCAATTGGTATCATTAGGAATAGGGTCAGATAGATATATATAGCTCATAAGGAAATGGTAGATGAAAGTTTATCTCAGTAATTGCTTTACATTTATCATCCTTTAAAAAGCTATGCAAATCTTCCTTTGTCATTAAAGGATAAACAATAGTGTTGATAAAAGCTTAACGACTAGCTAAAATAGTTTGAGCTCCTACTAGTGGATTGGATTATTATTTTTTCAAAGAACTAGAATGGATGGGATCAAACTACATGGTTAGCGTGAGAATTGAGATTTGGGGATGACATCATTATAAGTAACTATTTATGAATCAGTCTGGGAAAGAAGAGGTTGAAGTTACTGAAAGATTATCCTTGTTTAAGAAAAGGATCATAAGATTTATGTTACATTAGTCGATATAACTCCCATATGCCAAGTTCACCTAACCTAGAAGCTAGGACAATGACCATAGTAATTGTAGTTAATGTTGTTGCATGAATTAGAGAATCTAAGTTTATTGTCATTATTGCAATATTAGTTCCTTAACCAACAATAATTATGCTTGGATCTTGCTATTGAAATTAACAAATTGGTGTTACAGTACCGATTATGAAGATTGCCTAATATTAGATGGAAGAGTATATCCTATAGGAATAAAATTTGTAGGCATTCCTAAGGTGGTATTCCTTATAGGGTGGTTAAAGGGGGCAATATTTTTACTATCTCTACCATTAGAAGTCATTTGTTAACTTGGATTCATATTTGTATACTTCCCTAGTAGAGTGGCTAAACTTTGATTCTAGTATTCTAAAGTTAGAATTATAAGTATGACTATGGAGTCCTTAAGAGCCGCTTTAGGGAAAAAGGAATAAGCATTATTTATGAAGTATTTTAGTAGAGCAAAGAAAGCTAGCTATGTGATAACTTCTTGATCCTTTTGGATGGGTGAAAGTAAGGTTTTTATAAGTATTAATGGGGATAGGGTAGCATAAAAAATACATGATAATTTGTATGTCAAGTTGGCAATCAATGTCACAACCTAATTTTTGAACCATCATGACTAACATAAAGATATCAATCGGAGATCTTTATAAGCTTACTTAAACTAATCTAACTTTTTAATCTGATTGTTTCTTTTTTCAAATGATGCAAAAGCATAAAGTTGAAAATTTCATTAAAAGTTTTTTCAACTAAGCTAAAAATTAGTTATACACAATTAATAAGGTGAAATCTTTTAAATATGTCTTTAATAGTTAATAAAACCATTAAACATATCCTCTTTTTTTTTTCATTTTAAAGGAAAGATTAAGAATAAAATACATGGTAGTTTCCTTTGGAGTCAAAATCCAAGTCAAGTACGAGTTTTCTTTTTTTATTTGGGAAATAGTTGAAACATAATGAATTTTAAAAGGTAGAAAATACTAATAAAGTGATTTCAAAAAATATCAAAAAGTTATTAGTCCAATAGATTCTCAAATAGGTAGTTTTTTTATGGACTATTTTAAAATAAATGAATTATCACACAAGATTATAAAGGATATAGAAATATAAACTTAAGAAACTTGTTTGCATAACATTTTCTGAAAAGTTTCTTAAGAAACCAAAAAGATATTTTTAAAGAAAACTTTGTGAAAACTAAGCAATAAATTTACTTAAAAGTTCAAACTAAGAAACGAAAACAATAGAATTTTAGAAGTTCAAATCATGAAATAAACATAATAGGATGAGACCAAGATAGAAGAACTTGGAAAATTAGAGTTCTAATTCTAATTTAAAATATTTTAGAGATAACATCAAACTCAAGTAGCAAATTAGAAAACCTAATAGGTACTATTTGAGGAAATACTTGAAAAATACTTAGGAAAATTTTATCTTTACCTTTGACCAAGATGAAAATCATTTTTCTTTCCTTCTTTCCTTGTAAATTCATCAAATAAATCATTTAGTAGAACCTTGGGATAATTAAGGTAAATAATAGATGATAATCATCTAACTTAAGATATGCATCACATAAATGATTAAACATACATAGTTGGGTTATATCATAACTCAATAGTCATAATTATATAAGTATTTTAAAGGTTAGATGATAACAATAGTACAAGATAAATCATGACAATTATTATGGAGACTAACTGTTAATGGTATTCATATTAGGATTAGATTCAGTGGCTAGAACATAAGGAGGTGGCTTATCTACTATTGCTACTGGGTTACTACAAATTTTGCTTCATAGTCATCTGTAAGGAGTTCCCTATACATACCACCATATCTCAACAATTTTAATAGGTGTCATCAAGAGCTCGAGTATCTAATATATATATATATATATATATATATATATATATATATATATATATATATATATATATATATATATATATTAAATACTCATAAACAAAGTCAGTAATAAAATTACTTAGTGAGATAGTTATCATATAAATTTTCTAATCAATTTTAATTCAAATAACATTTACATACAAGTCATAAATCTAAAGTCATTTTTTACTAGAAAATATTTCTCATTAAACCATTCTATATATTGTGTTAGTTACACTTAGACAAAATATAATTTAGTCATATAGTTTAGTTATGAACATAATATAAGTATTTAAATGACTATTAAATGACATAACGTATAAAAGGTTCCTTCTTGTTACTCCAAACTAACCATAACTACATGTATCCTAGCCTTATCTTTCCTTCTTACCACATATCATTTTGTGTGATTTAGAATACAAGGCATTGGGCTAATTTCCACAAGGTCTCATAATCACATAATCACTTTACAAGGTTACATATGCCATTCAAGCCAATAACATTCAAGCTAAGAATAAAAGCCTATACTTAGCATATAGCTCCAATTTCATATACGAAATAAAGCCAATTTCACATATGAAATAAAGCCGATTTCACATGAGGTCACACTATCCCATTTCACATAAATAGGATAAGGTTAAATGCCATCCAAAGCCATAACCAAAATATGAAATTAATCTAATAAGAAAAATTTACCTTGTCTTTTTTCTAATCACCACAAGCATTATCGATGCTTTCATTTAGGTATTATTGTATCACTTTCGAAAGTTCATCAACCTAGAGTTTCATTTACAGATGTCCTTACATATATACACATTAGTGCATTTACCAACCATAGAATATCTCATATTGACATTTATACACTAATTTTATGATTTCACTATTAAACTAATGAAGTAATGTCCATTTTTTTTCATAAAATTCTTATTATTAACCAAACATACATTTAAGCCAATAATTACATGCAATTGTATGTGATTCATCAATCAAAATATCAATCTAGGATTCATATTCATCACAATTTTTGCAACAAAACTAGAAATATACAACTTGGATACTCCAAGTTTCATAACATCTATTTCCAAGCAATTTCAATCTTATGAATTATGCATTATTCTAGCAAGTAAAAGAGCTATTTTTCCTTAACAAATCAAGCATCTAATCATGCTTCCCAACAATTATAAAACTGCATGATTTCATCATATAGTAATATCCAAAAGTTAAGAAAACAATTATGAAACTATACTTGGTTTTAACAAACATTCTTTTATTTAGAAATTCCATTTAAAATAGAAAACTTTACTCATTTTTTTCAAAATTTTTAAAATTAAAATGAAGTTTTAAATATCATATTTTAACCATTTTCAAGCTCAAAATATGTTACACTACTTAGTACTCTAAGCAATTATCAAAACTATTCAAAATTGGCACCTTTAATTTTGAAATTCCTTTGAAAATATCAAATTTTCATAAAATTTTATAAAAAAATTCAGAATTAATATTTAAACATAGAACAAAAAATTTCAATTATTTTAAGTTATAAAACAAGTTGCAAAGGTCACCTAAAATAATTGTCATTCAAAGCAATTCGTAGGAGAAGTTTATTACTTGAAAACATAGCTTTAAAAATAGTTTTTTTGCATTTTTCTATCAGCTTTAAAATATACTTTTAAATGTACTCTTACTACACACCCTTTATATAATTGTTTATAAACATTACTAGCATAATTTAGAATATAATGTAGCAATTTTTTCTTATAAAAATAAAATTTTTCTAAAAAAATAAGGCTCTTAAAAGCTTATAAAATTTGATTCCAATGGTTTTTGCTTTGAAAGACTTTGATGTAACCATTCTAAAACATTTACATACAAGTGTAGTTTAGTGTTTACTTACTATTTTTTATGAAAAACAATTTTTTTTGCAAAAAATCTAAGAAAAATTTGGTAGCTATCACATAATAAAACCAATTTATTTTTATCTTCAATACTTAACATTCATGTATTTTGTCACCTTTAATTTAGAGTAAAATGTTGTGTAACACCTTTTAAATATTAATAACAAAATCTTTATGCATGAAACTTGGGAGCCACTTTCTATTCTTTCATGAATTTTTTCCTTCCATTTCCATATAAAATAATATTTTAAAAATTTTGCTATTTTAAAGAAATTCTTTTCAAAATCATCACTTTCAACCATGAAACATTTCAAGAAAACTCTTTCAAACTAATCTACCATAATAGTCATCACTTTAGCACACCATTAACCACGGAAATATATATACATCTTATATATAAATATTATCAAAAAAGAAAATTAAGAAGAAAAAGAATGGATCTTTACTCACTCAAGGATGCTTAAGGTGCTTGATTCTTTTACCTAAAATCCAAAGTGTAGCATCCAAAATAACATAGAATTAGTGAAAATATAAAGAAAGAACTATAAAAAGATAATGAATTCATGGAGGCTTATGGACTTCTACCTTCACAAGAGACCAAAATAGCTTCTAACTTTCACCAATACTTAAAGTACAAATGGAAACTCACTAGAATTTAGCAAGAGCACTCAAAATAGTACTTCCTTTCTCTATTTGTTTTCTATTTGTGCATATGTTTGGTGTAGAAGGAGTTGAACTATAGTTGTCTATTTATAAGACAATCCCAGAGTAGCCTCTAAGTAATGATATCACCATGACATCACTATGCTTATATCATCAAGATAACGTCATTCATTGCATTATCTTAAGGAATATTCCTTTATACTTTCTTTTGCCATCCAAATTTTGTTACTAAATCTTCCATCAGGTCTTTAATTGGTGATAAATCCTAAACTAATTAAAAATTACTCTAGCATCTTAAAGTCAAGTCAAATTACCTTAAGATCCTTAAATTATACCAAATTCCTATTTTTACCTAATCAAAATCATGCTTTCTTGCTAGTGCATGCCAAGAATTATAATTTTACCACTCTAGTTTATTTTAGGATACTCTTGAGTAAAAATATTAATTTATTCTTAAACCTTATCAACCTTTGATCTTGAATGATCTTAATTTTCTCAAAATTTTCTTAAACAACTCCTAATAGATTTTTCTTATATTAGAATTGATAAATACTTTTAATAGTATTAATGGATATTTCTATTAATTACAAATGCCTAAGACTTTGACTATATTATTTTCTTCTATTTTATGCCTCTTAGCATATTACATATGTTTAATTTTATGGAATTAACCTTGTTATGTCATTAAGTATTAGTTTTCCAATGTTTTGAAATTATTTAGTTAATACTGAGTTTTTACATTATTTTAGAGTTTTAGCAATAACTTGAGTTTTAGAAGTTGAAATTAGATTATATTTATATCATTGCGAAGTTTAGAAATAGTTTTAAAACTTCCATATTTTGGTTAAAGCCTAATACAGACGTTTAGAAAGTTGAAATGGCCTTGAAGTTAATACTTTGTTTCTAGTTAAACTAGTCATAGTTTCTAGTAATCTATATATGAAACTCTAGAAGTTTAATCAAGGTGAAACTAGTGAGTTGTCTAAGAACTAGTTTAAAAACTTTCATGTTTGGATTTAATGAAACTATATTGTTTTAATGGTTAAACATTATTTGGAAGTAGAGTGATGAAAATTATTACAATAAAATACTATTAGTAGATTAAATTATAAATTAGATTTAAGGATTTATGCCTCAAAGGCAAGAAAATAAAATTCTAAATAGCTTCCTTTTCTTTGTTAAGTTTTTTTTTTCATACATGAAAGGCTAATTCTTATATTAACTCAAGGAATTTAAGACTCATCCTGGTTTAGATTATGAGATCTTAAGTTGTAATATTAATTATTATTAATTGATTTTCTTTCTCTTCTCTAATTTTATGGATTTACATGGATTGGATGCCAATTCGGTATAATCTATGTTCATTTATGTGATCTATGATATCGATCTAGTCTTACATTGAATTTTGGTCAGTTGATCATCATTCTTCTTGTGAGAATAGAGGATTAAATGATTAAGTCAAAAGTTTTTGGTTTAATCCTTCAATGTATTTGAATTCTATATTCAAACTAAATTAGATCGAATTTCATAGATTATAGCAATTGCTTAATTCTACTAATCTAAATTAGTTAAATCTTAGATAATTATCTAGTGTAAAATTTGTGAATCATTATAGGGATTTTATATGATTCCAGGTTGAGAAATCAATTATAATTGTTAAATATATTGTGATATATGATTAATCTACTAAAGATTTCTTAATTTCCTTAGATCAATTGTGTCACGATAAAAAACTAGGGGCTTTAACCAACACATAACCTTAGAGAAAAATATAACCATATAGGCCATGCTAGCCTAACACATTATAAGATAACCTGTAACCTATTTTAAACTGAAGTAGGCATATACCCATCACACAAATACTAACTTTTCACATACATATAGTCCCACATGAACTTCCTTAATTTTTAATATTCACCTATTAATTCATATATATTACCATAAAATCCATATCATTTAGTAACCAGATAATCTTTCCTCATTATAACAAAATGAATACATATAAATTAACAGAAGCATGCCTTGCCTATGGATTTAATAGAGCACATTTAAGAGTATTCAAAATTTATAACTTTTAAAAATACATAAAAGTTCTATATCAAGCCCACACAAACAAAATGTGGCTCACCACAAGAGAATACTCCTTTCTCTTTAAGGACCTATAGATGACAGACCTGCAACCAATTCTCTATCTGAAAAATATTACAACAAAAAAAATGAGTCATTGACTTAGTAAATAGATAATATGAACTTCCAATGGAAATAAGACAAGCCATGACACGAGTTTTTTTCTTAGAAATAGTTAAATAACTTTTCAATACCAAAAAGATATTATAAGAGTTATACAATCATATTTGCTAAAATAATAATTAGAATGTTCATTAGAAGTAGAACATTAAAACATAAGTTTCAAGCTATAAGTTCTTTAATCATAAGAAATCATCATAAATATAGAATCATGGTAAAAATTTCAATATAATATATTAATGATAAATAAGTAATCATAATCATAGTTAATAAGTTTAAAAATACATAAACTATTAAAATTGCACTTTGGGGTGCGAGATTCCTAGTTATGATTAACAAATATGAGCATTCCATTCATGAATTAACAATTTCAAAAGAGCTTTCAACTCTAAGGCAACCCATTAGGCTATCATAAACTAATCCACATTTGTTGGCTGATACACAGGGTTAGTACCTCCCCTACTAATTGAGGTTCAAACCAAGGTGTATCAAGGCTAACGTCATCACTACTGTTAGCTATAATTTCTAACTAGTCTTCTCCCAAAACAAGATCATAAAAATAACAAAACAACATGTATATATATAAATAACAGTTATATAAGAAATTTTTTGGAAATAAACAATTTCATACATTAATAGTTTAAATTAATCTTAATCCATATTCCTTCCAATTATGAGTAGCTCATCAAGGCTTTCAACCGTGGCAATAACATCTCCAATATGAAATCATTCCGAACTCATTAAAATCAATTTTACAAACATACATGAAACTTCAATACATTATCACTTTATCCACAATAACCTTTCAAAGAGTATTACAAGGTAAAATCCAATAATACATCATTTCAAATAAATCACATAAATCTATTTTCTCATCATAGAGTCATTTTAGTACTATTCTTAATCATTATAGCTCAAGAAAATTTTTTAAAGTACTTATCCCAAGAATGCCTAAAACTCTACACATATATGGAATTAAAATACATAGAAAATAATGACAATTAATAAATTAACAAAATCAATATTTCAAAGTATAAAGAAGTTTGGAAAAATTTATAAAAATGTGGAAATATACATTATCTATTCATAAAATGGCCAATATGCTTAGGCTTGATTTCTTTCTACTTCACGAACCACCAATGCTACTAGGAAGTGTTTCTTGACTTTGTGTAAATAAACAAACAACAATTCAAACACAAATTAACACCTAATTACATTATTAAGCTTTCTATCACAAAACCCTAAAATTCCCACACTATATGCATAACCTAAAAATAAACTAATCTTTATTATCTACTAACTAATTTAAGATAATCTAACTCCTAATTAAGGAAATGAAGCTTAGGAGTTACCTTATTAATCAAATTAAAGAATTTTTGGAGCTTACTAACCCAAAACCCAAAATTTTGAACTAACCTAAAATTGTAGCAAAAATAAGAAGAAACAAGAAGAAGATATGTTGAAATGTGAAGAGAAGGAATTGTCTTGTGTGATTAGAACTAGAAGAGGAAGAAAAAAAAGATGAAAAGAGCTAGGGTTTTAGCGTTTTGCTGGACTACTCTGTCTAGTTGAGTTTGTTTATTCGATTTTATTTTCATTTTAGGGAAAAAGGGATTCTGATTCAGGTCTGGTTTGGCTATTTTAGGTCTGGTTTGGCTATTTTAGGTCTGGTTTGGGTTGTGTCTGTGGGTCTGGATTTCAGTACACTGGGTCACAAGTTTAATAACTTATTTACATTTCTACTATTTAAGTAAATTACTTAAGACATAAATATAAATAAGAAAATACCCCTATTTGGATTTAAAAAAAATAAAAATAAAATCAAAATTTCAAGGAATAAAAATCTAAATTTTAGGTTCTAGTTCAAAATGTTAAAATTTAGAAAATTTTAATAATATTGTCTTCTAAAAATGGTCATTTTAGATCTCCAAAAATTCATTTAAAAATCTCTCTTTGATATAAAATTACAAAAGAAATAATTATAAAAAAAATTATTTTTAAATAATGCATATTTCATATAACCCTCCAAGGGAGGTACTTAGAAAAAAATTTCAAATTATGACAAACTCAACTTATTTGTGGAATTAAGCTAAACAAGTGTATAAATCAAATTAAATCCTTTCAATAAGTTAGAAAAAATAGTTTATGGCTATTTAAGATAATTTTAAGTTCATATCAAAATCATCTAGTCATATTTTATGTTATAACAATTCTATATTACCTATAATGATAGAGCCGTTACAAATTGCATTTTTCTACTAATTTTTTCTATGTTAATTTTGCATTCTACTTCTAATCTTAAATTTTGTCTAATTTCAATTCAAACCCCTAATTTAATTTTCTTTACATTTTTACATCTTGCTTGCATATTGTTTGTTCAATTGCTTAAATGTGTAAGACTAATTTTAACTTCTATTTCATTTACTTTTTCTATTATTTTAATATAAAAGGCTTAAATAATTTTATAATCATAATTAGTAATTAAATATGAAAGGATATATTAAGTGGATCACTAGGAGTTCAACCTAGTTTATTAACTTATATCGTAAATTTTTATCAAACTAATAATTTTTAATTTCGATTAGCTTCAATAATTATCAAAATTTTAATGTTGTTATCAAGGATCCATTTCAATTCATTCATTAACATCATTTACTAGCTATAATTTGCATAATCATTCAAGCATTCTACTTAATTTTGCATATGTCAGTAACATACGTTTGACATGCTTCTTGACTTTCTTAAGATTTCTGAGTTGTGGATTATATTGATGGCCATGAGTGCATTTGCTTTGATTGTGATAATAGGTATGACATATTGTTGGTGTGTGTCTTGGGAGCCAATCATAGAGATGATTATAATAAATGCACAATGTATTATATTTTATTTTAGGTAATTCAAATTATTATATTTTAGTTCATATTTTTTTATCACTCTGCACAATTTATAACTTAATATAATAATTATCCCTGGAATAATTTTACTATTTCTAAAATGCCCCTAATCAAGTATTATTGTGAAAGAGATAGTAATAATATATCGAGACTAGCATGTATAATGATTGATGATTATGAATCATGGATATAAGATATCAAGTCAATACATGAGTACATTGTTAGTGAACAAATGTATTGGACTGACCCGCAATGAGAAAACTACATGGATTGTTATGTGTCATTAGTTATTCTCATGTGACCACAATGCGCATAGTCCTTTGTCTTGAAGTAACTACGGTTTCCTACATGAGGAGTCACACACTTTGATATTGTCCTGTATCGCCTTTAATCAAGATGTGTTGAAGGATGTTGATTAGGTGTGTCAAGAATCATGCAGAGAAATGTGAGTGATGTAAATGGGAATTTTGTTCCTATTATATAATAGGAGTGATATTCTTGGGCCCCTTGATTGAATGAGATTAAGAAATACATGGCTATACTTAAATGGATTAATATGAGATATTGATCATTTGCTTAAGTTAGTCTACTCGGTATTAAGAAACATAAATTGAATATTAATGAGGGTGACGCATTCCATGCCTCAAGTTCGATTTGGATATCGTTATAAAAGGGACTATATTACAAAGTGTTGTTCACACACTAAGTGAATATTGAGTTACATATATTCTTACTACTTGGGTGACAGTGATATATTACTATATATCACTTACTATCTATGGTCTACAAATGGGTCATTATCAATGTAATAAAAACTTACATGGTCATATAAAAGTTATAGGAATGAGACAATAATTAATTGGGCTTTAGTTAAACTAAAATTCAATTAATTAGGCCTATTTTCATGTATATATATATATTATTAAAATAATAATATATTTTTATGTAATAAATATGGTTATTATATGATATTATTTGATATTAAAGTAATATCAGATGATTATGTTATTAAATATTAGATAATTATATTATAAGATAATATTATTTTTTATATTTGATAACTACATGCATTTTAATATTGGATATTTATATTATAAGATAATATTATTATCTAATATTAGATAATTAATGGATAAGTTTTATCTCTCCTCACTTTCTCTTCATGATAAGGATAAAGTGATAGTTGTTTAGTGATTTTAAGATAATGAGCATTATCCTAGTAGGATTAGGAATGTTATATGCCTTAGTTCTATAAAAAGAACTTCAAGGCAGCACCTTAGAAACATATGAGCTGCCCTTAAACCCTAAAATCACTCTAAAAATGCACAAACCTTAATCTTAGTGAAAGAAAAACGTATCCTAGCAGATTCGTGGAGGGTGAGAGGTCTTCGTTCACTCGATGTGGATACCATAAAGACACTGTACCTTTGATCGGCGTTTGATCCGTGATTCATCTTACTCTCACAAGGTTTTGGTCAGAAAGAATACGAGCACATAAAAGATAAAACTTTAAACATTAATTTATGCCCTTTTACATAGATCCTAAGTAGAATTCGAATCAATATTTTAAATTTCACTAAATAGAGATGATCTGAAACCTAACACATATGTGTTAAAATTTTTGCATTTATAAGTAATGTATATTATTGTTTCAAAATGTGCAGAAAATGATAATCATGAAAAATTCAATTTTCAAAAGTGGTTTGTATGACTAAATTAATATTGTCTATTCATCTAGCCACACATGAATTCTTAGAGGTAAAACAATGCTTTCTTACTAATCATTCTAATCATTTCACTAATTTTATTGAATTCATTATATAGGATGATTCTAACCTTTTGAGAAAAAGTGATTTGAGGATAGTACTTAGAAAAATTATGCTAAATGATCCTAAGTTACAAAGGACTTCTTTGCTAAATGATATAAAGGTTAACAATTTAGAGGCAAAGGATGTAGTTGATCATTATATGGATCTTGGTTGAAGAAACTTCATCCATATTTTGCCAAAGATACTAAATAAAGGTATTTCTTGAGAGAGAACCTAAGATTTTTAGATTTATTTTCTTTCTCTTCTTTTTTAATTTACTTGTTCTTTAACTTTCTTAATGTGATATACTTTACATTGAAGACAATGTAAAATTTAAGTGTGGAGGGGAGACTCTCACAATATTAAGTAATAATTACAATAAATACAAATATCAAACAAGTTCCCATATTGTACCACACAAGTCAACTTTATTTCCTCATAAACTATGTCCTTGTGCTCCCTGAGTCCATATCATCCTTTCATAAACTTGAACATAAATCCCAATGCATATAATCACATCACAATATAACTCACCCTCATCATCTCATTTCTTTACCTATCATGGCATATTTCACTTCACAATTAAACCATTTATCATTGAATCCATAATATCACATTCATGATGGAATCATATGGACAATCACAAACTAGGCCATGCATGGCTTACCATGGCCAATCAATATCAATGAATAACTTTGTTAAGTTTCACATGTTAACATTAACCCTTTTATAAATTTTCCTTGTTTTGATGATAACAAAAGACATTTTCAATAAGTATGTTTGTTTTGAAAGATTTTGCTTTCAATTATTGAAGAATTATGAAGATGATGAAGTTCTTAAAGGAATTAAAGATCCTAGATATAAAGGAATTTGAAGATTAGTTTAGCATTCTGGGCAAATTAAATGTATATGATTTTTTTAAAGTATTATGGCTCGTATTGTTTCAAAACATTAATAAATTAGACATGTTATGCTTAAAGTTCTTTTTAAATCCAAAAGGATAAAGAATGTTTTCAAAATAAATGGTCTTTAGTTTTAAAACTTATTTTAAATCAAAATAATTTGGATAAAAGGAAGTTTTTTTTAAAAAATCTTGAAAAACTAAGTTTTTTTTAAAAAAACACTATTTCTTCTACTCATACTCACATGTATAAGCAAGTATTTGGTTCCCAAGGCAAATCTCTTGGATTATACTTAAATATATAAGCAAGCATGGAGATCCAGAGGCAAACTCTTTGGACCATATTCAAATGTATAAACAAGTATGATGTTTTAAAGCCTCACTAATATTTAGACACTCAAGTATTATTCCAAATTTTTTATTCCTAGGCTAGCAAACTTGAGTATATACTCAAGAGTGTTTTTAAAATTCACCAACTGTAAGTGTGGAATGGTTCCTATCTTAACCTAATTTTTTAAGTAGAGGAAGGACAAAAGTCCTAGTTTCATTAAAGCTCTCATCTTACTTTTGTCTTTGCATTATTATTGCAAGCATTTAAGCAATTCTATTCTAGGTCTTTCAAGATTGTATTTGTGCAAATAGTGCACTGAATACTTGTTCTTTTTTATCTTATATTTCCATGTTATTGTATTAGCTGAGGAATTGTAATGGATTCTATAATGTGGTAGCTTTAAGGAGTGATTCTTGTGAAAGAATATCACTTGGGAATGTTGTATGAATTAACACTGATATAGGGCTTCTTAAGAGACATAACCTTAAGGGATTTAGAGCATTGACCAAAAAATTAAAGGGTATTCAACTTCAAAGAGTGGATGTACATAGGAAACAATTGTTTTTCTTATTAGAACCATTATATATGTGTTTGCAATTCTCTTAACCCTATCTCTCTTTAATTTTCTACATTTATTTTACCTCTCTTGTATATTTGGATGTTTCTATTTGAGTATTAATGTATAAGATATGAATATTAAATGATATGATATTTGTGAACTGAATTCCTTACTTCCAAATTACAAGTGTTACTTTCTTTGGTTTTATATAAAATACTCTATTTTTATTAAGAAAATTTTAAAAAACTCTTATTCACCTCTCCTAGTATATCTATCACTTTATATCATAAGTTAGTAATATCATATACATACACTCTTGAAATCCAAAGAGTATACAAGTTAGGTGACCACTCATGCTATTCATCATTATATGTGTTGGAGGTAATTTATTCTTGTATTGCATGATTTTAGTGGCCCAATAACTTATGTCTTTATATAAAGTATGATTTCATATTAAAATAGGGTTATAGTCGATTATATACTTGACTACTATTGTCTAAAGATAGATTCTAGCATTTAGAATCTACCATATAGTCGAGTATAAGGTTCTAGAGATAACTTTGGATAATTATAGTTAACTATCATTATCCAAAGACAAATCTTAGGACATGATAGTTGACTATATAGTTAACAATAAGGTCCCAGAAAGTAATTCATGGCTTTCTAGTTGACTATATAATGGATACTCTAAAAATGAAGGCATATTTAATATTTTCTCTATGAAAAAGTGCAAGATATGAATAGCCACCTTGTTGTGTTTACCAATGTATGTCAGATAGGCTGATAGAATTATATGAGAATAATCTTATGCTAGTTATGGTTAATTTAGGTCATAAAATGTTGATAACTGAAAATTATTGAATTTCTTTAGTAATACAATTACCATTTCTCATTTCATCAACCAATAGTCTAATGTTTCCTCTTATATGTCCTTTCACAATTTACTATTCCTATATAATTTGGTTTTTTCCTTATAACAATTTCGATTACCTAGACATGTCATATATTATTCTTTTATGCATATACGTATAGATATATTTGTATATGTATCCTCCATATGTACATCTTGCCCTATAAATGATTATTATAAGTAAATTGAAGTTGCTTACATCCTACATATTTTTATATGCACTTCCATATATACTAAACTACAAATATTCATCTTTTATGCCTAAAACATTGACATTTTCAAGTCTCTATCCTATAATCTCTAGGAGAAAACCATGTTTCTTTTTGCAAATTGTGATTCATTGCATGAAATTTTTATATTAAGTAGCCTTATATGTCCTTTTTCGATTAGCATTAACCATACACCAATTGGACTTTCCTAAGAAAATATATGGTGAAATTACTATAGGCTAGTTAGTTCCATAATGCTTAGGTTTTGCCTTTATAGCAAAAAAATTTTTGATGTTAATTGACTAGAAATTAAATCATGAGATTTATTTCAATCAAAGCTCTAAGCATCTATTTTCTAAATCCTTTAATAGTTCATCAATTAGACATTTCTACATTGAATTATGACCAAAATACCATCGAGTGTGCAAAAATTTTGTAAAAATGAGGTCACCTCTCAATTTTTTTTAAAAATTAATTTAATTCTTAATTCATAATTTATTTGGTGATTTAAATCCCTTATTTATATCCAATTATATTATACATTCTTCAAATTTTAGATCCCCTTACATCGAGGTTCTTTTCCAATTATTTTTTATCTAAACCTTCCATCTTACATTCCTATACAAATTAGTTCTTAAGATGGCATTTGGTTTGCAAATCACATATTTCAAGGAATCTTAATATTCTCAGGAATATGATTGCTAAAAATTTAATTCTTGAAAATGTGATATTATCATTTTTAGTTCATTTAAAAATGTTCTTAGAAATGTTATAATTTTATTTTTAATTAAATTATATATTTTTAAAAATATTATTAGATTGAGAAAAATATGTTCATAAAAAATTAAGTAATCAATAGTGGTAGGTGGTGGTGGGAAGCAATCAATGGTAGTCATTCATGGTGGGTGGTGACTAGCATTAGTCTATGACATTGGGTGATAGCTGGTGGAGATCATCGATAAGGAATGGTAGTAACAATGGTCACCTATGGTAGATGGTGGTTAACAATTGTTATCAATGATTAGTAATAGCCGACAGAGATCACTAACAATGTGTGGTAGTGAGAGCAATTACTCATGATAGGTTATAACAAATGATAGACACTAGAAGGTAGGTGATAGCTAATAGTGACCACTATCGGTGGGTATTAGGAGCTGTAGTCACCAACAATAGGTGGTGGTAGGCTATGGATGGTGAAAAGCAGTGGTCAATAGTAGTGGGTGGTTACTAGTGGTAATCAAACACAATGTATAGTGGTAAAGTCTTAATAAAAGGGTGATCAAAATAGTCTATGTATGTTGTTAAAACATTCTTATGTCATAGGAATGTTAATATACATCTTACCTTATAGGAATATTACGCTAAACACATTCTCGAAAATTTTAACATTCTTGGAAACATTTTTCTAAAAGTTAAATGAAACATAGGAATCCTACATTCCTTTCCCAGGAATATAGGAAGGATTTCATGTGCTAAGTGCCATCTTACTCTTAAGCTTACAAAAATTCTAGTAGTCAATACTTATGAGATTTTTTTTATCATAATCTTTTAACTTCCTTTCCTTTTAGCTTAATCCAATCATTTATACCATCTTTCATACCTATACCATTTCCTTTGTCTATGAAACTTTCCATACTTAAGGCTAACTATTTTTAGAATAATTTTCCTCTAAAATATGTTAATTTATTCATAAATACCTTTGGAAGATTTCAGGGTGCTAAACAATATTGCTCAACTTATACGTAGTTTACTAGTGATAAATTTGCAAGGTAGTGTGGTTGGTCAAATATTTCTTTCATAGAAAGATGTTGGATCAGCTAATATCTTCCTTTTAATTTTTTTTAAAAAATTAAATGTTATTTAAGTAAAATTTCTTGAAATGATATTATTTTAGGGTTAGTGTTGCTTCTAACATCATGTTAGTTAAAAGGCTGGTAAATATGCCAACTAAAAGGGTTTCAAATCCAATATTTCAAGAAATAGTTTGTAAATTCAAAATGGGCAATATTTATTCCTCAACTTGAAAGGGATTATAGGAAATCTTCAATTTCTATTAGTCTTGTTGTGTTTAATGATTTATTAGCTAGTTAATGGTTAGCTTTCTTTTCTCATATGTTTATTAGCTAGCTAATAGTTAGCTTTCTTTCTTGTAAATATTTTTCTTTTTTAGATAGTCAACTCATTAATTCAAGGAGTTGTTTGATTTTAGGTATTCTTTTAATAAGAAATATCTTGCATAATATTTGACATCTTATGTAATTTTTTGTATATTTACTTTGTTGTAGGGTAGTCAACAATAGATGAAAATTTAAATTTTTTTCATAAGAAGATTTTAGCCAAGAAGATTAAGAATAAAAGTAAAGTTCACCTAATAAGCTAGAAAAAAAGTGACTACATAAGCATTAAAGCAACTTAACTTGAAGTGCTTAAAAAAAAGTCTTAGTGGCAAAGCAAATTTAAAGGCAGATGTCACAACCTGACAGATTAATAAGATAAGTAAGCATCCAAAAATATGGAAGGAGCATTATAGGCATAAGTAAAGGCCATTCTAATGGTATTTAGAGGTGACAGATTCAAAAATAAGTTCCCTTAGTAACTAAAAACTTATTTTGGCATGTTGAACTGATACAAATATTCACTTCAAAAGCATATATTGGTGGAAATCAATAAGCTCTCTCACTTAAACTAGGATGTAAAATAAACTTCAATCTACAAATTTAAGTGGACAAATTTAGCCTATTTTAATCCCTAAAATATATAGAGAAGTTTAGATGGATCAATTTGAATTGAACTAATTTGCTAAATTTATAGTTAAAGTAATCTATAGACTAAACCATGGAATGAAGTGAACTAGACCACTCAAAATTTTGTCCATTTTTAATACAGGATTAAACAAATTAATTTGCATGGACCTAGTTTGGTTTGGCTTGACCTATCCATTTTATACCTCTAACCTACCACAAGGTTTGCATATTATTTAATAGCTAAGTTAAATTCCTATCTCATTTTATCTAATTACTACAACTAAAATTTGTACATTGTCTATATCAGCTATAATAAATCATCACTTGTGTCATGATTAAAGTTATGGCAAGAGATCAAAATTCTCATGGTTATACTACTTAGCCATGGAAATGTTGGTTGGATGGACTTTGCTTAAGTGAATGTGCTAAGGAAATTTCTGCAAAATACTAGTTCAATAGTCAAGACAAGTTAATGAGGATGTTATGTTAAGCAAAAAGTCATGTTTCATTTTATCTAATTACTACAACCAAAATTTGTACATTACCTATATCTACTATAACAAAATATTATTTATGCCATGATCAAAATCATGGCTCAGGATCAAAATTTTCCTATTTGTACTACTTAGCCATGAGAATATTGATTAAAGTGAGCATGGTAAGAAAATTGTTACAAAAAAAAGTTTTCATAGTATAAATGATTTTTTTAAGCCATGGGTTCACCCATAGCTAATAGCTTCCTCTAGCCATAAATACAAAAGTAGTAGAAAAGATACATTTGTGGCTAGTAGCTCATACTATTACCAATAGAATCATGATAATAAAATAAAATGAAATTGCTATGAAAACTAATATAGCTACCAAAAATAATCTTTAGATATCCAAATTGAATAAATTATCCAACTAATTTGACCGAGTAGGTGTAACTTGTCATTTGGTCTATACATTTGCTAAAATCTATTAATACATTTGACTCACATCAAGCTAGTATAAACCATCAAAACTTTATTTATATAGAAATTATAAATTGCATTTATTGATAATCAAACCTGAATCTCTAAGTTAAGGAATGCTAAGCCTTACCATTATGCGAAGTTTTTTTTTCATATTATAATATAATATAATTTATACAAAATTTTAGTTGACTAATTGACTTCACAAATAAAGCTATGCTTATATAATAATAAAATGTTAAATAATTACACATAATAAAAATACACTAATACTAAAAAAGCTTTATAATTTATTTTAAAAATTATTTTGTACACACTAAAATTTTATTTGTTCCTTTACTAATCTTCCTTGCATCAAAGTTGTTTATCACAAATGTTTTGTATTAATTTTATCTCGCATATAATTAATTATTTAATTTTATTTTCTATGAATCTTTTTTATTAATTCTTATTAATTAAGTTATTACAAGATAAAATTAAAATTTTAAAATTTTTTAAACAAATTTTATTGTTTTCTAAAATTTTTTTTAACAAATGTTAAATTATATGAAACAAATGCCCATATAAATTATATATTTGAACTATCATGCATATTTAAACTTTAATTATGAATTAATATCTAAATTATTATAAATTTGTTATATTTTTTAATTTTTATTTATAATAATTATTTTTGTCATTCATAAATAAGTTAAATCATTTAACTCTTCATAAATTTTTAATATTAATTTTATTCCTCGTATATATTATTTATATCATATTTTTATCCTTCTATTTATTAAGTCATTAACCCATCAATAGAATTATAAATGGATGGATTAAATAAATTAAATTATTATTTATAAGAGATAAAATTAATACAAAATATTTATAAGAAACAAAATTAATACAACTAAAATTAATTGAGGACCAAAATAGGATTTTAGACTATTTTATATATATAACTCTCTTAAAAATAATTTATTTAAATATTTTAATATAAGAATTCAATTATTATTTAATTATATATAACTACATATAATTATTGTTTTTAATTTTTTAGTGAAAGTTCCTTTAATATTATAGTGACAAATAGTTAAACTTATTATTATATATTTTTATAATAAAATTTATTATCACTTATGCTATGAATGATACTATTTATATATATTATAATGTTTTACTATTTTCATAATATATATGTATATTTTTTGTCATCATATTTTTAAAAAGAATGTGACTTGATTAAAAATAAATATTTTTATAATATTTTGTACTTTAATTGATCTACTTTTATTTAAGTTATATTTTAGAAATTAGACCAAATAATGTACCAAAAAACTTTGTTTATGTATATTATATATATGTTAATATTATTAATTTTATTATGTAAATTTAAGCAATAAAAAGTTAAATAGTTATTTATTATTTGTGAAAAATTGTTACATTATAATATATATATGTCAAATTGATACATAAGTAAACAAAAATATTTGGGAGCCTAATGATTGAACTCTTTTTTATTTATCTTAAGGGTTGGGGTTCATTTCCTCTCTCTATCATTTTAAGTAAAGTAATAAATGTATATAATTATATAGTTTAAGGGTAGTTTAGTCTTTTTATATACATTTTATAAATCAATTAATTGAAAACATTGGATTCCATAGCTTTTTTATTTTGGCTTATTAGAAACCAATCAACAAATTGAATAAGTTGTTTACTAAACATTTAAAATAGCTATTTGACTTGGTTAGTCAGTTGAAGGCCTTTAAGTTAACTAATAAACTAGCTATTTGTCATATACCTTCAACTTATAAATATTTGTATATTTTTTATTGTCTACTATATTGTAAAACATTATACCTATTATAATTAGCCTTTTTTTTATATGTATATATATGCCATATAAAGGATATATTTAGCTATGAATTTATCCATAAAATTAATTCGTGACATAAGTAATACTTTACCACAAGTAAAATTTTTCAACTTATATAATGGAATAAATGATACTTTGTTACAAAGAATATGTTTTTGTAGTTTAATTTATAGCACAAGTAATATTTTATTATAGGTAAAACTTTTTTTTTGTAGAATAAGTAATATTTTAGTTGATTGAGGGCCAATCAACACATTAAATAAGTTACTTACCAAACTCCTAAAATAATTGTTTAACTTAGTCAATCAACTAAAGATCTCTAAGTCAAATGATGAATTTATTATTTACCAAACACCCTCAACTTTTTATTATGTACTGCATTATAACATATTACACCTATTATAATTGGCCTTTTTTTATATGTATATTTGCCACATAAATGATATATTTGGTTATGAATCTATCAATAGAATTAATTTGTGATATAAGTAATACTTAACCACATGTTAAGTTTTCCAACTTATATGATGTAATAGATGATACTTTGCCACGAAAAAAGTATTCCCATAGTTTAGTTTGTAACACTAGTGATATTTTATCATAGATAAAGTTTTTTTGTAGAACAAGTAACACTTTGCATTAGGGAATGTGTTCCTATAGTTTAATTTGTGACATAAGTGATATTTTGCTATGGGCAAAAATTTTCATGGCATAAATTTTTATATTTTTTGTGTATTTGTTTGAATTTTTTATTATTGTGGTAAAAGATAAAATTGCAATAATTTTTAAATTTTTATAGCATAATCTGTGGTATAAGTGTTAATTTGTTATAGTAATCTTATTTTAGAGCTAAAGATTAGTTAGCCTAGTTAGAATCTTCTAGCTTATATTTTGTCAAACCCAGTTACCAATTACTAATTAATTAAGTAAATGTTAATCATTCTTCTCAAAGTTAATGGAGGCCTCATGGAATTTCCCCTTACTTTTAGAGTTCTTGTGTTTTTACGGATAATTTACACTCTATACCTACAACATTTAATATCCAAGGTAGATAAATAATTATTTCTTTAGATCTCCCATTTTATAACAAAATAGAGGAAACTATGAAGCATGTCTTCTTATAGGACCCTTTCGTTAGAGCAATATATTGAATCACATTTTTCAATTAGATTTAAGGCAATATACATATAGGATGTTGCTTACTAGGTAACAAGTATTGAGGCAAGAATTAGTCATCCGCAAGTTAAATTTGTTTAGTTGTTATTACTATATATGCAATTTAGTCTAAAAGGAATTAGTTCATGCTCAAGCTAATCCAACCAAATTCTAAAGCAATATTAATATTGATTAAAAATGGATGATATAGTATATTTAGTGTAGTGAAAACAAGAGTTCATATAGCACTAATTCGATCTAAAATGTGTTTGACTAAAAAAAGGAAAAAATAATACTCAAAGTAGTTTAAAGGAATAGGGGATAAAGAAGGTATATTACTAATGTTTAGTTATCATTAATTCAACATACCAAATAGTAGGAATCTTTTGCATGTAAAAAGGTCAACCAGCTTGGTTGCACTTCAAAATCTATTACTAGATAGCACTTTTAAGTTAGTAATGTAGGTTATGATTATATTTAAAGACAAAAAGCTTATCAAATGGTTCTTAAAAGATCCTAACATATAAAGTTAGTTAACTTTTTGTATGATATCAAATGCTTTAGCAATAAAATCACAAGTGTAAAATCTTATAGGAATAACTTTATTGCTTTGGCAGTAAAGTGCTCAACCCTGTAAAGAGTGATGGGTATATGGCTAAAAATAAGTAGTTGTTTTCCTCTTCTGTAAGGTCCTTTTTGTTTCATTTTCTTTCTACGTTCATGTATCAATAAATAGAAAAAAAATGAGTTTTTCATTCCTTTCCAAATCTATATACCAAGAGAAATAGAAAAAAATAATGGCAAGAATATATCTTTTAACTATTGATCTAGCTTTTTTAGAAATGAAGTTTTCATTTTTCATTGGAATGATTAAGTTATGTCCCCTAGTGGTTTTTTCTACATATTGAAGCTTTCATTTAGTTTTTGTTATAAAGTTAATTTGTTCTAGCACTATATAAATGGAAATAGAAAGTTGTGATGATATATAGATTATTAATAATCTACACATAAACTTTATTGTGTCCTACTAGAAAGTAAAAGGAAAAGCAGATTGCTTGTTAGTTGTTACTTATAAAATGATAAGTTTTCAATAGTTGTTACTTGGTATGTCATGCTTGTTGTTAGAATTATATAATTTTGCATTTCATTTATTTTTATCATTTATGTTTTTTATAGGTTAGTTATCAAGTTGATTTGCAATTTCTTTAAATTCACCCATGCATGAAAGAAAATCCTCAAAAAGGAGTGATGCTAATAGCAATCTTTTTAGATTTTACTATCTTAATAATGGTTTTTTCATGTGTGAATATATACATCTAAAAGAAAATTTTATTGTTAAGGGGGACAACCCTTTCTCTTTGAAATAGAGGATGTTGTTTTTCACTAAGCTCCCACATTTAAAATTGAGAAAATAAAATACTTGTTGTTAATTTCTATTTTATAATTACAATTACAAAAATGAGATTATTCTTATGAAAGATTAAGGGTGTCCTTAATCAATTATTATTAATTTGCCAAAAAGTTTTCAATTAAGTTAAATTTACTAAGTTGAAAAATTAGAGACCTGCTTCAATCACTCAATAGGTTTTAGGCACTGTAAACTAAATTTCTTAAGCATGTGCATGTTTAGGTCAAATAGTGTGGTGCAACTTTTAGGAGGAGAAAAATTATAGCAACACAACAAAGAAATATGAATCACAACATTTTCATATTAATAAGAAAAGCCAAATAAAATCAATATTTGATAAAAGAAAAGAAAAATAAAGAACATTATTATAAAAAAGACGTTGAAGAGTAGTTAAACACATCGGGACTAATTCAAAATTAAAATGCCATGGATACTAGAAGCTTAAAAATGGATAAAATTTTACCTTAAAAATTGAAATTGAAAATAAAGAATAAGAAAGAAAAGCTTGAAGGTAAGAGTCTCACAAAATTAAGAGGAAGAGAATAATGAAGAACTTAGAAAAATTAAACTTCAACAATCATTAAGAGAAATGGTTAGGTGGTTAGGTTTAACACTAGATAAGGAAACTATAAAAATTAAGGGCCTTTTATTATACTTGAAGCATTTAGTGCTCTTAGGTACTCATAATGAGTATCCAATTGAAGCTCAATATATATTTGAGTAACTTATCATTGATGATTTCATTTTTATGTTAACTTATTGAGAAGATTATGGTAAGCAATTATGCCTTTAGTTGCTGAACCAAAAAGAGGAAATGAAATTTACAACAAAACCTCAAAGGAGTATTTCTACAAATTGAATGAGAAAGTGTAAAAAGAAAAAATAATGAATAGTATTATCTCAACTAGGGGTTGAAATTATTTCCTTGATTGATGAATAGTAGAATAAAGTAGAGGAGTTGCAAAATTGGTTGTTATTTATGAACAATGCACTACAACAAAAGTAAAGAAAACTGACAACATTTTCTCTAAATTTTGAAAATTTTGTAAGTTTTCATTTTTTGCAAAGACCATATTCAAATTCATCCATCTTAAAGTGTAACTAGTTGCTTTATTTTGTATTTATAGGTTTTAGTTTGTTTACAAATATATGTTAAGCTTTTCTTTGTGTAATCATTTAGAACATAAGAACAATAGCTTCCTATCAATGCACATACTTACAAAAGTTATCAAAGGTAAAGGTGATGACAATTTGGTTGCATGCGGTAGCTAAGTCTTTAACTTTCAATTAGTAATATCAACAAAAAGCATTAGTAATTACTACAAAGATTAAGGTAACTCAAATATAAAAAAAGTAATCTCAATATGTCAATATCCATAATTCTTATTTCGATAGGTTGCTCATTTGCTTAGATTACATCTTGTGTAACTAGGTCGTTGTTGCTTTATCTTGTTATAATATTAATCAATAATAATGATTTTAGCTAAATACCACAGCATTCCCTTAAAAGATATTAAATAAGTGGTTAACTTAAAATGAAAGATTACATTGAGAAAGTATATAAAACACCTTATGATATTTAGTTAAATGTCATCTCAGATGGATAACACTTTGCAAAACCAATTTATCTATTAAAACTCATTTTTTTAAGAGAAAAAGAACCATTTTCACTCAAGTTATATATCTAACCATTCAAACTTGAAATTTTAAGCTTTAGTTCAAGTGAATTACCATGGTTTTTAGAGAAAAAGTTTAGGTTTGATAGGTTGGCATTACACTCATATAAATTTTCCTAGCTTTAAACAGGTATCGATGCACAAAAATGATAACAATGGTTTGACTTGATAAGTGATTGGTCCAAATTAACTCATTATTATGATAATATATAATAAATAGCAAAGGATTCATCAATTAATGAGTATATGTGTGTGTATATAAATAATATTAAATAACTTTTAATGCTAAAATTAATGAGTTTATATATTTAATATTCTCAACATATATTGCATAAATTTATTAAAATAACTAATTACAATAATTTTAATAAAATTTAAAGAAAAAGAAAATAAATCAAATGAATAAAATTGTGTGAGAAAATTATTATTATCATGAAACTTGAAAACTAATACAATATTAATTACATAATGTAATTACTATAATTAAATATATCCAAAATAATTATTATAACTAAATAATATATATTTGCTACATGGAAATTCTTATTTAATTTGGAATATAAGCAATATCACAAAGGATAACATTTTCAATCGCAAAAGGATCCTAGAGCAAACTATGTCACCTACCTCAAATTACATCAATTACTTGGACACCTTTAAGTGGCTTCCTATTAGCCTTAATTTTCAACCATGCAAACTTTAATGCAACGAAAACTTCTTCATTTCCATAATAACTAATAATCAATAATATTTTCAAAGTAGATGAATAAAGTTTCCATTATTTATCGACAATTTTAGAGGGCCATAGACTAAAATATAAAGCTATGACTCAAAGACAATTACAAAGGGCCATGCAAAAAATTAAACAAAATAACATAACATTTATATAAATATGAGTACATTCAACTCTATTCCAATTGTCAAATTTCCTAAGAAAATGTCATTAATCTCCATAATGGCCACATAGCATGTTAGTTTAGCTTTGTCTTGAAAATATTAAAATCTAAAAAATGAGTTATGAAAACTTAGTAAGTGTATATCTATTAAAATTTACTAATAAAATCATTTACGAGTAACTAAAATAAATAATTCAATTAATAAATAAATAAACTAACATGTTCCATACTTGAACTCCTTATCTTATAGAACTAAATTTATCTATCACATACTTTTACCCACACTTAACTTAAAATATCTATATATAAAAGGGATTATAATGTCGAAAGAATTCCTTTAGTCTAACAAACAAAATTCTATTTCATATATAAGGAAAATAGGTAGAATGCTCGAGATTTAGTAAAATCTTATAATGATATGCATATGAAACATAAAATAATAAAACTCTTTGAAAAGTTCATACTTCTCAATCAATTTCATTAGTTTCAACAGTCATGATGCCTTAACAATGCAATTGTGCAAACACAATTATATCCTCACATAAGTATATATATTCAAATTACAATCACAATGCACAATTTATATAAATAATAAAGATAAGAAAGAAGGAAAATTTCCTTGTAACTCCTAAGTAAATCTTATCACTTCACAAACTCTAATCTTATTCTCTAGGGTCTACTTTTTCCTTTAACAAATGATTTCCAATCTATTAGATCCAATTTTCACATTTTCCTTATTATATTTCTCATATTTTAAGTTACCTTTAATCTCTTTCTCATATTATAGCTTAAGAAATGATTATCCACTTGCTTTTACAACAATATAATTCTTCATTGCATAGTCACACAACTTAAATCAATTTATAATTAACATAACAATTTTAATTCACATCATACATCACATTTTCTCATCTTAATGATGTGATAAATTCATTCTCATTTAGGATAAGGATAAATAGCAATAATACCACACCTCCATTATATGGCCTTAACTATCTACAAAATAATAACTATACACTTTACATACACACATATACACATAACATTCAATTTAAGTATTATAGAATATGCAACAACAATACCATACCTCAATTGCATGGTCACAAAAATCTATCCATCAATAATTATCCTAATTATATAAGCATTACAAATTAGCATCACACCATAATTAATAACATCATCATGCCATAATTGTATAACCTCAAGGTCCGTTTAATGACAATTTACATATGCATATATATATATATATATATATATATATATATATATTCATTATCACATGTAATACACAAACTTCTCCATCACACTGAACTTAAACCATCAAATGAGTTTCAAAGCAATTCTACTCTTACAAATAGATATATATATATATATATATATATATATATATATATGTATATATATATATATATATATATATATATGTATATATATATATGTGTGTGTGTGTGTGTGTGTGTGTGTGTGTGTGCGTGTGTGTGTGTGCGTGTGTGTGCATAGATATACAAATATTTAAATATATATATTTATATAACCTTCATAGGAATATATAAAATTAATAGTTTCGATGTTTTAGTATGGTATACATTCATCTCTAAATGCCATTTTCTTTTTAGACTTTCCAAAGTATCCAAGTTTCCTAACTTACCAATTGTCTATCAATCTACCAGAACAAATCAAAATCAAACTCAAATTAACTATTTCTTTTCTTATAACTCCTTATCTAACTATCAAAGAATCTATTCTAATAAACTAAATAAAAAATTCCTTTATTTTTCTAGGGTTATTTTCAAAATCTAGAAACTTGCACTAGGGTTATGGTTTATAGGTTAAGCATTAAAATATACAAAATTATTTAAATTTATGTTTAGATTAACTCATCTCCTCTTAAGGAGGCTACTCTTATCTTGGCAACATTTAAAATATAGTGGTTTTTTGGAATTAAAGAAAGACCAAATAGCTTTATTTTAGGCCTCTTCTTAGCCATGATTTACAATTCTTCTGTAGCATCAATGGTTATTTGTTGGACAAAAGAAACTTGGCAATGCATAGTAGTAGCTAGAGGTAGCTAGTAGTGGTGGCAAGGAAGAAAGAGAAATCATGAGAGAGAAAGGGAGTTAGGAAAGAAAAGTAAGGACAAAAAGAGAAGGGGCTAAGGCTAGTAAAATGGGAACGAAGGGAAATATTCCTACGCTCTTAGTGTAACTTAACCATAACTAAGATAAATCTCATCCATTCATTGTAATGAAGTTAAAAAAGGGAAATATGGTGAAGAGGTTAAGGTGTGGAGTATGGTAACCCAAAAGTGAAATTAATCCTAACCACTTATCCCTCCTAGAAACCTTTTCTTTCAATCACAACCATTCATCTCCAAATTTTTTTGCTATTTTAAATTTTCTTCTTATTTTCTTGTAATTTCTATAATAATTCATTAAATTTAGGAGCTAAAAGTAAGTGTCTTAGAATTTTATAAATTTTGAAATAAATCATTTACCAAAGTCTATACAAATACTTTTATAAATTTCCATATTTACAAATTCTAAATATCCCTAATTTTGGAAAAGAAATATCATAAAAATCATTCAAGGCAACTTTGGATAGTACATTGATTAAGTGAATAAAATTAATAATATCACTTAATAAAATTTAATTGCCTAGATTTGATCATAAGGTAAAATCAATAGCTATTAAACAATTTAACATACAAATAATAATCATTTTATTTTTAAAAATCATCAAATTGAAATAATTTAATCCTATAATTGATTTTAAAATAGATACTTTAGAACTTTTAAATTTAAAGAAATTGCTAAAATAAATCTGGGCATTACAAGTTCTTTCCCTTAAAGAATTTGTCATTGAATTTTGCAAATACAGGATTAGGAAAGGAAAAAGAAAATTAAGGTTATAGGATAATTGAAGTAATTGATAATAAACATCCTAAGATGGCTTTAGAGAAAAGATAATGTGAAAGTAAGGGTGCATCCTTGACAATCAAATGAGAACAAACTTTTAGTTCTACTTATATGCCTTGCTATTTCATGTTTTGTTAAGTTCAAGGTTTCTAGAGTTTTTTTATACATTACCATTCTTTACATGATTCCTTTCTCAAATTATTCCATTATCAATGGAATCATTAGTACCAAACATCCTTCTTACAATAACCCATTCCTATTCTATGCTCATTATCTTAAACAATATATATACACACATACACACTATATGTATAAAGGATATTGTACTTCTATATTACTTCTTTTTCAGACTACTTAGTTCCACTATGCTTGCTTAACGAAGGTCATCAACAAACTTTCATGGCCTAATGATTGCTTTTCCAAGTACATTTCTATTAAAACAATCTTTATTGTATCTTAAAGTTGCTTGTGAAGTATTCAAAACCTTAGATTCTACCTTTGAACCATAAACACTCACCTAGCACTTCTCACAACCCTAAGCATCAATAAATCACATAATAAAAAGATGACTATGGATAACTTATAAGAATCATAGTTCTTGTAATTGATTTAGTATTTCGTAAATATTTTCAAATATTTTACAAGGGATGTACATATTAATATCTATCCTTATGCAATCATCTACCATAATATTCTAACCTTAACAACTCAAGTATCATTATCAATCAATAAAGGCATTTACTTGGGCATGTATATAAAGTACAAGGATAATCTATAAGATACTAAAGGAAACAAGTCAATTCAATCAAAATTAGTAGAATTAACCTTAGTAAAATCATGGATCAATAATTCATTAAAAAGAATAAATATAAATAAGCATGTCCATTAAGTAATTTTATCCATAAGTCAACATTCAAAGCACCGTGTATTTATTGGAATAGCGCATTAGTCATACTCTCATCACTAACCATATTGAATGTAAAATTATAAGTAAAATAAAAAAACCGAACATAGATATTCATCATGAAGATTTATTTAATGTTAATGTGCCATGTGCAATTGTTTTCAAAACATAATCAAATGTGCTATATCATCCCCAAGCATTCCTTTGATCTTCTATAAAAAAAATCTATCATTCAATTCATATACATATATTAGTATGGGCATGTACATTCATTCTAAAGGATCAAGTACCACATTTCAATATCATTCATGCCTCTCCATATAGTCTCATAATTTAATAATCACCACCCACATGCCTTAATAATCAAATAGAACATTGAGATACTCATATCTTATTCAAATAACTAGAAAGAAGCTCATAACTAGGAATTCAAAAGTCATGGTCTGTTATATACTTGACTATATTTGGCCTATGCACATTTACCAGGGGTATAGTTGGCTATATACATGATTACAAGCCTTCTAACAAGCCATCATAGTTAACTATCCAATAACAGAGAACAAATATGGTATTTAATAATCAATTACCTATTTAACTATGGGATAACAGGAAGTAATTTTGCTATTATGTACTTGACTATATGATTGACTATAATATGGTAGAAGATAACCCTAATATCTAGTATTTGACTATATCATCAACTACTTTTGCACAAAGACTAACCTAAGGGCCTATAATCGACTAGGTAGTTAACTACTACCTAGAGTATATATGATTTTAGCCTAAATAATATTCATTATACCAAAACTAGGTTATTGATACATTTATTTCATAATAAGCTCATAACAAATCATAAATGTGCATTCAAGGCAATTTGTATCCATTCTATCATTAAATTCAATCAAGCCTCACATATTAAGTCATTCTCATGTATTTTGATCATGACTATTAGAAACTTAGAATCCACGTTCAAGTTAAGTAATTTTTTAATCTTCTTGATAAGTAGAGCTAGAACATTTACTTCTAAAAGTCTAACTTATACAATATGTTTTTCTCAATCTAATTTAAAGTTAATCAAAAAGGTCCACTTACCTTGTTTGTAAGATCTACAAGCTTCATAATTGCTTCAATTTTAAATTCAATTCCATGAATATGAAAGTAACATGTCACAATCTTAATTTGATCACAATTGACATGGAACCTACTCTTGGTTTCCACTAGCCTATTTCCACCTAACTAGCACATTCCTAATTAATGAATAGATAATTATATAGCAAGGAAAAAGGTAACAATTAAGGAAGAAAAAGTTTTCATTCAAATTGATCAAAAAGGGATTACAAAAGATGGAAAAATTAGATTTGCTTATAATCTCCTCATAACAAGGATAAGCTAGTCTAATTAACTTATAAAGAATCTAGTTTATATGCTTCCTTTACCTAAGCCCCACAAATAGAATAAGGCCCAAAAATGTATATTATATATAAATGTCTTATGCTACCATACAATAAAATAAAGAGCTTTCATATAATTTATCTTTGAGAAAGTAATGGTAAAGACTTGACCTAAAAATTTGTAAAATAAATCATAGAAGAGTGAGTTTAGGTCCAGTGAGTGAATAATCAATTTAAGCAAACTATATAATATAAAAACTTACCTACTAAAATATTCACTTGTAAAACTCATCATACAAACTATCATAATAGCAATTAGATTTCAAGTAACCTCAAGGGCTTAAATACTTATCCTATATCATGTTCTTAACCCAATTGTGATCAGTGTGGAACTTACTTTTTAGTTTCCACTAGAGTATTCCTAGTTATCTAGCTTATTCCCATTTAACAAGTATAATGCATATATTAAAGAAGATGACATTTTGCAAAGAGAACATTCATTAGAAATCATTGAATTATCTATAAAAGATGAGAAAATTAGATATGCTTACGTTCCTCCTAAAATAAGGATAAGTAATTCTTACTAACACATAAAGAATTAGTTCAAATATTTCCCTTACCTAAGCCTATGATAGAATAAAGCCTTAAAATATACAATGTATAAGATCTTATGCTACCATATTGCCATTAGTCAGCTTCCATAGAATCTACTTCTGAAGAGGTTAATGTGGTAACTTGACCACAAAATCTGCAAAAATAATCATGGAGGAGTAAGTCCAAGGCTTAATACATAAATAATCTATAAGAATAACAAATAAATCATAAAAGCTTACCCACTAGACTATCCTCTTACAAAATTCTCGTTATGGTTGAACACATTAGTAACTAAGTATTAAATAGCTCTAAAGGTTAGATAATTTAATTCCATTGCCGACGCATCACACAAACATTTATAAGCAATAATAATCAAGTTCATGCTATATTTGAAGTAATAAATAATCATTAGAAATGCATTTATCCATTTTTTGTCTCCCAAGTTAACTTTATATCTTTTATAACTTTCCATCCTTATACTTTCAAAGCTTGCCTTATATCCTTACAAAACTTATCACTAGGAATTTTTCATCCAATATTCACAACATCACCCTCATCATATTTCTTATCTTTAATGCCACTCGTGGGATAATTCACAATGTATTTTAAACACTAAAGCTTATGTTCTACCTAATGTAATCATAATTCAATTTCAATGTACATAATAATATATGTCAACACCACTATGCCTTCTTACATAGCTATAAGCATCACGCATATCATATTATACAATCCACAAATATTTCTAAACATATTTCATTCCATGATTAATGCAATAAGTTTGTTACAACATATATTATATCATACAATATCTAATTTCTCATTTCATGATTATCTTATCATGTAATTATCTTATAATCATCATAAATCACTCTATCCTTGATGCTTGAAAATCAAACACCCTATACTAGACCATTATAAATCATGAAAATAATACATAAGTTGGGTATGTTATACTATATGGTCACTATAGTTGTGACTTTGAATGATATTTTATTGAGAATTCAAAAATTATGAATATATTTTTTATGAAACTATTTCATATGAAAGTAGTCTCAATTAACTTTCTATAGACTTCTCATTCACCTAAATTAGTTAAGATTTGAAAGTGTTATGCCCTTTAGAAAATAGACACAAAAAGTTTATTTTTTGAAATCTTGAGTTTTTTTACCTTTGCTCATTATTTTAGTAATATCTCAAAATATACATAAGATATTGATTTGAAACTAATCCATTTGAAAGTAGACTTAATTATCTTTCCAAAGATAAGTGATTTAGTTAAAATGAGCATAAGATGAAAGAGTTATGCCATATTAGAATTAACGTAAAATTTTGGGGATGGTGAATCGGTTATACAATTGATTCATCTATCTTGAACTTGTATTTGCATAAGGAGAATCGATTGCACACTCAATTCTTATTCCTAGATTTGCCTTTGGAGCATGAAAATCGCTTATACACTTGATTCACACATGAATATGATAGTTTTCTATGAAAATTCCACTATTTATCCTATTATAAATGCCTTCCAAACATACATACCAAACCTTGATACAATCATTGATACTCCAATTTAATATCTTATATCACCTATCTTCTTCATTTATTACTCCTACCACTTTAAATCAAACATGTTTCATGAAAATTCATAAAACAACCAATATTTCATTAATATTATTAGATAACCAAAGATTCATAAATTTAACTAAATTATCTACTCACCCATCGAAGAAAGTGTTAGGAAGCTAATTTGAAGATATTTCAATCCTAATCATATCAAAATTCATAGGTTTTAGAGTTAAAGTTTAGAAGACTTAACAAAACCAAATAAATATCAAATTTCTTCATTAACTAAGAAGAAATATGAAGGATTCTTAATGAAAATAATATTCTTACGTTGATTAGATGAAGAAATCAAGAAGAATTAAGGTTCTCCTTATTTGATTAATGAAATGGTGGAATAGATTGTGTAAAGGGAGTTAGGAGAATTTGAGAAATGAAAAAAAAAAGAAAGAAAGAGATTAGAGGTCTGGGGCTAGAAATAGGGAAAATAGTGCTCAGGGACATTTTCAAAAAATTACTCTTAAACTCTTCCATACTTGCACACTCACTTTTATCGCTACAAAAATTTATACCTCATAAGTCCAATAAGTTTTTTCCTATCAAATTTTCACTAACTTTATATTCTCATATTCTCAATTTTATTAACTTTATTTTATTCCAAATTTTACATACAAAATTCCTAACTTAATTGAATTTATTAATTACCTTAGTTATTTTTTCTCATAAAATAATTTTTAATTTACTAATAATTAAAAGGAGTATAACAATGCTTCCCCTTTCAAAAGAATTCATATTCAAATTCTCAATACATTTGGTATTTTAAGGCTAGTATGAAAATGTGATTATATCAAACTCATTACACACTGAATAAATGATAGTATTATTGTTTCATTTCAAACTCCAACTCCCATGTGACCTTTTCCACTGCAAATGTTGCTAATGAACCTTCACAAAAAGCACCTTTTTGGACCTTAGTTTTTAAATTTGGTGATCTAGAATCTCTACTAGTTGCTTCTCATTAAGTAATTTAGGACTAAGTTGTAGCTATCCATCTTGAATCACATGAGACTCATCCAATAGGCATTTTCTAAGCATAGATACATGAAATATAGGATGGCTAGCTCCTAAGCTATTCAACAACTTCAACTAATAAGTTACCATTCCAATATGGATGAGAATTGAAAAAGGCCCAATGAAATACAATGTTAATTTACCCTTCTTCGTAAATTTCATCACACCTTTCATAAGCAAAACTTTCAAAAAAATTATATCTCCCACTTGAAACTCTAATTCTCTCTTTCTCTTATTTGTATATGTATTTTGTCAATCTCGAGCTATTTGTAATCAATCTCATATAATTTGGACTTTTTCCAAATCATTACTCACTAAATCTAATCCTAAGAGTTTTACTCCTATAGGTCCAAACTATCCTACTAATGACCGATATTTTCAGCCATAAAGTGCTTCATATAATGCTATCTAAATGCTAGATTGATAGTTATTATTGTAAGCGAACTCTATTAGTGATAGACACTTTTTCTTAAATTCCTTTAAATTTTAACATATAGGCTCCAAGCATATCCTCTAGTATCTAAATGGTCTTTTCACATTATCCTTTGGTTTACAGATGAAAAATAATGCTAAACTATAACTGAGTTCCTAATACTTGTTGAAAATGATTACCAAAAGTAAGATGTGAATTGAATATTATGATTTGACATGATAGTAAATAGGACTCCGTGCAATGGTATAATCTCGTCAAGGTACACTTAAGTGTATTGAGTCACAATGAAGGTAGTTCTAATAAGAAGAAAATCTGCTAACTTTGTCAATTTATCAATGATGACCTAAATGGAATCACATCCTTTATATATTCTAGGAAACTTGATTAAAAAGTCTATTGTAATGTTTTCCCATTTTCATTCTGATATCAGGAGTAGTTAGTGCATTCTAGCCGAATATTGATATTTTACCTTTACCTACTGATAAGTAAAACACTTCACTACATGATGTAATACATCCTTTTTCATTCCTTTCCACAGAAGACTTCCTTTAAGTCATGATACATTTTGGCAGCATAGTATAAGATGAACTATGATCTTGGTGCATCAATTCATTTTGCTTACTTTTTGGAGCCTAAATTCTCACTTAGTAGTGAACTACTCCTTTTTCATCAATAGATAGATCAAATTCTAATTCTTTAGTTGCCTTTTTCACCAAGGTTGCATGGTTTGGATTGCTCTTTAATGCATCTTTGATCCTCCCTATAAGAATAGATTGGATATTCACATGAGCCAACAACACACCCAAATCTTTAGCTAGCACTTTTACAAATTTACCACGAACTTCTTGCTAAGTGTGTTTGATTCACATGAGCCAACAACACACCCGAATATTGACCTTGCTAGTGTGATACAAAATAGAGTAATCATAATCTTTGATTAACTTTATTCACCTCTTTTGTCTCAAAATTGAGATCTTTTTACTCAAAGATATACTTTAAGCTTTTATGATTCATGTAGATTTTAATGGTTTCTCCATATAAGTAATGTCTCCATATTTTTAAGGTGAAGATTACTACCACTATCTCTAAATCATGTCTAGGATAATTCTATTCATGTTTCTTTAATTGTTGGGAAGCATAAGCCATCACCTTACTATGTTGCATAAGAACACACCTAAGTTTGATCCTTAATACATCACATATCCTTTAGTGTGTGAGGGAAATGCTAATACTAGTGCTAACATCAAACATGACTTTTCTAATAGCTATTTTCTTATGCATCTATCCATTTGAATTTCACTCCCTTTTCATGCCAATTTGGTTCACAATGTAGAGACTTTGGAGAAATTTTTAACAAACCTCCAATGATAACATGCCAACCTAAAAGTTATGAATTTCTATAATCAATGATGGCATTAGCTAGTTCTCTACTATATTAACTTTTTGGGGATCCATCTAAACTCCTTTTTGTGTCACCACATGCCTAAGGAAAGTAACATTAGTAGTCCAAAACTCACATTTAGAAAACTTTGCTTTTGGTTGATGCTGTCTTAAGGTTTGCAAGATTGCTTGAAGATGTCGAATATGCTCCTCTTCACTTTTTAAGTACACTAGAATATTATTTATAAAGATGATGACAAATTTATCCAAATACAACTTGAATACATGATTCATTAAATCTATGAAAGAAGTAGGGACATTGATTAATTTGAAGGACATTAATAGGAATTTGAAATAGTCGTATTAAGTCCTAAATGCAATTTTAAGAATATCTCCTTCATAAATTTTCAACTAGTAATAACTTATGTGTAGGTTAATCTTGGAGAAGTACTCTTCTCCTTAAAGTTAATAAAAAAGTTCATTAATACAAGGAAGAGGATATTTATTTTCAATGGTGACCTTATGAGCCAATGATAATCAATACAGAATTATATAGATCCATCTTTTTTCTTTATAAAGAGAATTGGAGTTCCATAAGATGAAGAATTCAAATGAATGAAACCTTTATCTATAAGATCTTGTAATTGCTCTCTTAATTCTTATAATTCTATTAGGGCCATTCGATATGGGAGAATAGAAATAGGTTTGGTGCTAGGCAATAGATCAATGTGAAACTCGACCTTACAATCTGTGGGTAATCTAACTAATTCCT
Source organism: Sindora glabra (assembly GCA_020226215.1). NCBI lineage: Eukaryota > Viridiplantae > Streptophyta > Magnoliopsida > Fabales > Fabaceae > Sindora > Sindora glabra. The sequence continues at coordinate 10,517,877 of CM035231.1, forward strand.
CTTAGAGCATATCAAGAAACTCTTTCATTACAGGAAAAATATTGACATCTAGAATGGATTGATTCAAATCTCTTAACTAATATTAAATATGTTGTGCCTCCCTTCTAAATGGTTATTTAAGCTTTAATGCTCAAAATAACGATGATGAAGTTCATCAGCCTATCTCCTAAGAATTTAACGAGTGTAGAGACCTTTATAAAAAAATTTACAAATTTACGAAAATAATTTACATATTTATGGTACTTGGATAACCAATTTATCCCTAATATTACATCATAGACACTTTATTAAGTAAAGTCAAGTCTATTAGCATTACATGATCATGAATCTTTATCAAACATGCTTCCAATTTATAGGTGGCTATAAGGGATTTTTCTACAAGTGTCTTTACAATTAAAAGGGTATTCATGCCTTTGGTGGGTTTACCTAGGGTGGTAATAAATTTCTTTAACATAAAGGAATGGGTAATATTTGGATTAAACAAAACTTTAAAAGAAAATATTTCAATGAAGGTAGTAACTATTACAATAGTATTAGAGGCATAGATCTCTTGTTAAGTAAACATGTACACTCGAACTCGATTCCCACTTGGTTCTCCTTTTTAGCCTAAAACATTAGCATTCCTCGAAGGTGTTGGAGGGTTACTAGAATGCAAAGTCGATGGAGGATTTGGGTTATTCCATTGAGATACAAAATAACTCATACCTTGATTTACAATATTTTTAGGACAATCCTTTACCTTGTGGCTAATCATCTTATATTTGAAACATTGTCCTTTAAAATGATTACAAAGACCATTATGTTAAGGTCTTTCACTGGCTTGCATTATTGACTTTGTTATTGGCTTTAAGAATTAAAATAAAGTCTTTGTATCTTAGAACCTCTTCTTGAAAAGGACCCATCACAAGGGCCTTGGAAAAATGGTAGCACTCTAGTGGATCTACTCCCAGGATGTCTAAGAATAGTTTGAGGTGGCATCTCCCCTTTAAAGAATGTGCTTGACTCAATCTTTCAAATTGACTTCTTTTCCTACTCCCCTTTTAAGCTTACCTTTCCTTTTTCTTATTCACTCTTATCTCAAATGCTAGCGCTTTGTCCACCACTTCTTGATAAGTGGCATCACCATCAATATGAACTCTCTTAAAGTAGAAATATTTAAGGCTATGCATAAGCCTATTGATTTTAGCCATTTTAGTAGAAACCAAATTTAGAGCATATTGATACAACATGGCAAACTACATGTCATACTCCATAATAGATAAGCCTTCTTACTTTAAGGTCTTAAATTCCTAAACTTTTCCTCAATGAACACTTAGTGGTAAGAAGTAATTAGTGAATAGTTCTTAAAAACCTTCCATGTTAAAGGCTATAATTATATATTCTAATTAGTCATAATGCCAGTGATCCAATAATGGGTTATATCATCTAGTTAGTATCTTACTAACTTAGTCAACAAAGAGGTAGGGCTTTGTAACATCTTACCTAATCTTACAATATGCTCAAGAAATTAATGTGAATCCATCGTTGGAACAAAACCAAAGCATTTGGGCAAGTTTAATTGAAAGAACTCATGTATAACTTTAAACCTATCTTTTGTTCCTTTTGCAAGAGGCTTACAATCATGCTTACATTCTTTTTCTTGATCTTAAGGTCACCCAAATACTCACTTTGATCCTTTGAAGTATTATACTTTAATTACTAAGTAAGAATTACATCAACTTATTCTAGAAGATGTTTTAGAAGGGGTGCAGCCTAAGGTGAAAAGTGCTAATAAATTTCTCCATTTACTTCTTACTTGTCATTGTGAGCTTGAGTACTTCTAAATGATCTTTCATCTTTAGGGTGATTGACTTGCACTTGATTTCACACTTTAACCATTTCATAATTATTCACAAATTTTCTCAAACAATTATATAATAATTTAGACAACTCATCAATTAGTTTATTAAATAGCTCATAATACACTATGTCATACACAAGCTCCATTACCCACTACCATAGTATAATAGAGTCCATCAAAATGGTATTAGTGGTAAATGATCCTAAGTGCACTTTTAGTCAATACCTATCATCATAGTATATAGATAAAACCTAAGGGTCTTATCTTACAAAGAATCTATACCATGCTCTGATACTACCTTTGTCAAGTCTCTAACTTTATCATGGTTGACATGAAGCACACTTTCTAGTTCCCATTAACTTATTCATAGTTATCTAGCTTATTCCCATTTACCAAGTATAATGCATATATTAATGAAAATTAAATTTTGGAAAGACAACATTCATTAGAAATCATTAAGGGTTCTATAAAAAATGAAAAATAAGGATCTAATGAACTCATGAGGAATCAATTTAAATATCTTCCCTATTTAAGCAAATAACAAAATGAGGCTTTAAAATACAATATGTACAAGATTCTATGCTACTATACTACCATCAGTGAGCTCACATGGAATCTAGGCCTAAGGATATGGATATGGAGGCTTGACTTGTAAATTTGCAAAAAATAATCACTAAGGAATGATTCTAAGGTTCAATGAGTGAATAATCTATAAGAATAATAAATAAATTATAAATGCTTATCCTCTGGACTATCCTTTTACAAAATTCTTATTGTGGTTAAACACATTAATAACTAAGTATTTAATAGCTTTAAAGCTCTAATAATTTCATTCCATCATTGAGGCATCATACAAATATTTATAAGTAATCATACTTGAGTTCATGCCACATTTGAAGCAATAAATAATAATTAGAAATGCATGCATCCATCTTTTGTCTTTGGAGTCAATCTTATATCATTCACTAACTTTTCATTCTTGTCCCTTCAAGATCTATTTTATACCCTTCACAAATATATCATCAAGAATTTTTCATCTAATATTTATAACATTACCTTCATTGCATTTCTTATCTTCAATGTCACTCGTGGCATAATTCATAGTACAAGTTAAATAGTAAAGCTCAAGCTCTACCTAGTGCAATCATAATTCAATTTCAATGTACATAATAATATACATCAACACATTATGCCTTCATACAAGGCTACAAGCATTCATAGATATCATATTATACAATCCATGAAACATTTCTCAACATATTTCATTCTATCATTAATGTAATAAGTTCATTATAACACCCGTTATATCGTACAACATCTAATTTCTTATTTCATGATTACTTAATCATGTATTTATCTTATAATTATTGTAACCCATTCTATCTTTGATGCTTAAAGACTAAAAACTCCACAATGGACCATTATAAATCATGAAAACAATACAGATGCTAGGTATGTTATATTAAATGGTTACTATAGTTGTGACCTTTGAATGATGTTTTATGGATAATTCAAAAATTGTGAATATATTATTTATAAAACTATTTCATATGAAATTAAACTCAATTAACTCTCCATAAACTAGTCATTTACACAAATTAGTTAAGATTTGAAAGTGTTATGCCTTTTGAAAGATAAACACAAAGAGTTCATTTTTTGAAATCCTATATTTTTTTCCTCTACCTGTTATTTTAGTAATATCTTAAAATATACATAAGATATTGATTTGAAACTAATCCAATTAAAAGTAGAATCAATTTTCTTTCTAAAGATAAGTGATTCATTTAAAACAAGCATAAAACAAAAGAGTTATGTCCTTTTAAAATTAATATACAATTTTAGGGATGGTGAATCAATTGCTAATTAATTCACCTACCTTGAACTTATATCTACATAAAAAGAATCTATTGCATGCTCAATTTTATGGTGCAAAGGCAAATCTGGGCATAATTGCTTTCTAAACACATGTATTACACATTAAACCTTAATATAATCGTCAATACAACAATTTAAAATCTCATATTACCCATCTTCACCATTTATTATTTCCATCACATTAAATTAAATATGTTTCAAGTATGTTTATAAAACAACAAATATTTCATCAATACTATCACATAACCTCAAATTTATGAATTTAACTAGATTACCTACTCATCTTGTATGGAAAAGTGCGTTAGGAGGCTAGTTTAAAGATCTTTCAATCCTAATCATATCAAAATTCATAGCTTCTACAGTTAAGATTTAGAATACCTAACAACTCCAAATCAATCTCAAATTTCTCAATAATAAAAAAGAAATAGAAGAATTCTTGATAGATTTAAGAAAATTTAAGGTTCTCTTTGCTTAATTGATGGAATGGCAAAAGAGATTATGTAGAGAAAGTTAGTAGAATTTAAAAGATGAAAAGAAATGGAAGAGATTAGAGGTTTAGGGCTAAAAATAAGGAAAATTATGCCTTAAGGGCATTTTCAAAAAATAACTCTTAAATCTCTTTTATACTCATACACTCACTTATATCAATACAAAACTTTATACTTCATAAGTCCAATGAATTTTTTCCCATCAAATTTTCACCAACTTTATATTCTTATATTCTTGGTTTTATCAAATTTATTTTATTGCAAATTTCACATGCAAAATTCTCATCTTAATTAAATTTGCTAGTTACCTTTGTTATTTTTTCTTATATAATAATTTCTAATTTACTAATAATTAAAAAGGATGTAATATCCTATCACAAATATACCACACATATAACCTAAGAATAATCATATCATAAGGTTATATTACATTTTAAGTAATAAATAATGAATAAATACATACACCCACCTTGTAGCTCTTAGATCAACCTTATACCTTACTTATATTTTTCATCATTATTCCTCTTAAAATAACCTTATACCTTACCTATCTTGCATTGGGAATTTTAGCATCTAGTAATCCTCGACGTCATTCTCATATATAGTGAAGACAATCCCATAAACTTTTAACATTATGGTCGTTTAGTAAAGACAGTCACAAGTAAGCTTTTAACACTAATTCATGCCTTATGGCCTTCCAACGTTGGCCATTCAATGAAGATAGGCTTTCATAGCTTTTGTATGTTTCATAATTCAATTATTTCTCATATTAGTTATGAAATGGTAACCAACATAATTTCATAAAACCATCATGCCTTAATGCATGGCTATATAGCACATCTCATTACACATTTGTATAAACAAGATCAATTACATCATTCATCATATGCCAAATTAAATTTAAGTTTCACTTCACTTATTAAATCACATAGAAATCCCGTTCTTAATGCAATCCATGGAATAATAGCCATTTATTAGCTTAAAAGAGGTATAAATCCTTTTCAATGTTTTCATACATCATTTGTAAATTTAAATATACATTAGGAAATTAATTTTGGTTGATTACAATGTTAAGATATAAAATAGAGCATGGAGAATCAATTATAGATGCAATTGAAGATGAAATTTACAATTTCAATTAAGGATAATTGATTCTAGAATTAGTCTACTTGTTCCAAATTTGCTTCTAGGTAAGAAGAATTAATTTGACATTTAATTCGTGTATAAATGCATTTCTAAGAATGGGAGAATCAATTATAAAATTGGTTTGCTTGCTTTAAATTTACTTCTGGATAATGAGAATCAATTATATATTCAATTCACAAATGAAAAATTACAGTTTACAAAAATTTTATTGTTCACTTGACATTAAATACCCTGTTAACATATTTATTTCTGACCCACTTATCATTTCATCATAAATGCTTATAACGAACATTCCATATAAGCTTTTTTCCACCTTGAATTAATGACTAAACTACATAAATTAACAAATTTCAAGAAAAATCATACATAACCTAATATTTAATAAAACAACTAATTTTTAATAAATTGATGAAGTTAGGTAAGAATATTCACTCACTTAGTATGGAAAAGATTGCTAAGAAGCTAGATTAAATGCTTCTAAACACTAATCACATCAAATTTAAAGATTATAGACTTAAGGTTGAAAATCCCTAATAGAAATCAAATAACTTCAAATTTCCTTATCAACTAAGAAGAAACAAGAAGCATTCTTAGTGAAAATAATATTCTTGCATTTATTGGATGAAGAAATTGAGAATAAATTAAGTTCTCCTTGCTTAATTTGATGAAAAAGTGAGAAAAAAGGAGGAAAAGAATTAGAAGAAAATGGGAAAGGTGAAGAAATGAAAAGAAATAAGGATTTGAGTTGAAAAATGAGGAATAGTGCCCTTAAAAACATTTTTGAAAACTTGTCCCTATATCTCTTCCATACTTATATAATCACTTGTAACAATTGAAAACTTTATACTCTACAATTCCTTTTATCTTTCCTTATCCAATTTTCACACATTTCATATCCTCATATTTACTAAAATATCAACTTTTGTTTTATTTCATAACTCATACCTAAAATTTTTATTAAATAGAATTTGTTGGTCACCACAATTATTCCTCTTTTGAAAATAAATTCTAATTTATCATATCCTAAATAATATGTAACAATACTTCCCCCTTCAAAAGAATTCATCATCATATTCTCAAAACACATGATGTTTTATGAATAACATAGAATTATAACAAAATTAAACTTATTACTCACTAAATAGATAAGGGTATCACTATCCCATTTTTCACTCTACTTCTTATGTAGCCTCTTCCACTTTATAACATTCTTAATGAACCTTCACAAATGAAACTTCCTTATATCTAAATTTTTGAACTTGAAGATCTAGGATCTCAATTAGTTGCTGTTTATAGGATAGTTCAAGATCAAGTTATAATAATTTATCTCAAATTACATGAGACTCATCAAGTAAGTATTTCTAAAGCCTAGAAACATGAAATATAGAATGAAAAGCTTGTAAGCTATCTAACAACTCTAATTGATATGCTACAACTTCAACAAGCTTGAGCATTAGGAAGGGCCTAATAAAACAAGGTACTAATATGCTTTTTTCCTAAATCTCATCACACCCTTCAAAGGTGAAATTTTTAGGAAGACCATGTCTCCTACTTGAAATTTTAGCCCTCTCTCTTCCTCTTATCCATGGATGAATTTTATTGATTAAGAGCTATTTTCAACTGATCTTGAATGATTTAAACTTTTTCTAAAGTGTTTGTCACTTGTTTGAGTCCTAAAAGTTTTGCTTCTTCTAATTTGAACCATCCTACAACAAAATGACATTTTCGACCATAGAACATTTCATAAAATGTCATTTAAATGCTAGATCAACAACTATAATTGTAAGCAGACTCCATCAATGATGTATACTTTTCTTTCATTCTTTCAAATTCTAAGGTATAAGCTCTTAGTATATCTTCTAGTATTTGAATGGTCCTATTAAATTATTCATCAACTTATGGATGAAAGGTAGTGTTGAACCATAATTGAGTTCCCAATACTTATTAAAATAACTACCAAATGTAAAAAGTCAACTAATTATCACAATCTAATATGATAGTGACTAAAACCCCATACAATAGCATAATCTTATCGAGATACATATAAGAATATTAAGTTGAAGTGAAGATAGTCTTGATGGAAAGAAAATATGCTAACTTTGCTAAAATGTCAACAATAACCCAAATAGAAACATACCTTTTCTATATTCTAGGCAACCTAATCAAGAAGTCCATTATGATATTTTCCTATTTTTATTCTAGTATAAAAAATGGTTGGTGCATTGTAACCGAGCATTGATGCTTTACTTTCATTTATTGACAAGTAAGACATTTTACATCATAGTCTAACATATCTTTTTTCATTTCCTTCCATTAGAAAACATCCATCAAGTTATGGTACATTTTTGTTGCTCTAAGATGTATAATGTATAAGGAATTATGAGCTTGGTGTATCAATTTATTTCACTTACTCACATGAACCTAAGCCTTTCCTTAGCAATGCATTACTCCATTTTCATCAATAGTCAAGTCAAACTCTACTCCCTTAGTTCCTTCCTTTATAACAATGGAATAGCTTAAATAATCTTTTTAATCATCCTTGATCCTTTCCATAAGAATGGACAAAATTGCCACATAGGTTAATACTACATCTAAATCTTCAAATGATGCCTCTATTAACTTGCTTATGAATTTTCTACTAAGTGCATCTACTGCTACATTGGCCTTGCTAGGATGATACATAATTGAACAACCTTAGTCCTTAATGAGCTCCATTTATCTCCTTTACCTTAAATTGAAACTTTTCTACTCAAAGATATATTTTAAGCTTTTACAATTTGTGCAAATTTCAATAGTTTATTTGTATAAATAATGCTTCTAAATTTTTTACTTGAATATTACTACTACCATCTCCAAATCATGTGTGGGATATATCTGCTCATCTTTCTTTAATTGTTAGAAAACATATGTTATTACCTTGCCATGTTGCGTAAGAAAATATCCAAGCCTAATCTTTGATGCATTGTAGTACACTATATACCTTTTAATGCGCGAGGGTAAAGCTAACACTAATGTCAATGTCAAGCATGATTTTAGCTTTTGGAAGCTATTTTCAAATGCATCTATCCATTTAAATTTAATTCTTTATGCATTAGTTTGGTTAACAATATTAATATCTTGGAGAAATCTTTAGCAAATCTTCAATAGTAACTTGCTAACTAAAGGAAGTTATGGATTTCGATAATTGATGATGGTTTTAGCCAATTTTCTACTAGTTTAACTCTTTAAGGTTTACCCAAACTCCATCCTATGATACCATATGCCCTAGGAAATTAACATTAGTACTCTAGAATTTGTATTTGGAAAAATTTGCATGCAATTGATGCTCTTGTAAGGTTTGCAAAGCTACTTAAAGATGTCAAACACACTCTTTCTTACTTTTCAAGTATACTAGGATATCATTTATGAAATTAATAATGAACTTATCCAAATATGGCTTGAACATATGATTCATTAAGTTTATAAAAGTAGTTAGAGCATTGGTTAATCTAAAATACATTACTAAGAATTCAAAATAGCTATATTAAGTTTGGCATTTTTTAGGATGTCTTCCTTGTGGATTTCCAACTTATGGTACCTATGCATAGATTAATCTAAAAAAAAATATTTTCCTCCTTAGAGTTAATTAAAAAAATCATCAATGAGGAGAAGAGAATAATTTTTTAATGGTGATCTTGTTGAGTTTATGGTAATTAATACATAACCATTCTTTTTCTTCGCAAAGAGAATTGGAGCTCCCTAAGGTGAAAGGCTCATATAAATGAAGCCCTTGTCTTTAAGATATTGTAATTACTCTCTTAATTATTACAATTCCACTAAGGCTATCTGATATAAAGGGATTGAAACAAGTTTAGTGTTAAGCAATAAATTGATGTGGAACTTAATGTTATAATTTAGGGGTAATCTAAGTATTTCTTCCAAAAACATATTAAGAAACTCTTTCACTACTATAACATTATTGACATTTTGAATGGGTTAATTCAAATTTCATGTTAAAGCTAAATACACAATGCCTCCCTTCTAGATAAGCTTTTAAGCATTAATGCTTAAAATGATATTAATAAGGTTTAATAACCTATCTATTGGGAATTTTATAAGTGGAGAGTTTTCTCTAGAAAGTGTAATAAATTTGTCTAAACAATTCACTCATGTATGATTCTTAGATAGCTAATCCATCCCTAAAATTATATTATAATCACTCATATGAATCAAAATTAAATCTATTAGCAACATATGATCATGGATTTTTATAAGGCAGACCTTTAATTTATTTAGGGCTATAAGGGATTATTCTACCACGGTCATTACAATTAAAAGGGTATTCATCACTTTGGTAGGTTCATCTAAAGTGGTAGTGAATTTCTTTGATACAAAGGAGTGGGTAACATTAAGATCAAATAAAACTCTATCAAAAATGATTTTAGTAGAGATAGTACCTATCATAATAGCATTAGAGGCATGAGCCTATTAACAAATAAGTGTATACACTTAAGCTTGACTCTTACTTGCTTTTCCCTTTTGACCTATAACATTAGCATTCTTTGAAGATGCCAAAGGATTTTTTGAACATAAAGCCAGTGGAGGATTTGGATTATTGCATTGAGATATATAATAACTTGTGACATTCTTAAGGCAATCCCTTGTGCCTCGTTGTCCCACATTTAAAGAAAAATTTTCTCCTAAAATGGTTACAAAGATCACTATGATGGAAACAACATTGTAAGTACTAAAGTTTTAAAGGTTAATTTTGTTGTTAACTTGAAGGAAGTTTAGAATGAGTTCTTTTTCTTTTAAAATTATTTCTTGCAGAAAACCTATTATAAATGCCTTAATAAGATGGCAAACCCTTAGTGGAACCATAACCACTATTCTTAGAAGTAGCTTGAGGAGGCATCCTCTAAATAAAAGTGCTTGACTTGGTTCCTAAGACTAATATCTTTTTTTGCATCCCTCTTAAGCTTGCTTCTCTTTCTTTTCATAAAACTTCAGCTCATACTTTAGTGCTTAATCCACTACGACTTGATAGGTATTGTTTTGATCAACATAGTTCTTGTCATAATAGTATTCTACAAACCTTGCATAAACTTCTCTATTTTAGCTTTTTTAATAAAGATGAAATAAGGCACATACCTTGATAATTGAATGAAACAAGCATCATAAGGTAAGACTTTTTCTTAAGATTCTCAAATTCTTGGACTTTCTTATGATGTATGCTTGATGGTAAGAAGTGATCAATAAATAGTTCTTGGAAGATCACCTAAGTTAAAGGCTCTAAGTGCAGATCTTAACTTGTAATAACATCCATGAACCAATAATAGGCCATGTTATCTAGTTGGTAGCTTACCAACTTAATCAATAAAAGTGCAGGGCTCTTTAGTATAATAAGAAACCTTGCAATATGGTCTAAAATTTGTTAAAGACCTATTATTGGATTAAAATTAGAATACCTTAACGGAATTAGATGGAAAAATTCATGTATAATCTTGAACCAATTTTTGGTTCCCTTCATAAGAGGAATGTGTTTACACTTATGTTCTCTTTCTTAATCATGGCTCTTTCCATGATCACTAAGATTAATCAATTGCTCACCTTAGTCTTTTAATGTATTATGTCCTACTCACCGAGTAAAAGCCACATTAACCTAGTCTTGAACATGTTACAAGAAAGATGTGGTCTAAGGTGGAAATTATTGATTATTCCCTTCACTAGCCTTTTACCTATCATTGCAAGCTTAAAAACCTTTAAATAATTCTTTATCTTTAAGGCAATTAACTCATGCATGACTTCTTGTATTAACATTTCCTAATTTTCATAAATTTCCTTAAATAATTAAATAACAATTCAAGTAACCAATGAGCAATCCATTAATCATTTTATCAAATAAGTCGTTACATATCATATCATATGCAAGCTTTATCACCTTCATTAATCGTTTAATAAAGTCCATTGAAATGTCACTAGTGGTATGTGATTATGGGTGCACATATACCATTAGTACAATTCCATTTAATATCTATTATGGTAACACATGGATATAACCTAAGGATTTTATTCTATTAGGAACCTAAACCATACTTTAATACTACCTTTGTTATGACCCTAACCTAATTGTAATTAGTATGGAACTTGCTCCCAATTTCCACTCACTTATTTCTATCCAAATAGCATATTCCTATTTAATGAATGGATATTATATGGAAATAAAAAAGGTAACAATTGAGAAAGAAAACATTTCACTTAAATTCATTAAAAAGAATTCATAAAAAATGAGAAAGTTAAATTTACTTATGGCCCTTTCATGACGAGGATAAGCTAATCTTATTAACTCATAAGAAATCTAGTTTATATGTTTCCACTACCCAAGCCCACCAATAGAATAAAGCCAAAAAATGTATACTATATATAAATGCGTTGTACTATTATACAATCAAACAATGAACTTCCATGAAATTTAGCTCTGAAAGGGTAATGGTGGAGACTCAACCTAAGAGTCTACAAAATAAATCATGAAGGAGTGAGTCCAAGTTGAATAAGTAAATAGTCCATTTAAGTGAATAATATAATATAATAACTTACACACTAGAATATTCACCTTTAAAACTTATCACATAAACCATTAAAATGGAAATTAGATTTCTAAGTAACCTTAAGGGCTTAATATACTTATCCCATCATAAATATATCACACACAATAACTTAAGAACAATTATCTTAAAAGGTCACATCATATTTCAAGCAATAAATAATAAATACATACACCCATTATGACTCTTAGATTAACTTTATATACTACCTAACTTTTCTATCCTTGTTCCTCTTAAGCCAACCTAATACCTTGCTTACCCTACACTAGGAATTAATATCTGGTAGTTCCTATAACTATCTTGATAGCCTCATGAACTTTTGACACTATGGCCACTTAATAAAGATGGTCACATTAGGGCTTCTAACATTAATTCATGTCTTGTAGTTTTCTAACACTATAACCATTTACTGAAGACATATTTTTATAAGCTCCCCATATGTTTTACAATTCAATTATTTCTTATATCACATCCTAAATGGTAGCCAACATAGTTTCATAACAATACTATGTCTTAATAAATAGCCACATATCACATCCAATTGTACATTTGTATAAACAAGATCAATTACATCATTATCATATATCATATCAAGTCTACATCTCATTTTTAAATCATATAAATATTTCTATTTCAATGCAATCCATGATATAATAGCCATTCATCAGCTTAAAGAGGTAAAAATCCTTGTCAATGTGTTCATACGTCAATCTTAAATAAGAGATCAATTTTGGTTGATTACTATATGAAAAAATGAAATAAGGTAGGGAGAATCGATTGCATATGCTATTCAAGATGAAATATGTGACTTTAGATTATTAAAATGAATTATAAAATTGGTTCACGTATTCCAAATTTGCTTTTGAATTAGGAGAATTAATTCTACATTTTATTCACATATGAACACATTTCTGGGAATGGGAAAATTGATTGTATAATCGATTTATCTATTTCAAATTTGCTTCTAAATAAAGAGAATTTATTCTACATTCGATTCATATATGAAAAATTTTATGGATATAGGAAAATTTTACTATTCACTTAACATCAAATACTCTCCTAACTCATTTATTATTCTCCCATTCCTCATCTAACCATAAATGGTTATAATCAACATTCCATACAAGCTTTTTCCACATTAAATTCATGCCAAACTTCATAAATCAATATATTTCAAGAAAAATCATACATAACCCAATATTTAATAAAATAACTAATTTCTAACAAATTAATGAAGTTAAGTTAAAATATTCACTTATCTAGTGTGTAAATGATTGCTGGAAAGATAAATTGAAGGCTTCTTAACCCTAATCACATCAAAACTCAAAGGATTTTCAATGAAAATAATGTTCTTACCTTAATTAGATGAGGAATTGATAAAGAATGAAGTTCTCTTTGCCTAATTTGATGAAGAGGTAAAAAGAGAAGGTGAAGAGAGTTAGGAGAAAATGGGAAAGATAAAAAAAAATGAGGTTTGAAACTGAAAAATAAGGAATAATTACTTTAAAGGAATTTTTGGAAAGGTCCTTAAATCTCTTTTATACCCATATACTCACTTATAACAATTAAAAAATTTATACTTTATAATTCTTTTTATCTTTCCTTATCTAATTTTCACAAAATTCATATCCTCTTATTTATTAAAATATCAACTTTTATTTTATTTCAAAACTTATACTAAAAATTTCTAATTTAACAAAATTTACTAGTCATCATAATTATTCCTTTTCTCAAAATAAATTCTAATTTATTGTATCCTAAATCAAATTACTAAATCTTGATTCCCCTAATTTATATATTTAAACCCTGTACCATACAATTATACATGAATTGTTTCATGACCCACTAAATCTTGTCATCTACTTAACTTAAACTAGTATAATTGGCATAATTCACTTTAATCCTTAGTCTCGTGTAATTAAACCATTGATTTCAAACCTAGAAACCAATGATAACTAAAACTATTAACATGCCACTTACTTTTAAAATCCTTAAGCTATTGCTCTTAAACTTATTTCATATTATACTTAAGCTTAAATTAATTACAATGTTACTTTTTTAAATCAAAGTGTTTAATCCTTATTATGAATTTTAACTCCACCAATCTCAAATGAGATGACATAATATTTGTTTAAACACTACAAATAAGTGAAAATGAATGTAAATTAACATAGAAGTCATTCTAAATTTTATTTACTGGGAACTAAAGTTGCCTAACTCAAACCCACCATTAAAATCTCTTTCCTAGTTTGGATTTATGTAAATGGAAATTATTTAGAGTACTCAAAATTAGTAATAAATTCGTTAAACAATAATGTTTACAATACATGATAAAAATTATATCATAGTAGAATAAGTGGATAGTATCCAAGCCAATACCTAAAAAGAAAAGAATTGGAAAGGTAAAAGATAGATATAAAAATAACTAATTCAAATGTTTCCTTTCAACATGATCACATTTATGAACAACATTTGTTTAAATGGGAGATAACATATCTTGTGATGTTAGATGGTAAGATTTTTCTTCTATTATTATTTTAAGGTAACATTAATTTACCATTCTATCATTCTATCTTCAATTATCCACATTCACGTATAAAAGCATATAGCTAACAACCTATATACACTTAAACTCCAAGCCATTTAGCATGTATCTACCTTCTCGTGAATTCTACTCATAAAATTGTAATTTGAAATATTATGAAACCAATACAAATTTTTATATTTAGTAGGGAATATGTTCCACCCTTGATGTAATTGCCCAAACTAATACACAATAATTCAAGGGCAACCAACTATGCAGTATTGAGAAATTATCTAATTCATTCAAACTAACAACACCAAAGACTATATGTTAACATACAAATTTATGAATCAAATTTAAAATCTATTAGCCATCCTAATTAGCATTCCTATATAAGTGAACAATAGATCCATTATCATTCTAAGGTGATAAACAATAATTTATTCTTAAGGGTAAACTATAAAAAGATCTAGCAAATAGCAATATTTAAAAAGTAATATAAGTTATAGGAATTATAAAGATCTAAAAACATACCTTGATAAAAATTCATCACATCTTCATTCATGATGTTAATCGTATAATCATGAACTCTATATGGCTAGCCAATTTTAATAGTTGGAAACCTTTAACCCTTTAAACCCTTAAGGCTACACCACGCTTTATTACCAATTTTGTCATGTCCTAATCTTAAGCATGCGATTGGCATAAGAGGACACCTTCAAGTGACTTCCTACCAACCTTCCTTTTCAACCATGTAAACATAGATGTAGTAGAAATTTCTTTATTTTCATAATAACTAGTACTTAATATTATTTTCAAAGTAGACGGATAAAATTTCCTTTATTTTTAGACACTTCTAAAGGGTTACATGTAAAAAAATATAAAATATGTGACTCAAAGACAATTACTAAGGACTATGCATGAAATTAAACAAAATAACATAGCATTTATATGGACATGAGTACATTCAACTTTATTCCAACTATCAAATTTCTCGACAAGGTGTCTTTGATCACCAAAAAAGCTATATAGCTTATTAGTTTAGCTTAGTCATGAAAGTATTAAAATAAATAAAGGAATGAGTTACAAGAATTAGGTGAGCATATGTTTATTAAAATCTACAAATAAAATTATTTAAAAGTAACTAGAAAAAAAATTCAATTAATAAACAAATAAACTAACAAGCTTCATACCTGAACTTCTTATCTTACAAAATTAAATTTATCTGTCACATACTTCCATTCCCACTTAACTTAAAATTTCTATATCTAAATAGGATTATAATGTCGAAAGAATTCCATTAGTTTAATAACTAAAATCCTACTTCATATATAAGGAAAATAGGTAGAACACTTGAGACTTAGTAAGATCTTGTAATTATACATATATAAAACATAAAATAATAAAACTTTCTAATAAGTTCATACTTCTTAATCAAGATGATAGGTTTTAATAACATTAATACCTTAATAATACAATTGTATAAACACAATTATGTCCTCACATAAGTATAATCAAATTACAATCATAACGCTTGGTTTATAAGATAATAAAGATAAGAAAGTAAGTAAATCTTTTTGTGACTACTAAGTGAACCTTATCCTTTCATAAACTTCAACCTTGTCCTTTCAAGGTCTACCTTATCCTTTCAAAAATGGTTATTGATCTACTAGATCCAGTTTTCACATTTCCCTTACCACACTCTACTGGATCTAGTTTTCACATTTCCCTTACCACACTTTTTCATATTTCAAGTCACCTTTAATCTTTTTCAAATATCATAGCTCAAACAATGATCGCTCATTTACTTTAACAATGATTGCTCACTTACTTTTACAATAATACGATACCATACCTTAATGCATGGCCACACAACTTAAATTAATTTGTAAATAACATAATAATTTTCATTCACATTATGCATCATATTTTCTCATCCCAATGATGTCATAAATTTCATTCTTATACATACATACATACATACATATATATATATATATAGACATAAACACATACATATACCATTTTAATTTATCTATCATAGAACATGCAATAATAATACCATGCCTTACTTGTATGACCACAAATATCCATTCATCAATAATTATCCTAATTATATAAGCATTACAAATCAACATCACATCATAATTAATAGCATCATTATGCCTCAACTACATGGCCTCAAGGTCTTTTTAGATAACAACTTGCATAATACACACACACACACACACATTCAAGGTTCTTTTACATAAAAATTTATGTAATATATATTCCTTATCACACATAATGTGCAAACATCTCCATCACACCAAATATAAACCATCAAATGAGTTTTAAAGTGATTTTACTCTCACAAATAGATATATATGCATAAATACAAAAATATTCATATATATATATATATATATTCATCTTTATAGGTAAATACAAAATTAGTAGTTTCAATGCTTTAGTAATATGTATCCCACCTATAAATGCCATTTTTCTTTTTAGGCCTTTTCGAAATATCTAGGTTTGCTAACTTACTAGTTGTCCATTAATCAATAAGAACAAATTGAAGTTAAATTCTTTCTTTTCTTACAAATTCTTTTCCAACTACTAAACAATCCATTATAATAAACTAAGCTTTAAATTCCCTTATTTATTCAATATTATTTTCAAAAATAAAAAACTTGCACTAAAGCTAAAGTTCTTAGATTAAACATCAAAACATAGAAAAATATTAAAACTTATACTTTGAATTAACTCACCTTCTCCTAAAAAGGCCACCCTTAGCTCAACAGTAATCGAAGTATAGTAGTTTTCCAACACCAAAGAAAAGTCAAATGGCCATATTTTAGGCCTCTTCTCAGCTGTGATTTGTAGCTCTTCCTTGGCACTAACGGTTATAAGTTAGACAAAGGAAGCTTAGTAGCATATGGTAGTAGCCAATGGTGGATGGTAATAGTGGTAAAAAGAAGAGAGCAGGAGAAACCATGAGAAAGAAATAGAGTTAGGAAAGAAAGGGAATTAAGGTTGGTAAAATAAGAGTAAGGGAAATATTCCTATACTCTTAGTGTAACTTAACCCTAACCAAGATAAATTTCATCCACTCATTGTAATGAAATAAAAAAAGAAAGATGTGGTGAGGAGGTTAGGGTGTGGCATAGATTATGGAAATCTAAAAGTAAAACTAATCCTATCCACCCATCCTTCCTAAAATCCTTTTCCTTCAATTATAACCACTCATGCATATTTTTTTTACCAATTTAAAATTTCTTCTTTTTTTAAGTAATTTTTCTAATAATTCAATAAATTCAAGTCCTTAAAATAAGTGTAACTCCCTTACTTATCAACGCCTTATTCCTTATTTACTAGATGATTATACGTACTCATTTGCCATCTACCTCAAGCTAATACGGAATATCTCAAATTTCTGTACTTTATACACATGAGCAAAAGTCATATAACTATACAAAAAGAGTTCAATTTACAATTCGTACATCCATTATGTACAATATCACCGACTATCTAGACATATTTTTTTTTCATCACATTTACAATCTCAAAACATTATTATCCTTTGTCATGAGAGCCTTTGGAAGCATCACCTGGAATGGTTAGTCACAATACAGAAAAACATAAGAAACAAAGTTTCCCAGTAGCTAGCTATTACCATAAAAACATATCAAGCCATTCCAAATCCTTAAGCAAATAAAATGTACATTTCGAAATCAATCAATCATATGTCACCTCATTCATTACCATTGTAAGAAATGTGCATCACACATAGCAATCAACAATCCCCTTCAAGGACTCATATCAATATCTAGATGGCCATCACAGATAATTGTACCTAGGCCTCATATACAGCATCACGCTGTCTTCCCGAGGTACTCTAAAGGCCATAGTCCTCATATACAGCATTTCACTGTCTTCCCGGGGAACTCTACATAGCAATTTTCGTTACCATCCCGGGGAAAACTCGAGCCATAGGCCTTACACACACAGTATTACTGTCTTCCCGGGATGCGTACACAGCTATCTCATACACATTCCATACAATGACATAAAATACAGAAAATCATATAAATAGAAAACAGCTTAAGGATAAAGCTAGCTACCTTTTACAAGCTTCCAATGTGATGTTCCCTTTGCTCTCACTTAAAAACTTCTTCACACTTCCTCTTGCCTTTCCAAGTTGGCACTCCTCAGTCTATACAAATACACATCATAGTTTCTTATTAGAACATCATCACTTTCCCTAATCCTCATGTATTCTTTATTTTCTCCACTTATATAAATGCATACTTAGATGCTCTACATCTTGTTTCCAAGCCTTGAAATGACACATAAGAACATTAGAAAAGGATCCAAAGGCAAAACCATGCAAAACGTGAAGAAACCAAGCCAAAAAATTCACTTAACAAAGAACACGGGGGTCCCATACCCCGTGTTCAGGGCCGTGTTCCTTATTGGTTCACTTCAGGGCTACTCGATAAAGAACACGGGGGTGAACACAGGCCATGTTCTACCCCGTGTACCTTATTGCCCTTCAGTCCTGAGATAAACACGGGGAGTGTTGCACCCCGTGTAGCACACTGATCAGCTTCGACGAGGAACACGGGGTACAACACATGCCGTGTTCTACCCCGTGTACCTTGCTGATCCTCCGAAAACACTTTAAACACTAAAACTCCTTCCTTCCTTCTTTTCCATATTATGGTTTTAGCTTCTCAAAAGGGAAAATGCACACCAACACCTTCACAATTCAAAGTTTCATCTTCCATAAGCTTCATAAATTCATAGAAACCAATTTAACTTCATCAATTTAGCCAAGTTCTAAACATATCATGCCAACACTACACATGCACCATTATGCCTCTAAAACCCAAATGTGTACATCATGTTTCTTGTTGTTTTTACACCAAACCCAAGCCATAGATCAACATAACAACATCTAAAACACCATTAAACATGTTCAAATCATCCTAAATTCCATGTTCAATCACCCTTGACCACACCAACCTCAAGATTTCAAGAAACTAAGAAGAGTACATTAAAGAGCTCTTAGAGGAGAACATTTTTACCTCTTGGTACAACTTGAAAATCCTCACTTGGAGCTCCCCAAACTTAATCAAACTTGAGCTTTTCTTCACTCTAGGAACATCAATGGATAGAGCTTGATGAGAAGAGCAACTTTCCCTTCTACCCCCAAGCCTAAATCTCACTATTTTTGGGTGAAAAACTCAAAAGAAACTTTCTCTCTCTTTCTCTCTCTCTCCTGCACGTTTTGGAGCTTTCATGGAGGTGCTGCAGCTTTTGGAGAAATGGAGAAGAAAGAAGACTTTTCATGAAGCTTCTAGGGGCATTCTTGCCATTTTTGGCAATTCCAAGGGTAATTTAGTCCTTTTTCACCAAAAGTAAGGCTATTCTTGCCATTTCTTCAAATAAGGACACTTGTCCACTTTCTTCTAGTAATGACACTTGTCATGAATCTATTGGTCACACTAATAAAAATCACATATTGCACCCCAAACTCTTAGTTATTTATATTAAATCCCAAATCCTTAATTATTTACACTTTAACCACACCCGATTCTGCACTTTTGCAATTTAGTCCATAGGGTCTCTGTCTGTTTAAAATTCCTTATACTGTCAGACTTAGACAACTCCCCCTTTTAGGATTTTCTAACCTCCTCTGATCATTTATACTGCTTATGAAAATAAATTCTTTTCCCTACTATCCTTTTTCCTTCAAAAATTTCATTTACCCTTACACTTAATTCCTTTCAACTTGAGATTTACCCACTAAGCTAAATTAAACGTACTCTTCGTTTCTACTACCTTAGAAAATAAAGATTCAAATAATAGAATTAAAAAATTCGGGACATTACAATAAGTGTCTTGAAATTTTATAAATTTTAAAATGAATTGTTTACTAAACCCTATGCAAATACTTTTATAAATTTTCACACTTACAAACTCTATATATCCCAATTCTAGAAAAAAGATATCATAAAAATCATTCAAGGCAACTTTAGATAACACATTAGTTAAGTAAATAAAATTTATAATATCACTTAATAAAATTTAATTACCTAGATTTTATCATAGGGTAAAATAAATAGTGGTCAAACAATTAAATATATTAATGATAATCATTTTATTCTCAAAAATTACTAAATTAAATAATTTAATACTATAACTAATTTTAAAATAGATACTTTAGAACACTTGAATTTAAAAAAATTGTTAAAATCAATTTGAGCATTACAACCTATTGCATGATTTAGGACACCAATTTGAAGAAATATAAGATTTATTATTTAAAAAAGTCTAAAAAGCTCAAAAATAACTTGACATTTCTAAAGACAAATATTGATTCCCAATAACTTTGCAAAACTTTAATATCACCTTCAACTTGCATATTTTAATAATAAAAATTATCAGCCACGAGATAACTTTTGTGAATGGCTAATAAATCCACATCGAGAACAAAGGAAAATTAAAGTTTCATACCATAAACATAAAACCAAACCTTCATTATTTTTTGCGACTACCACCATAAATGGTTTTCCCTTAACCCAAATAACATCTACATTAATTTTTATAAACTTAAAAGATGATAGGACATAATATGCTTGAGTGTGTAAATTACCTTTAAAATTTCCATATGAGTAAAAAATAAAGTTCACCATTTCATAAACCTTTTGTTCCTCAGTCCTAAATTCTTATTGAATTCAACCAAATTGTCTCTTTAAATCCATTGGCACTCCTTTATACATAACTCTATTAATTCCTCCCAATTTTTTCATCATAATTACAATAAATACTATAATAGAACATTGCAACTCGTGATTAATTTGAGGGTATAAATGATTGCTTTCCACAAACATCACAAATTAAGATGCCATGATTGATTTTTTGCAAGCTTTCAATATTGATTCCTCTAAATTGAAACCATACCAATTTCATTACATAGAAAAAAAATGGCATTCATTAATTCACTTAACTTCTCTTAAGTAAGTAAGACCCATTTCTAAACATTTAAAAAATATTTTTCAAATACTAATCGATGTTTAGATTCCATATTTTTAGCTGATTATAAGTATTAAAGAATGAAATTAGGGATTTATAAGTAAATTTCATTATGAATTGATCTAAACTATTAAAACCCATATTAATTTGTTAGTTGAGGAATTAATAATTGATATTCTCAATATTATATCTTCTAAATTTAGTGTAAATAAATTCTTATTATATTATTCATTCTAATTATGAGAGTTTTGTAACAACAACTAAATTACCTTGTTATCTAGAGACGAAGCTTTATTTAGCATGGAGGTTCATAGCTCTCCCTAATTTTTTCAAATATATTATTATATATAATTCTATTTTTATAAGTGAAATTTGTAAGTTTGACCTTTTTGAAAAATAAAATAAATATAGTATAATGAATAAGTATTATTGTGTTTTTTGTTTTAGAAATTATGTGAAAATAAAGCATACTATCATATTTTTTATTATTAATAATAAAATTTAAATTTAATACATTATTAGTGTAAATTAATTTTACACTATCACCTATTTATGTATTGCTACGTTATTAAAAAATTGGAAAAACTTTTTTACTATCAATAAAAATTCTTAGTTAGAATTGTTATTTTTTAATGATGCTTTTTTCTATTTAAAGACTACTAAAATTGACAGTGGATCAAATTTAAAATTTTAAAAATAATTTTAGTACCTTTATAAGTTTGATTATATTCATGCAATAGTCAAGCTTGAGTTTAAATTTTACAAGCTTGATAAATTTCAACTTAAGTTTAAACTCATTTATTTTTATTAATTTCAAATTCAAACAAGTAGATGTTTCATTTGACTTGACTTATTTATTATTCTAGGTCTTCACCTAGCTAAAAAGAAAAATATACATAACCTTTGGCCACTTTTCAAATATATCCCACCTTTTGCCATTGTTAATATCAACTAGCAATTGAATACCCTTTTTTAAAACAAGGATATAATTTGGCAAATTTGTAGCCAATGATCCTTTTAAATGAATTGCTATTACTTATTAAAAAGTATATGTTTTCCATAATTATATCCTTGCAATTAACTAAACCTTTCCAAGCTGAAGATCCACCTTTTTTTGGGCTATCTGTTATCTCAATATTTCCTTAATATTTTCCTTTCACACTTTAATCCCATAAATACTCTACATAAGTGAGAACCTTCCAAAATGATTTTGCCAACAAAGCTTTACTGCTATGGTTAAATAACTTAAACCTAAGACTACTTTGGGATTTTGGTAAACAAATGGCATCCCATGATTTAAAACAAAAGAAATAAGTCTTTCCTTATGTGACTTGCCATCAAAATATTTTGTAAATACCATCGATTCTAAAATATATTGATAAAGAGATTTTTACAGTAGACATTATGTAAATTGGAAGATATTGTAAATCAAATGAAAACATGTCATTTTGCCTAACCAAAATAAAGCATTCTTCCTCCATTATAACGGTCGATGGTGCATTTTATCCACTAAAAACTAAAAGTCATGTGTGTTAGATTAGAATAAAAATAAAGGAATTCCTAAGAGTTCCTCAAATGTGCTAACCAAGATAAAAAATCAAGAAAAATTGAGTGAGCAATTAGGTGGGACATTTAAGGAAGGATGTAAAGTACTCAAGACTTCTTTTTACTTAAGAGTTCTCTAACTAGATCAATATTCATATTTGAGAACAATATCCTATTTTTAAGTAGCTTCATTTACATTTGATCTGGAAAAAATAATTAAGTCATTTGTGGACATCAAATAACTTATAATCAAGCCCTTTGAAAAAAATCTTAACCCTATTAATTGTCTTATTCTTTTCTACTTGAAATAAAAGTATTAATAATAGCTTTAAACATAATATGAAAAATATAAAGGATAATGAATTTGCTATCTCAACCACTGTTAAGGATAAAATCACCTTATTAGATTACCATTTAATAGAACTTAAATAGTTAAGATACATTTTTCATTCTATTTAATAAACATAGGATTGAATCCAAACAACTCTAAAATTCTAATAATGAAATTTCACTTAACTTTGTCATAAGCTTTTTGCATATCTAGTTTAACCCTATTAAAATTAATGAATAATTTCTTATGCAACTAAACCATTTTTTATTATCTATCTTCCAAGGATAAAAACTAACTTAGTAGGAGAGATTAACTTTCCTAGTAGTAACCTCATTCTATTTGCCAAAATCTTCGAAATGATTTTATAAATCAAATTGCACAAACTTATTGACCTAAAATCACTAAAACATTTAGCATCTATACATCTCATTCAACTTTCACATCATATAGCCAAATTTAAAGAAACTCTAAGCAAAACTAATTACCTCACAACCAATACTATGCCAAGCTTTTTTTATATATAAATAATGCATTTATACAATATAGGCATGATGTTTTCAAATCAAGCATATCTTTAAAGTTGCCTGAATTTCTTTCTCTATGTGAATTGCACTTAAATTTCTATCCTTATAATTATTTATGGCCTTTTGAATCAATTTTTATAAGCCATTAGGAAAAAATAGCATTACTAAAAGTATGTAATTCCTTAAATCCTATAACAAAATAACTCTTCATTTATCCAAGAACCAAAATTAAGACATTAGTAATATTATTTCTCCTTTATCTTCAATCCATACCTCCACACCTCCTTTTTTACCACTATTCATTTTGTTTAACCAATTGCTTATTCAAATTACCTCTAATATGTTTTTCTTATTTCCTATTTGCTTTCATTAGTTCTAACCCACCAATCCACTTTAGAGTTCTTTGAAAATGCTCAATAGGAGTATGATAGTAACTAAAATGATTCTTATTCCATATAGTTAAAGTTTTCTTTCTTGCATTAATTTTATAAACCAATTGCAAAGCTACAGGATATTGTATTTTTTTCTTCCAAGCATCATTTATCACACCTAAGCAACAATTATCTCTAAACCATGCCATAATAAAGAGAAAATGCTAACGTACTTTATCTATATCAAACACTATATCAAGAAAAATTAAAGGAATGGTTTGATATCGAGATAGTTAAATGCAATAGTGTAGTTTTAGGAAAAAGAATACTTCATTTGTCATTACAAATTACGCAATCCAACCTTTCACTAATAACATGTTGGCCCACTCTTTTATAATCCTAAATGTAAATTGACCCTATGAAATCCAAATCAATTCCCTATATATAGTGAACAAATGTAATAAAAGGTGTATCATTAGAATTAGCAACGGCATTTCCTCTTTCTTCATCTGGCATATTCAAGAGAGCATTAAAATTTCCTAAGATAAACTAAGGACTATTTATGCTTTTTTGGTATGCAAAAAGATTATCCTATAGAGCATGACAATCATTACAATAAGTAAAACCATAAACAAAGGTTGAAAACTATTTAATAACAACCCTTTCATTTGTAAAGGCACAATGTATAACTTTTTCATTAAAAATCAAAATCTCAAACTTAACTCCCTATATCCATAATAGTTTTAACAAATTTTATACTTTGTTGTTCTTATTGCTAATTTTATATCATTTATTTTTTATTGCTAATCTCATATCACTAATTAATTGAAATCAAATAAAATTATTATTTTCAAAAGTTTATTAAGTTATAATTTGTAATGTTGTAATATTAATGTAATATTAATCATTAGTTTCTTTAATTAATATACTATTTCTAATGCCAATATTAAAAGAAAAAGGCATACTTAGTCTTTAGTTATAATGGATCAACATTTAGCTAATTTAAAAGTCAAGACTACAAGTGGACATTAATTGAAAAAGATTCAAACTCAAAAATGAGATGATTTAATTCTAGTGAAAGGAATTTTCTATAATATATTATGTGCTCTGTCTAATAATATGGAAAAAGAAAAAGGTTACTTTACATCAAAAGATAGAGGTACACACTTTTTTTTACCTCCTACATGAATCATAACATATTTAAACATACCAACAACTTTTGCAACTTCCCTTATTCCTTGTTTGATTTTTTTTCTAACAAAGCGCACACACATACACACACACACACACACACACACACACACACACACACACACACACACACACACACACACACACACACACACACACACAAAAAGATAATTTAGATATTGCACCCTCACCAAAGCCATGAAGGATTTAACTATTGGTGCTTGGTTAATTCCTCAACAATTCAAAGCTAAAATCTTCATGGCTCTTATTAGGGCATGATTTAGCCCCCTCCTTTGCCTTTGAAGAAAATTTCCATCCTATTTAATACCTTCCTTATTTTATTCCTCCATTTAGATACCTTAACAGTCTTTCTAAAGCAATTCTCTATAACATTATCCATTTGAAATCCCATACATTTAGAATCAAATACTTATAATATTTTAGCTTTTTGAACAATCCTTCCTTCATCTGCTAAAGCCTTTATTACTTCTCTTTTTATTTGTATAAACAAAGCTCTCCTTAAAAGATACAATCCTTCTTTTCCATTTAGATAAATTAGTCATTGGAATGTAATTAATCCCTTGCATTGACAAAACATGGCAATTAGATAATTTCAAACTTCCAATTACTAACTGGTTTCCCTCTTCTTACCTATGAAAAGGTACCAAACACTTTGAACCACTATAATCGACATTCCTATCTTCTGATGTAAAGTAAGTTTTTCCCTTTCCATATTATTAGATAGCAAGTAATAAATTAGAGAATATTCCTCTCACTAGTGTTAGGGCACCTCATTCAGAGTTTGAACCTTCTTAAATTGGTGGCTAAAGTTATATTCTTTTCCATTTGTAGTCTTGACTTTCAAATTAGCCAAATTTTGATCCACCATAACTAAAGGCTAACTATAACTCTCTTTTTTAGCATTGACATAAGAAATAATATATTAATTAAACTAATTAATAACTAATGTTAGAATATTACAAATTACAAATTGATACAGTTTTGAAATAATAATAATAATGTAATCATGTAGCTTAAGTGACACCTAATATTTATTGAAACACTTAATCTTTACATTTTGGATTTGATTCTAATTCTTACTAATGGATTAATGACTCTTATTAACATAATAATAATGATGATGATAATGATGATCCTATTTAATTTCAATTAGTTAGCAATATGAAACTAGTAATAAAAAATTAATGATATAAAATTAGTAATAATAATAACAAAAATATAAAATTTATTTGGAACTACTCTATAACATCACTCTTAATTTTGAAATCTTAAGATACTATGGCAAACACTATTGATCTTAGGTTAAGGCTCTAACAATATGACTTGTTCCTATCCCAATAATCCAATACTATACAGTTAAAACGATCTTTTATTTTTCCTTTTTATTTCTTATTTCTTCTTAATGACATGTTAGCTAATTAAGCTTTTGTAATTTCATTTTTCCATTTCAATATGTGTTGCCATGCTACTTTTATTATTTTTTTCTATGATAATAGGTTGCTTCAATGTTTTCTTAAATAAGCTATGTTGGTGAAAAAACTTGGACTAGCCTTCCTTTTTTGGAAAATGATTGCTACTTGCTTTTGGTCTAAAAAACATGGAGGACAATTCATTTTAACATAATTTTCTATTTCTTTTTATTCTATTACATTATATATATTATTGCTTTTTTATTTTTTTATTATATTTTTATATACATTTCTATTATATATAAATAATGCTAATATCACTAAATAGTATAGATATGACATTATACTTTATTTTTATTATAAAAACATTTTGTATAAGTTAAAATTTTAATTTAATTGAATTACTTAATTATATATTTTATTTTCATCTTTGATATTATTTTACAACTTAACTGCTATTTCTTTTGTTTATTTAATCAATTACATATTTTCTTCTTTTCTCTTTTTGTTTGTGTTTAAAGTTATTATTTACAACTCAAAAACTAATATTACTAAAAAGTATATATTTTATTTTTATTATAAAAATATTTAAAATAAATTAAAAGATTTAATTGAATTGAATTACTTAATTACATATTCTATTTTTAATTACTTGATAGGTTACTCCTTATTTTTTTATTTGTTCTGTTGTATATTTTTTTTCCTCTTTTCCTATCCATTATTATTTATGGTTTTGATGATACTAATATTTTAAAATACTATAAATATATCATGATATTTAAATTTTATTATAAAAATATTTTAAATAAATTAAAATTTTAATAAAAAAGGTATTAAGCAAGATAATTAATTGTATGTTATATTTTTTTAATCAAAATATCTAAAAATTAAAGTCAAATGGTTTAAATTTTGTCAATTAGTCTTAATATCAATTTTTAGATATTATATTTTAAATTAAATATACATCAATTAAGATTTTTATTAACACTTTATTACTTATGCATTGTTTCACTTGTTTTTTTTATTTTATTACATATTTTTTCATATTCAAGTCACTTTTATTATTTATAATTTAGATGATAATATTACTGAATAGATATATATAACATACCAATATAATTAAGTAGTATAGATACAATATAATATATTTTTAATATAAAATTAACTTAAATAACTTTAAATATAATTTAATTATCTTCTTTCTATTTTCAAGCTCTTGCACACTTTTTTTTCCTCTTTATTTGCTCTATTGCTTTATCACTGTATAAGTTAAGTACCTTTTTTTTAATCTACTTTATTGCATATATATAGTTTAGATGTTAATATTTACTTTATTACATATATTTTTTACTCACTCTTATTATTTGTAATCTATTAATTATATATTTGATTTTTTAAAAATAATTAAAAATTAAAATTAAATTTATTTATTTAAATTTTTAAATATTTTTATCACATCAATTTTTAATTTCCCTATTTTAAATTAAATTTAAATGAATTGATATTTTGTTAATGTTCACAACTTCACTTTCTTTTATCTATCTTATTATATGTTTATACTTAAGTATATATTTTATTTTTAACTCTTATATACTTTATAACTTACTAATTGTTTTTCTTCCTTTTATTTGGGCCATTGCATATTTTTCTTCTTATTTTTATTTACTCTCATCATTTATAACTCAAATACTAATTTTACAAATAAGCATACGTACAAGATATAGTTTATTTTTATTATAAAATTATTTTAAACAAGTTAAATATCTAATTTTATTGACTTATATTTTTAATTCTTATATTATTTTACAACTCGTATATCATTTCTCTTCTTTTTCTTTGTTCCATTCCATGTTTTTGGATTTTTTTTCTTTTACATCTTAAATGTTAATATTACTAAGTAGTATAAATATAATAATATATATTTAATTTTATTATAAAAATATTCTAAATATATTAAAAATAAATGTACAAAGCTTTGATTGAAATTATAAATTACATATTTTATTATTTAATAAAAATATTTGAAAATTAAAGATAAGCTTTTCTATTTAAATTTTGTCAATAGGTTCCCAATATCAAACTTTAAGTGCTATTTTTTTAAATTAAATAAATATTAATTGAAAATTTGTTAGCCATTACAAATTGTTTACTATTTTACATTTTTTTATCTATTTCATTACATTTTTTATGTTTACTTCTATTATTTACAACTTTTACAAGAATATCATTTAATAATATACATATAATATAATGTAATTTATTTTTATTACAAAAATATTTTAAATAACTTAAAATTATAATTTGATTGAATTTCTTAGCACATATTTTATTTTTAACTTTTATATTACTTTATAGTTCATCCATCATCTTTCAATTTTTTTTATTTATTTCATTAAATACTTTTTTATACGTCCATTGTCTATAATTATATATTAATATCGCTATTATATATATTATGATATATAATTAATCTTATTATAAAATATTCTTAAAATGTTAAAAATTTAATTTAGGTATATTAATCAAAGAATATAGTTATATGTTCTATTTTTTAACAAAAATATTTAAAATTAAATTCAAAATTTTTAAGTAAAATTTCTTAATATATTCTTCATGTCAATTTTTAAATACTATATTTCAAATCTTTGAATTTAGGGAAGAGTTTGCAAGGATTTTTTTTTCCTTTTGGAAGATATAGGAGTAAAACACATTAATATATTGATATTGGAATATTCAAAAGATTTTTTTAACAGATTTCGTAGGTATAGGAAGAAGTCATTCAGTCATCTTTTGATTCTTAACATGATATATAAAGTCATTGCTATAAATATACATCAATTAAAATTTTATTATTTTATAATTAACATATACTTTTTCTTATCTACTTCATCAAATATTTTTAATTTTTTTATTCAATTAATGTATTTATAAATTAAATACCAATATCACCAAATAGTATCAATATAATACAAAATTATAAAATTTTTAATAAATTAAATATTTAATTTAATTTAATTTAATTATTTTACTATTTATTATATATTTTAAATTTTATATCACACTTTAAAAAATTTTAATTTCAAATCTATACATAATTATGAAATAAAATAATAAATTAAAATTTTAATATTTCTATAATTTTTTATTATATATTTAATATTTTTATATTAAGAATAAAATAGATAAACATGCGCATATGTACGGATCCAAAAGCTAGTAAAGTAGCCAGACCCAGACCCAGGCCCAGACTACGCAAACAAAAGTAGCTCCACGTTCCGGTAACCGGGCGTGCAGTATTTGGACTAACGTGAAAGAGTTGGATGGGAGTGTTTTCACACTCCTGTACGGGTAGTGAAGTTTGTAAGTAGAAAATAGTTATCTACATTCACCCGTCGGTCTCGGAGGCTCTCCGTTTCTGAGAAATCAGTCTCAGAGCGGCCCCTTCTCTCACACCATAACTCTTGCCAGAGCCGCTGCCACTGCTTTTGTCCCTATTGCTGCCGCTATTCATCACTCTTACAGAAAGCTCCAATCAGCACTCATTCATTTTTCTCTCCATTTACCTACATCTCAGACAGTTTCAACCCTTTGCTTGTGGCACTCTTTTTAAGAGAATCAAACTTGTGTTTCTGAGCTATTTCTTGTGGTTATCCTGGTAATGATCCATTGAGATGACAAACGTTTCTTCATATTCTGGATTGCCCATAATTGTTTGATTTTGGGATAGGGGTCATAGTTAGATTTTATTCTCTTTATGATTAAACTTGTATTTGTGAAATTGATGATTGTCGGAATGCTATGTATTCTACGTTTGTTGTGATTGGTATATTCTAACTGCACACTTTCTGTTTGACACAATGACTCAGACTGTCAACTTCAAGTAGTACAATTAAATATGTTTGGAAAAGTATTTTGACATACTGGCTAGTTGGCTTGTTAGGGAAAATGTAAAGAGCCCTTGGTCAATAGCAAGTGTATGACCACTAAGTGATGATGACCTTTCTTTTACAGCATGACAACAAGGCAAAAGAAGCAGAGGTAATTTTGATATTGTGCCCTTAACCTGCTGTTAGTTCTTTTGTGAGAGTTTGCTGTTAGTGAATCTTTCTGCAGCTTTTTTCCTCCTATGTCACTTTATCGAGTTGAAACCCTTGGAGGCTTTCAAGGGAAAGTTCAAATGCTCAGTAATAAAACAATGGACATCTAACCCCATGTTTAGGAGGGTAATAAAACATTTCAACAAGAGATTTTGGATTGCTCAGCATGAAGCTTGTTCTTTTTGCATGATATTTTTAATAAGAAAAATCAAAATGATAATGCCAATGTGTAAATAAAATTTGCTTTAGAAAAAGTATAATGATAGCCAGTCCTTGAGATAATTAGCACATGTTCTGTTGAAGGTAAGCTGAAGTTGAATTGTGAGCCTATATGGTGGTATTTTTCATTCACCTAGTTTCTTCTTTACAGATCAGTGATCACATAGATATTTAAGTTAATGTGTGACAAGGTAACAATTTTGCTCCTGAAATCATAAGGTACTAGCAAAATAGTCCTTGGATTATAGAAATGATGATAATAATCTCTGAATAATGCGCTGTCCGTACAATCTTGTTCTTTCATCATATTATTTAGTGATGAAATTATATGTATGGAGTATTATTCAGAGATTATTTTGTCCATTTCTATAATTGAGGAACTATTTTTGCCATTGCCTTACAATTTCAAAGTTAAAATTGTTAATTTTGTCTTAATATTTTTTAATTAATTGCATTCTTGATTTCCTTTTTGGTTGATTGTGATGGATTCAGGAGTGAATCAGCCTCTAGTTTCCCATATCCGTTGGTTTCTTGATTAGCTAGTTCTATGTGCAACACAAACTTCTTTTCACAGGAATTAGTGTTAATACAACTAAAGAATCCTAGATGTTGATGTCCTTATTCTCCTGTTTTGGTGTATATGCATGAGCATTAAGTTCAAATATTCAAAATAAGAATGAACTAATTATATGGGGTCTTATAAAATTTTGAGGGCCAATGGAAGTTGTATGTTAAGTATAACTTTACACTGTTGGGCAAGGAAATCCTGTTAAAAAGCCTAATTATGCCTTGTCTTATATGTGTAATGGTCATATGTTTTCAATTTTTATCACTCTTTCAGCAATCTGCATCCTGTTGTTCACATCCTGCCTCCTAATTGTCCTTAAGTAGACTTAGGTTAATTTTTGTAATTTTCTTGTTGCAGTTATTGATTTAATGTATTTGATTTAGCTTGTCAAGAAATGGATATTAATGAGCAGGCCTAACAAGGCTTTGTCACTAGATATGCGTGTGATGTGCTGCTAAAGTTTAGTGAATACTCATCTGATTCTACCTTGTTGTATGGCGCGGGAGCTATAGAGCAACTTTTCTTCTTTGTTTGATGCTTCTTGGATTTGTCCGAAAAAATCTAGGTAGTCTATTATCTACTGATTTCTGAAATTTTAGGAGTAATAAGGTCAAGAGAGCTTTTTGCGTCTGTACTCAATTTGTTAATTGGTACGTTTGGTTGGAAAGAATTGTTAGATTTTTTAGGAATCATACCGAGTCTAGTATTCTTGTGGGGATAGGATTTTCTTCTTCTTCTTCTTTTTTTAGCCTCCCTTTGGTTAAAAGCTAGTGGCTACTTTAGAGGGCTGAGTGGAGTCTATCCTATTTACATGGAAATTGGGCTACAGTGCTGTCCTAATTCTGGCTTCTTTTCTTTTCTTTGAGAATTCCTTATCCCCGTGTCATGTAATCTCTTCTCTATTTATATAATAAATTTTATATTATATTCTTTCTTGATTAAAAAAAAAAAATAGTAATTGTCACAAGAAAACACAAAATAAATGAAGCGTATGATGAAATATAATCGTCATTCGCATTTATACTATGCTAATGAGTGGAGGTATCATGACAAGTATTTGTCAAAGAACCAACTTATCATTAGGAATTAGAAAGGTCAAGTTTTTTAAATTATCTACATTGGTGACAGAAAAGGATTGCATTGAGCAGCCAAGGGTCAGCAAAATAGTTTTTCTTAATTTTGTAGTCTTAGAAGAGAATGCCCATTAGTGAATCCGTGGTATACTGGCAACGTACCTAAAGATGTATGCTCTAAAACACTTGTGTGCTGTCCAACCAAGTTATTATTTAAATTAAAGTATTTGAAATGAAGTAATTCTAAGTGCTTGCAATTTAATTTCCTTGAAATTTCGAAATGTTCCATACAAACACACCTGTCTTGTTCAAGTATTGAAAATAGTTGTGCTTGAAATATAAAACTACACTTTACCTTAGCAGCTTCAACCAGAAGAGTGAACTACTAATTACATGCAGATAAGCTATGTCATTTGCAAGTTGTATCATTAAGCTCTATGAGTACTGCTTGGTATTTCCTTTGCTATTTTACTTATTCAATTACATTTGATCAGGTTTAATGATTTCTTTGTCAGCTATTTTACTAATACTGGGAATCAATTACACATGGTTACGGCCTTCAAATTTCGTAGCATCCTCTTTGCAGTACAAGCCACAAATTCACGGACATCAAGCACATATGTTGCATGCAGATGTAGCCATTTTGAGCCAGAATGGAGTCACAGTGCTTTAGATAAAAATTTACAATTGGCAGCAAATCTCAGCCAAAGTAGTGTTGGGATTTTCTGGGATTTAGACAACAAACCACCAAGGTCATTCTCACCCTATGAAGCTGCCACTAAGCTCAAAGTGGCTGCATCTTCGTTTGGGGTTGTTCATCATATGGTAGCTTATGCAAATCATCATACTTTTAGCCATGTCCCACAAGCTGTTAGGAAACAGAGAAAAGAAAGGAGGTTTATGAATCAGTTAGAGAATAAGGGTTTAGTAAAGCCAGCTGAACCTTATCTTTGTAGGGTTTGTGGGAGAAAATTTTATACAAATGAGAAGCTTTTTAATCATTTCAAGCAAATTCATGAGCGCGAGCACCTTAAAAGATTGAACCAGATAGAATCAGCTAAAGGGAGTAGAAGGGTTAAGTTGGTGGCCAAGTATTCGATGAAAATGGAAAAGTATAAGAAAGCTGCGAGCGGAATTCTGACTCCCAAAGTGGGGTATGGTTTGGCGGACGAGCTAAAACGGGCAGGTTTTTGGGTTCGTACTGTGTTAGATAAACCACAAGCTGCGGATGCTGCTTTGAAAAATCACATGGTGGATATAATGGATAAGAGGCGGGTGGAATGCGTGGTTCTTGTGTCAGATGATTCTGATTTTGTTGGGGTTTTGAAAGAGGCAAGGCTACGATGTCTCAAGACAGTTGTTATTGGAGATAACAATGTTGGGATCTTGAAGAGGACTGCTGATTCTGCATTTTCTTGGGAGGAAATTCTAATGGGGAAGGCAAAGAAAGAGGCTGCATCAGTTGTGGAAAAGTGGAAGGATAATGATATTTTAAAAAGGTTAGAGTGGACATATAACCCAGAGGTGGAGAAAAAGAAATTCGACCTGGATGGTATGGTTTCTGAGGCAAGTGAAGAGGAGGAGGAGGAGGAGGAGGTTGAAGATATCTCTGATGAAGTTGGTGATAACAATAAATGCAAGGAGGATTCCGTTTGGTGGGAATTGGATTTTGACAGCGAGGCCGTAGATGAACAGTTGGACAAATGATGTATTCTATTGTACATTAGTCTTCTAGTTTCTAACGTGGATAAGTGATTATATAGCCTTTCCCTCAATATTGCCAAATTATGTGTGGAGGAGAAGTAATGACTGGTTCTATAAACTGGGGCCAACACTATAATAGTAGAAGTGATACAGAGCTGTGGCAAGTAGCTGCCTGCTTTGTAAATGAATGTAAGGGAAACCTACTGGATTATCTCCTCCATGGTGTAATCAATTCTAACCACCCAAACAATTATAATTTTTAAACTTCGATAAAATCTAGGAGCAAGACATTTAGGTGGTTATAGTATTACAATATTCTAGGGTGCTTAACGGATGGACAGAGCGGAACGGACCAAAATTCGTTTTGGTCTGGTCCGTTTAGGTTCATTTTTAAACGGGTCTAAACTAGCTGATCCGGTCCGCGAATAGATTCATTTTTTTTATATATTTTAACTTATATTTTATCATTTATCATTTGTTATATTCTTATATTTATTATTTTATTTTTATATTTATATATATTTTTATATTTATTAATTTTATTATTTATTTTTATTTTTATTATGTTTAATTATTTTGAACATTTGTATTCAATTTTTTTTACAATTGAATTATATTTTATATTAAATTATAATATAAAAATTATTTATAACTTATTTTATTTTTTTTAAAATATAACTATCATTTAAATTATTAAATATAATTTTTTTAAAAAAATTGGGGTTGGTTCGTTTAGGCTCGCGGACCGGTCTGATCAGCTTGCTTTGGTCTGCGGTCCGCACGGACTGATCCATTTAAAATGAGCCTAAATTTTGAAGTTCGGTCTGCATGAAGTCCGTAGATCGGTCTGTTTGGCCTGCGAACTTCTGACCGTTAAGCATCCTAGTCCTATATGTTTGATAGGTTGCACACAACAGAATGGGAGGACTTCCGGTTGACCAGTAATCTCTATTTTATTACGTTGTATTTTCAGATATTCCTCTGATGGTTATGCTTTACTTTGTGTTTTGCGAACCAGATTCCATTCTTCAAATACTTCTCCCGATTAATATCTTTAAATTTTGTGAACCAAAATGGGGGCAAATACTTGAAAGATGGCTTTCAGCAATGATTTCAAGTATCCTGCTCACGCAAGTATTTTCTGCTGAGTTGATAGAAAGAGTTCTGATG
Organism: Sindora glabra; assembly: GCA_020226215.1. Lineage (NCBI taxonomy): Eukaryota > Viridiplantae > Streptophyta > Magnoliopsida > Fabales > Fabaceae > Sindora > Sindora glabra. The sequence continues at coordinate 10,553,577 of CM035231.1, forward strand.
CGGCCAAGAAACAAGTCAGTGAAGTACTAATAGAATTTAGAAAGGCGACATTCACTGTCCCTGTTTAGTTTTATCTGTTAAAAAACGTTCCTCAAACATTTTTCCCTTTTTTTTTAAGAAACATTTTGTACTCTCAAGTAGCTTCCTTGTTCTTATATTTTGTTTAGATGTTTTTTGAAATTTTCTATAGTAACCTACCTTGCTTATTCTTTTCTAACATATTGTCGCAACAATTAATAAAATAATATTACTTGGAACACCGCAGAAAATACAGAATTAAAATATACAAATAATATTATCTGTGATCAAAGATATTGAGAAGGTTAGTGTAAAAACAGGGTGAAAAATAACGCTCAGTCCATAATTCTACAACAAAAATTGCTGAGCTGAACTAGCTTACTCATCTAGTGCATTGGTTCCTTCTAAAAACTAAATTTTTTTTTTGCACAAGAATCATCTCAATTCCCTACTTTGTTAATTTTTTGTTTTTTGTTTTTTAAGTTTTGGAAAAATCAATATGCAGTGGGATCCACAACTTTTTTTTTTTTTTTTAACAAAAGATTCATCAGTAAGTTTCTTTGTCATTTCTCTCTTCTAAGTATGCCTCTTTAATTTTCTTTAAGAAATTGAAGGGATCCATATTCATTAAATTGAGTGATGAAACCGTGAATAATACATTCTTAACGTTAAACGGCTATAAACGGCTATAATTGAATGCCTCTACAATGACAAAATTGATTCTGCTTCAAAGGGTAAGCATTAGGCACATAGTATGAGCTAAACCGGAAGTTTATCAGCCCTATGTATCTACCTGTGTTTGAAGCAGAACCATTACCATGAAGGCTAATCCAAATAACAGCTCAATGCATTCCCTTATAATAGTTGAGTTATTGAAGAAATATACATGATATGAGGAATAAATACTTGAGTTACTAATCTATCAAAAAAGTGCATGAAGCAGATGTCTTTAATATAATTTAAAATGTGTTGTGACATGATCACATTGAGACTTTCTAATATCTTTCTTTAAAGCATTTTAGGACCTAAAATGAACATGAGATATAAAGTTGCATATATTGGTTGCAGGAACTTTCCAATATTAAATCTCCTTGAATCAAATTGTTTCAGTTGAAGCAACCTCCAAGCTCAGAAACTAGAATTCAGCATACCTAACCAATTAATTATTTTTATGGGTTCTGAGGATTATGGCAGCATAAAAAATCACTTTTCAAATAGCATTTGACTTAGTCCTATAAAGGATAGTTGCAGCTGTGAAAGGCTTTGGAGTGCATGTTCCTGGCTGTTAACTGCCACTGGCCACTGCAGTCTAATTACTTGGCGAAGCCTCATAGCTTCAAAATTTTTAAAACTATAGTATCGTATAATTATGTGAAAAAAAAAAAAAAAAACTTTCAAAGGAGAATAATTACAAAGCGTACAAACGAGAATGGAGGCCGAATTAGAGCGGAACGCTCCTACTGAACTAGTTCGTTAGTTACAGAGAACTAGAGCTTCTCCGGCAACTAAGCCACCGTTGATACCCAACATTGGAATAACATCCAACCTCCATTCCTTTCAATGCATCAATAGCCCAATCTTCCTGTGTAGCATACATGGTTCCTTTCCAGCAAAAGGACCGTCTAATAACAATCTGCCAAATTCAACTGTCAACAACACCACATTCTCCACAAGAACTACAACCAATAGAACTTCATCTTAATCTACCCAAGATCATTATGATCCATTTAATCTAGGACACAGAACTCAGAATATATATATATATATCAGGCCCACCCTTTTACTCCCAAAATAATGGTTTGCCAACTTCCTTGGAATTTGAAACCAGCATCACATCTAGATGCTTATGATGGATCTACTAACCCATCGGAACACTTGGAAGCCATTCAGGTAGCTATGCTGCTTTCTGAAGTACCCGATCCGATTATGTGCAGAGCATTTTCCACAACCCTAAAAAGGGCAAGCCTCCAATGGTTCAACAACCTCCCAGCTTGTTTGATTTCTAGTTTTTGACAGCTCGTCAGTGCTTTTGCAACGCCCTTTGCGACAAGTAGAATTCCAAAACGAATAGAACAGTAGTAGCTCTTCTCGACTTCTAATAAGCACGAGGGGAATCCTTGAAAGAATACTTTGCCCGGTATAACAATTTGGCATTGGAGATAAAAGATCTGAATGAAGGCGTCACAGTCCACCAAATCATAGCAGATTTATGTTCAAGTCCTTTCCCTCTTTCTCTTGCTAAAAAACTTATTAGTAATTTAGAAAGAAAGGCTCCTGGAACAAGTGAAAAAAAATATAAATGCCGAAATATATGAATTGTCAAGGCGAGCTAGTCTAGAAGGAGGACAACAGAAAGAACAACAACCATAGCGGCTTGAGAAATCTTGGAAGCAGCCAGATGGACTTCCCCCAAAAGGGCATTTCAGTTCCTGCTTAAAATAATGTCGGCCACGGTGATTAATGATGTGCAAGGAGCTGATCTGCTCACACTCCCACACCCGAAGAAAAGAAGATTCCCTCCTGCTGATCAATCAAGGTTTTGTAAATATCATCGAGACTATGGCCATGATACGGAGAACTGCGTAACACATAAAGATGAGATCGGACACCTCAGGTCTTAGCGTTGGAAATAGTTAATTTAGAAAAAACCATTAAAAAATATCTTGTACTTTTGTCAAATAATCAAATTAAAAAATGAATTAGCAATGGTAGTAAAAGAAAAGAGATCTATATTAAATTTAGTTAATTTGTAAAATATGAAATATAATATTTTAAGTTGTAGTTAATATTTCTTTTTATAATAGTAAGAGTTGTTAAAATACTAGATGTACACACGCAATAATCAGGGATCGAATTCTAGATGCAGTGGAAGGCAAAACTTTCAAAAGATATCGAGTGTCACTTAAACCAAAGACTCTCAGCTAAATTGTAGTTAATATTGAATGTTTATAAATAGACATTCTTCGACTTTTTGTAAATGGAGCTCTAAAAAAAGAGAGAAAACTCCTCAAAGGCAGCAATACTTGATAAAAAATATAATATTATGATATTTTGTTGTGAACCTTTCTATTGTCATAGCTTCACTGCATTTCTACTTCTATTTCTATGTTCCTTATATTTCTTCTAGTTTTCCAACATACTATTAAAGCTTAAATGATCTTAATAGGCTGTGAGAGAAAAAAGAAAAAATCAACAAAGTTCCTCTCCATAAGAACCTTAAAAATAGAGTGTCTTTATGACTTCAAATAGCTTCTCTGCTCCATTTCCTCTTATTTCCATTGGAGTTAGCTTCCTTTTATGGCAGTTAAGATGAAAGCCTATTTAGAGGCTTGTGATATGTGGAAAGTAGTTGAAATTGAAAAAGATAACATATGAAGATGAAGAGGAAGCAGCAACAACACCACTTTAGAATAAAAATGCATAGAAGAAATATTTCAGTAGAAAGGATTTACAGAAGATGATGATAATGTTGATGACATTATTCCAGCTGAAACTCCAGTGAGTCCAAGTAGCAAAAAACCATAAGGAGTAAGACAAATATCTCTCTAAAACAAAAGTCATAAAGAAGGCACTTCTTACGTGTAGTTGGAAGGAAAATTGTAAATGATGCCAAGGAGACAGTCCAAGAATTTATTCTTGAGACAGTCTAAGACTATGTGTTTTTTCTAGATTAAGGGAGAGTATTAGAAATAACTAATTTAGAAAAAATATTAAGAAATATATCTTGTACTTTCTATTAAATAAAAGAAAAGAATTAGTGATGGTGTGTTGTAAAAGAAAAGAAATGTGTGTTAAGTTTATTTAATTTATAAAATATGAAATATTATTTTTTAAGTTGTAATTAGTATTAAATGTTTATAAATAAAAGTTCTTCAACCTTTTGTAAATAGAGCTCTTAAAGAAGAGAGAAAACTTTGCAAGTGCAGCAACACTTGGTAAAAAATACAATATTATGATGTTTTGTTGTGAACCTTTTTACTGCCATGGCTTCTTTATGTTTCTATTTCTATTTTCCATATATTTCTTCTAGTTTTACAAAACTTAGCCACCTAAGCAAGTGTAAGAAATATTAAGAAAGGCCTCGCTTAGAAGAAAGGGAAAGAGATAGATCTTTAAAAAGAAATAAAAAAGAGCTCATATTGGCTAATCCACTATTAGTAGGCACTATAGATATGATTGTAGGAGGTTTTGCAGGTGGAATCAAGTCAAAGAATGCAAGAAAAAGGCACTTGCGGTAGGTAATGAATGTTGAGCAAAAATAATAGAAAGTCCTGTATAAGATTATCTCATATACTGAAGTGGATTTTGGAAACATAGAAAAGGATCATGACGATATAATGGTAACATTAGCATTGATTCATAATTTTCTTGTTAAACAAATACTCGTTGATTAGGAGAGTTTTGTTGATATCTTGTACTATCATGCTATTTCAAAAGTGAATATATGCAAGAGTAAGTTAAATTCCTATAATGTTATATTGGTTGGTTTTCAAGAAAATAGTTACCCATAGGAAGAATTATTACATTGATGATGACATCTGGTATGCTTCTAAAAACCTAGAACATTGAGGTCAACTTTAGTTATAGCAACATTGCATACAATACAATCTTGGGACGACCTTCTCTAGACTAGGTAGGTGCATTAATTTCCATTCCTTATCTGCTCATGAAATTTCTAACTCAATTTGGTATCAGCCAAGTCAAAGCGAACCAAGTAAATAGTTTATAAGTGTTATATGACAAGTTTATAAAGAGAACAGGTGAGCCCCAATGGTACGAAGCCTATAATTATTAATCCTATAATTAAAATAGAATGCCAAATGGTAAATCTAGTAACCTTAGATGCAAGAGATGATAACTCAAGCCTTGAGATCATGTCAAAGCTAGAAAAGGTGCATATGTTTAGTCAAGGACACGAGTGGACAATAAAAATAGCAACTAATTTAATAATAAAAGAAATGTAAATACTAGTAGGAATCTTGAGCAAATATGCAAATTTTTTTGCATGAAACTGTCAGATATGCCAAAAGTTGATATAAAAACATCTTGTTACAAACTTGTTGCTGATCCAAATGCAAAACCTATACAGCAAAAGAAGCAGAACTTTAGGGTTGAATGGAGGGAAGTAATTAAAAAAGAAGTAAGCAAACTCTTAGATGTAAGCTTTATTCAAGAAGTAAATGATACTACTTAGCTTGCTAATGTTGTATTCATAAAGAAGGCAAACAAATAATGGAGAATATGTGTTGATCTTACTAATTTGAATAAGGCATGCTCAAAAAACTCGTTCCTTCTACTAAACATAAATTAATTAGTCAATAGCACTGTTCGATTCAGGAGATTAATTTTCAAAGATGCCTTTTCTAGGTACAACCAACTAAAGATGCACTCGATGATAAAGAGAAGATTGCTTTCATAATTGATCAAGGTGTATACTACTACTATGTGATGTCATTTAGGTTAAAAAACACAAGTGCCATATATCAACATCTAATGAACAAAGTCTTCCATAAGTAAATCGGAAGAAAACTTTGAGGCCCACATAGATGACATACTAGTAAAATCTTAAAATTTCAAGCAACATTAGAAGGACTTAGAAAAAGCTTTTATGTTGCTAAAGCAACACAAGATGAGATTGAACCTAGCAAAATGTGCATTTAAGGTGAAAATAGGTAAGTTCTTTGGATTCATATTGACAAAGTGAGGTATAAAAGCAAACCCAACAAAATGTCAAGCCATCATTAACATGACTAATCCAAAAAACATGTAAGAGATGCAAAATCTGAATAAGAAGTTAGCAACATTATCAAGATTCATGTTCAGGTTATGTGATAAAGATTTTCTTTACTATAATTTTCTTAAAAATATAAAAAGATATCATATGGAATGATTCATGTGCAAAAACTTTGAATGACTTAAAAAAATTTATTTAAACCCTAACCCTCACAAAGCCAAAGGAGGGGAAATTTTATATGTCTAACTAGCAACGTCAAAAGAAGCAATCAACTTGGTGATAATAATGAAAGAAAGTGGGGAATAAAAACTAGTTTATTTCATTATTAGGGTCTTATATGGAGCAAATAAAGATATCAAAAGATAGAGAAATTGACATTTGCATTATTTGTTACATCTAGAAAGCTTAAATCCTACTTCTAGGCATGCCAAATCATCATCAAAATAGACTAACCAATTCAACTTATTTTATAAAAGCCTACCTTGGTAAGAAGGTTACTTTGTTAGGTGATTAAACTCCTAAAATATGGAATCCTCTTTGAAACTCAAAAAGTGGTGCTAAAGTTTCAAGCCCTAGAGGATTTTGTAGTGGAACTGACTAAATGGAATGATAGGCCCTTAAAATTGAGCTAGACTTTGTATGCTGATGGATTCTAAAATAAGAGAGGGAGCAAGGTAGGAATAATTTTGGAAGGAGCCAATAGTTTAACTTTGGAATACTCCTTGAAGTTCAATTTCCACACTACAAATAATCAAATAAAGTACAAAGCACTAGTATCAAGTCTCCATCTAGCAAATCCTTGTTCTTAATGACTCTAAGCTAGTCATAAGTCAAATAAATAAGGATCATAAAGATAATGAACCAAATTTAAAATTGTGTGAAAAAAAGGCAAAAAACTTACTCTAACACATATGAAGCAAAGTGGATATCTAAGGAGTAGAATGACTAAGCAAATATTCTAGCACAATTCGTCAATGTAAAAGTAGGATTCAATAATCGATTGGTGATATAAGAAATAATTTACAATCCTAGTATAGAAGAAGAACAAGTAGTAAGGGTTGAAAAAGAAAACAAATGGATGACTCTTATCATTAACTACCTAAAACATGGAAGCTACCTAAGCAAAAAGGAAATTGAAAAAAGTTAGTCAAGCAAGCATCTTGGTTCTTTTTGCATAATAAAGAATTATACAAAAAGTTTTGTCTTTACCAACGTTGAAATACCTTAGGCCAACAAACTAAATTATGTGTTGAGATAGCTGCATAAAGGCATATGTAGAAGCCATATAGGTAGATCCACTTTAGCATTAAAAACCATTAGATTAGGCTATTTTTGGCAACTATGAAAAGTGACACCCTCCAATTAGTATGACAATGTGACAATTGTTAAAAGAATGTAAAAGTACCAAGAGAACCAATATCCAACCAAATTGTAATCACTAGTCCATAGCCTTTTGCATAATGAATAATCAACTTCTTAAGGCTTTACCAAAAAGGAAGTTTCTCATAGTTGTAGTAGATTATTCCATAAAATGGATAGAAGCAAAATCTCTAGCCACCATAATCATCTAGAACATTAGAAAATTTGTATGGAAATCACTTGTTTATAGGTAGCAAGGTCACATAAACTTAAAAGAAAAAAACTCTTTCATAATATAAAACTTATGGCACTCATTTATCCTTTGTAGGTTCAATCTTCTAAAAGTATTTATAATAAATAATGGCACGCCATTCACAAACAAGGAATTCATCAATTTTTGCAAAAGGGAAGATTAGATTAAAATCGAAATATTTGTTAAAGTTAAATAAGATTGATTGCTTTTCTTAAAATCCTTCATTACCTAAAGATAAAATAATAGTTTCGCTTAATCAAGCATCTATAATTGAACATACAAGTTGAGTTGGTTAATACAATCATTGTCAATATGCTAAGAAAAAGGTTGAATGGGGGAAAAAAGGTAATTAGGTCAAGAAACGACCAAGCATTCTATGGTTTTATAGAACTATCCCTAAATTGCCACAAAAGAATTACTATTCCATCTAATTTATGGACTAAATGCCATGCTACTAGTCAAATTCGGTGAAATGTTTGAATGACATAGTTCATACAATAGTGAGATAAACTAATAAAGGCAAAAAGAGGAGATGGACTTCTTAAAAGAAGAAATAGTAAAAGTAAATGTTCGTGTAGCCAAGTACAAAAAAAAGCTCGCCCATTTCTTCAACAAAAAAAGTAAAAGTTAGGGAATTTAATGAAAATGATTTGGTACTATAGAAGACTAAAAATGCATGATAGTTGTCTCAAGATGGGAAACTCATTCTAACTTGGGAAAATCCTTTTCACATTAAAAAAACTCTTCAAAATAGATCATAACAACTAAAGACACTTGAAAGGTAGATTATCCCTCAAACATGGAATGTAAGTCATATAAAGTAATATTTCATGTAGATATAAAATAATAACTTTTGAAATTTTTCTTAAGTTTAAATATTTCTTAACAAAAAAAAAGTCCAAGTAGATCCCCTAGCACACATGAAAATTTTGAACTTTATTTGAAGTAAAAGTCCAAGTAAATCTTTCAATACACATAAAAACCCAGATCTTATCCCTAATGAAAGCTCATATAAATCCCTTAGAATTCATTAAAATCCAAACCTAATCCCTAAAAAAGGCTTTGAGTAGAATGCATAAAAACTAAACTAGATCTTAATATATAAATTTAAGTAGATTCTAAAAATAATTCATAAAAAACATAACATGATCAAGGATAAAAATCATCATATATGTATAATTTATGGATCCAAACAAGTACAAATTGTTACTCAAATGTCAAGTAAAGATCGAACAAATTGTCATTAGAATTAGAGCATGAAAATAAAGACAACTTAATAAAGGGAGGCCTAGTAGACATTAAAAGGAAGGTTAGAAGAAATTAACTAGACACCTTGAAAGGAAAAACACAAAGAATGAAGAAGGGAAATGAGGTCAAAGGAAGTCAAATAAGCCTATAAGAGAAGGAAAAAAAATGGTTAGAAGCTAGCAACACTGTGAACTAGAGGTTAAATGCATTGGAAAACAATGCAAAAAACATAATGAAAAATGCTATAAAAATAAAAGTAAATCGCATAGAAATAGATACAATAACATAATAATTAAAGTTAAATAGAAGATGTAAAGGCAAAATGAAAAGAAAAACTTCTTGATCCAAGCAAAAATTATCTTTTTGCTAGAAGATTTTAAAAGACAACTTAGAAAGATAACACAAAAATAAGAAAAAAACTATGTTGTGGAAGTTTTAAAAACCAAATCTATGTCTTATTTGATATCAACGATGAAAAATGAGTCTAAGGAATAGCAGAGATTAACCTCGAAAATTGAGAAACATTAAATAACCTAATTTGATGACAACTACCTATCTTGGGATTGCAAAATGACATGAAATCAAGGGACTAAGGGCAAATGACAACGACTTTTCACTTAAATTAAACAATGCTCTATTAGATATAAAGCTTGATTAGGCTCATGAAAGCTACTGAAGCATGCTTATATTTGCATGGATAACATCTAAAGGTGCTCAAACAAAGGCAAGATCTATATGAACATAAACTAGTTCTTTTATAATATTTTTAAGAGGTGATGTTAAATATGAAAGGTAGGTCCTTATACAAGAGAATTGTAGAAGATAACTCATTAGGCATGCTTAGTTCTTAATAGGTGTGAGATGCATTAAGCAAATAGGTTGAAAAAGAATAAAGATAGTTAGGGTCATGCATTCACACCTATTTCTTGTATTCATAATCAATTATCAGGTTTTTTTTTGGTAAATAGGAAAGGTCTAAGCCTAAAAAAAATTATAAATGTACTAAATGAGGGATAGAAACCCCAATTGCATTAGCAAAAATTAGGCTAATAAGAAGTATGGGAGGACTATCCAGGATTGTTAAACCAAGTTCATGTCCAAGGTTAGAAAAGGTTAGTCAATCAGCACAATAATTCCCCTTCCTATAAGTATGTTGAATAATGACTTGTCAAATCCTTTGTAATAAAGAACGACACCAATATAAGAGAGCTTGATGTTTAGTTCGCAAAGAATGCTCATTATTGAAAGTATTAACTAAAAAATTTGAATCCAATTCTAAAATAATCTTTCTAAAACCAAGGTCCTAATCTAGTAAAAATCTACAAAACACTCCCCAGAGTTAAGCTACTAGAGAAGAGCAAACACCTAAATTACTATAAAAATCCTTTAACTATCCATCCATATTATTATAGATGATACCCTCACAACTTACTAAAACCAAATTGCTTATGGAGGCTATGTTAATATTAACCTTGTACTAGCTATCAAGAAGGTAAAGCTAGTTAATCTATAAATTAACCTATTCTTGCCTTGAATTTGTATCTTCCTTCTACTCATACATTATTGTTATTTCGTTAACTAAGTTTAAAATAACTACACTTAATTTTTTAGTTTTACTAAGCTTTTCATTAAAAGCAAAGGAATTCCTCCATTCCTATAGCCACCAACACACAAAACTCTTAAAATAACTCATTCCGAACTATGATCATAGTCCAAATTCTTTAATAGATTAAACTTAAAAAAATCCTACCCACTATTTCCAAAGAAACTCACCCTTTACCTACCATGAATAAACTTGAACCATAGACTTTTCACATCTAGCAATCCCTTAAGTCATGAATAACGTAGATTACACTACAAATAGGTGGCGACAGCTAAACTCCTATTGCGAAAATCATTCCTAACTAAACCATTTCGATAACATTGCCACATAAACATTTTCATTCTTTTACAGAACATGCATTCTCTAAAATTTATACTAACTTTATTTTTAAGACCCCACAAATTACGAGTTAAACTATAATAAATTGTTTTAATGGAAAACTCACCATCAAAGCTTGCATTCCAAAATAACACATCAAAACCTAGCATTTCATTAGGGATGGCACTACTGCAATTTAACACACTTTACTATTTAGAAGCCATTACTTTAAGGCTTTGAGATTCCATGTTTCAGAGTTGGCAACATAATTTACTACAAACCAATTTAATATCTCCTTAAGGATGGTGATAGAACAAACTTCCTCAAGTGCTTCACTTCTTGGCAATAAATCCTTCTAAATGAAAGTGTTACAACCATTATTTACTTGACTAGAAGAGAATTGAAGAACCACCTTCTATTTTTTAGCCAAACTCTTTCATATATAAGACTTAGAAGGTTATGCACTAATATTGATAGACTAATCATTACACCTCATGTATTTTCCTTTCAGAATCAAAATCCATAGCCCCCCAAACACCATTTTCCATATTATTTTCATTAAGCAACCTTTATTCATTAGTTTAAGATTTCTAAAACCTAAGCCCCCATGGACTTTAGTTTGACATAATACATTCCATGAAATTGGATAAACCTTTATTTCTCTCTATGATGGGCCTAGAAAAAACTCCTTTAAATTTTCTTTATATCCTTTAGATTCACCTTTAAAATAATTGTTAACTACATAGTGTAAGTTAGGATTGCTTTTAACATGGATTGAGCCAAAACCATTATTCCTACCATGGAGAGACACTTCCTTTTCCACTTGGTTAATATATTTTGAACTTTCTTTACAAATAAGAATATGTGTTTTTGTTACTCTTTCTTGAATAACAGGAACACCTAGATAAGAGCCAAGATCATTAGTAATTGAAAAACCCCACATATTCACAATAGTAGCTTTAACCTTTTCCTTAACATTTCTTGAGAAAAAGATACTTGATTTGGCTTTATTTACCTTATATCTTGACATCTTAGTAAATTTACCCAAATAATTCACAATCATTTCAATCTGTTAAGGTTAGGCTTCTCTAAATAGTAGGAGAACATCTACAAACATTACATGAGATATAGCAATCCCATTCCTTTAAGCCTTTAAAGGTTTCTAAGGTTTCCTATTCATCACCTTAATATGAAAGAGTTTGTCAATTCACAAAACAAATAAGTAGGGAGGCAAAAGAACTCCTTGTTAAGACTCCTCAAAGGAAAAAAATCAATCATTTTGCTTCTATTCCATAACATATTCAGGGAAATAGAGGTTATACATTTTATAATAAGATAGACAAAAACATGATCCATATAAATTTAATGCAAAACTTTGCTAATGAACTCCTAGTTTAGATGATTATATGCTTTTTTGAGGTCCACCTTAATAGCAAAAAAACTAATTTTACCTTTCCTCTTGTACATAGAATGGATTATTTTCCTAAGTTATGATAATATTTTCATGAATATCTCTCCTACGAACAAAGCTTGCATGATAAGACAACACAATTTGAAGAAGATAACTTTTTATCTTGTTCATGATGATCTTTATAACATACCTGTATATGAAATTGCATACAAAAATAAGGCTAAATTGGTTAATAAATTCTAATTTCTTAGTTTTCAAAATGAGACAAATTAAACTTTTGTTGATAGAATTTAGCTCCTCACCTTAAAAAATTTTCTTCATAAACTTAACAACTTCATTCCTTACAATATATCAATTTTTCTAATAAAAATAGTAGGGAATCCATCTTTTCCTAAGGTTTTCAAACTCTTAATGGTAAAAATTGACTATCTTACCTCCTCCATAGATACTTACTTCATTAAGGACCTATTCTAATCTGTGTTAAAAAGGTATAAGTGATTGTTGTATTCATAAGGCATTTTTCCTGTAAATTATCAAGGAATACATTTTTATAAAAATTGCAAATTAAACTCTCAACCTTCTCCTTATCCTCCAGCCATTCTCCATAATAGTCATATTACATATTAATCATGTTTCTAATCCTTTTCACAATAGTTTTTGTATGGTAATATTTGGTATTATGATCACCCTAAAGGATCTAAGATGCTTTAGATTTTTGGTGCCACATAATCTCTTTGTGGTTAAGAACCTGGTCAAGTTCTCTTTATAGATAACTATTTAACTCTCGTAAATAGGGAGGATGATTCCTTTTCATAGCTCTTTGAATTCTTTTTAACCTTGCTAGGATAGCTCTTTTCCTCTAATATCAAATGTCATTTTTATTTGTAGATGGGTGGTGCTACCTTATCTCTTTTCCCTTACAAACTACCATTAATTACACAAATTACAAATCTTATTAGTTATGCTCTTATCTAATGTATAGGTTTGCACACTTATTATAATTCACTTACAAAAGTAAAAGATAAAAAGGTAAATTTGGTTTCATAGTCTTCACTAAAGTTTCAATCTTATTTTTTAAGTTTTATTTGAAGCAAATTTACCTTTTAACTTCTAAAAAACATGCAATATTACTTAGCACCCTAATATCATTAATTTTTTTAATGGAATGCTTACATGGTGCTCGTAAAATATATTTTTATATTTGTATGACATAAAGGGACTTTCACAAAAGTTTTGTTCTTATCTCCTTAATTTTATATAAACTAAATTTACTTTTTGACCTAAACTTTCTTCATATTACAATCTATAAGGAGGTTTTATTAAATTCTAACTTTTTTAGCACTAGAACCAATTTTTTTGGCTCATGGCTATTGAGGTTATTGTTTTTGAAATTGAAGTGGGAGATATGGTAAATTCTTTAGAATTAATGAATTTGAATAAATACAACTTCAAAATTTGGAAATACATTTTTGCAGCATTACATATTTATTATGAATCTTTAGCAACTATTCTAATAAGGATGATAATTCAAAAATATAAATGTAATTTATTTTTAAGTTCTTGAAATTATTATTTGGATTTGTCCAATATATGTATTGGTTAATTAAAATGAAAGTCATCACATTACAATGACATTTGATCCTTATATTACAATGAAAATTATTCAATTTTTGAAAAATTTAAGGGTAGATTTGGTTCAAATAAAACTTAGGAAACAATAGTGAAACTTTAGTGAAATTGAAAGGATAAAAGGTGTGTTTTTCCACAATAATGTGAAAATATGAATTATATGCATTGTATAAAGTGCTAAGTTGGATACTATGTAAGCAATCAAGTTAGATGTCATATAAGTATATTTGTTAAAAAGTTTAACGATATTAGCTAATTGAGTAACATTGTGCATTTTTTTTAAAGTTGGAGTGTAAATTTGATCTACATAAAATTTAGAGGACTATATTAAAATTTTAATGAAAGTTAGAAAGATAAAAAATGTATTTTTACCAAAGTGAAATTATAAAAAATACACTGCAAAATATAAAATTGCCTTAAATACAATTTTGGTCTCATAAAATTTAAAATGATCACATTTGCTTTCCCTTAAATATTATATTCTATTTGAATCCCTCTAATATATAAATTGATTCATATTTGGCCCACATTAACAACTTTCATCAAATTGAAGATTAAGAATTTTAATTGATACACAAACCTTCGACAAGGCTTCAAGTTCATAATTATTGGAAGGAAAATTAATTACTTGATACTAATAGCCAAATCAAAAGGTTTTCACATATTAAATGAATCATGTAATTTCACAATTTTTTTTACATATTAAAATAAATTTCACTAATATTTTTCTCTTATTAACTATTGGCTTGAAGTACTACTAAAAATTTTGGTTCTAATTAAAAGTTTTTATTTTAAATTTGACAAAAGTTAATAATTTGAACCTAATTTCATGCAAGTTATATTTTTAATGGATTAAAATGAAATATTTCATTTAAAGGAGATCAAATATGATCATTTTAAAGATTAGATGACCAAAATTGTATTTAACCATATAAAATAAGCATAAAGATTTTTGTAACATTAAGATTTAGCAAAGGAATTTAGTTTTAAGGTATTTAATTTAACTATAGAATAATCTAGAAGAATTTGAAATACCATGCAGGCGTAAGAAACAACATTGGTTAGTTATCAACTATAATTTACATAGCCCTTTGCAAAATAACAACTTCTAACTAACAAGTGAGTTATGACTGAATAATGGACTTAAATGATCTGGGATAGTTCTAAATTATCCCCAAATACAATCCAGCCATTGGCCTCTTTTCATCCTTGCTGAGTAAGTGAGACGATTATATAACCCACCAAAACTTACTACTAAAGGAATGATTGGATGAGTCTACCAAAGGAGTCTTTTCTCATATCATGCTTTTTAACTCAGATATTAATAGTAATAACAGAAAGAACAACCGAACATAGAAGAATGCAATCTAACATACATAAAAGGAGAGCTTCATAAAGTAGGTTGTAATACAAATAAGAGAGATAACGCAACTGAATATCATTATCACCTTATAACAGGTTTTGTAGAATAGCTTCCTGTTTGATACAATTTTATCTTTAATTAGTAAACTGGCTGAAAGTACGAATACCAAAAAGTAATTTGCAAAAGATTTAAATTTAATTTACTATTAGTATAAATCAATTTTACACTATTAACTATCTTTGTATTGTCATATCAATTTAAAAAAATGTCAAAATCCCTTTAAAGCAGTTAAAGATTTTTAATTACTATTATTTTTTTGATGATATATTTTTCTTTTTATTTACTAACAGTATAAAATGTATATTTTATATTAAAAGTAAATTAAATTTAAATTCATTTCTAAAAGCCCAGAATGAGAGTTCATGAAGCTCGTCTGAAATAACCATAGAAATTATAGGAGGGTACATATGGCTGACCTTAGCCACTGCCATTTGAAAGAGAAATGATCCCAAATTGCTTTGACTTCTACCCAAGTTAGAGGTGACCCGCCCGACCCGATGAGCCCGGTCCCCAAAAAAATAGAGTATTTGAACTCTTTTTTTTGACTTGATAAGCCCGATGAGACTTTTTTTATGGTTCGATTAATAATTGGACCGGGCTCGGGTCAAGACAAAAAAGCCTGATAAGCCCAGTTCGACCTAGCTCGATTATAATAATTTATTTTTAATAATATAATTATATATTAGAAAATATAATTATATCTAATTATTTTCAATATAAAAAATATTAATTTAATACATTAAATATTTTATATATTTAAATATCATATTATCTCTTTAAATATATATATTTTTTATTTGAAAAATTTATTTTTATTAAAAAATAAAAAAAATTATGTTTCGAGCTTTCGAGCCTTGTAATTGAAAATTTGGGTCAGGTCGGGTCAAAAATTTTTAAAATATAAACGGGTTAGGCCGGGTTCGGGCCTTCAATTTTTATAATTTGGCCTGGATGGTCCGGCCCGGTCCATGTACACCTTTAACCCAAGTTAATCCCTTTTTCTCTGATTTTCGTATTTCATTCAGCAATGTCCCACTCCAATTCAACCTTGAGTTGTCACTATTATGTTTAATTGCTTCATATCAATGAATAGTCGCACGTATGTAATTGGCATTACTCAAACATATAAGGAAGCTTCTGGATTAATCTCTTATATGCTTAAGCACCTAACAGATTATATAAATAAATTATGAGCTTAATAACACCAATAAATGGAATCTGGAAAATGTGTTCCTGTCAAAGGCAAGCAAAAACTCCCTTCCTCGTCAATTTGAAGCATATCCACCACATTCCAGAATAATCAATTCTCCAAGTTTTGTTGGTGACTGAACTTGAGGGAAAAAATGATCATCCTAAAGACATTCAACATGATGAGGAACATAAGAAACACGATGTAAATAACAACTTACAGGGCAGCAATTTTAAGCAGAGCTTGCTTTTTTTAATAAGCAGACTGAAAAGAAATCAAAAGCTGGTAGGGACAAAGTGAGCAGGAATCATTTAGTCACAACAGTAACCATTTATGGCTAACAATTTCAGGACACTAAACTACAAACCATCTTGCATATTCATAAAGAGCAAATAATGTACTCGCACTGAGAATAAGATGGTTTATCTGGAAGGTTATTATCAATAAGCAAAATATTACATGCAGGAGCGTGAAAGAAAATACAGAACATTTTACTAAGATGAAAATTCTTGTTCCTGTGGCATGCAATCAGATTGTCCAGTTCGAATTTTTAAACTTAAAACTATTTATTTAACATTAAAATTATTTATTTAACAATTTGCGTGGCATAAAGACAATTTGGTGAGTTGACATCAGAGACAGCATTATCAATTGAGGCATGAGGCAAAGACAAAACGATATGCCTGTTCTTGATAAGACACATAAATTTCATTGTCGTAAATCACATGCCTTCCAAAATGGATTCCATTCCATGCACATAGCCTACTTGAACCTGGAAAATTAAGAAAACATGATTATGCACTTGATCCATATTCTTACTTCGCATCTTGCTCAGTTCAAGGTAAGTTGCAGGAGACAGTTATGCTCAGTTTGTTTTAGCGGAAAACATCATCAGTAAAAATATAGCAAATATAATTATAAATTATTAAGATAATAGAAAATATTATATAAAGCACTGAATTTAGTGAATAAGTCACAGTCAAAATTATATAAAGCAGCGAAAAATTATGCCCCAACCTATTTCTAACACTACTGGCAAAGAAAAAAGAACAACTGATGCAGTAAAGATTACTTTTTCTAGTAAAATATTCCCCGGGGCCTACTCTAAAAATTATTAAAAAAAAAAAGAAGAAGAAAATTTGATAAAATATATACGAGAAAATATATCTAAGTTGCATGAACTAATTCTGTTTTTCATTTTCTAAGATATTAAGACACGGACAGAATTGATAATTATGGATCATTCCTTTTATTGTTAGAAACATTCTATCAGTCCAGGATGGATTGAAAGCTATATGTATTTAGATGGATATCCATCCATTTATTCACCCCTAAATACAATATTGTCTAAAAAATTATCTATAAATGCAATAATCCTATTATTCTTACATTTTATCTCCGACTTTCCCGTCCAAATTCTTTCATAAAGAAATTGGACCCTATCGTAGATCTCACACTTTCTTATGTAGAAGATAAAGCATTTGCATATCCAAAAATAGATGTCAGATTTACTGTAAATGCAATAGCGGGCTCATATCTAAACAACAAACCCACATCCAAAAATTGACGTGGGAATACTAAATTCTCTGCTATAGAATGTGTGCTCACAATACAACACAATTTTTTTTATAAGGAGATGTGAAAATAAAAGTGAGAAATGAGATGTGAACCTAATAAATTTAAATATTACTTTAGTCTCTATAAGATTTTTCTTTCAAGAAAAAGAAAGGGAAGACAAGTATATTTTATTATAAATATAATAGAAAATGAAATCCATATCCATTCTTTAATAAGAAGGGAAAAAGCTAGCATGGTAAATGACAGAGTCAGGACACCATACCCCAAACAAATCACACAATTTTACTCGTTCACCCACTTACCAATTATGCATAAAGAAGCCACTGGAAATTTGGAATATCTTGTTGATTAAGGAGTCACAAGAAAATTTAAATGAATAATTAGACAGGTGCCGAACAAATAAATAAATAAATAAAAGTTAAACCAATCAAATTCGCAATTTATAATTTTTGGAAGCATAAATAGCACATGATAGCTAATAAATCAATAAATAATCTCAACGACAGCTCCAATTTACTCATCCCTTTGTTTCAGATCGTCAATCGTCAAAAACAAAAACAAAGTAAAGAACAGAGTGTTTACTTTGGTGGTGCTGCTATGGCGAAGAAGGCAGTGCTGATCGGATGCAACCATCCGGGAACCAAAGCAAAGATTAAAGGCTGCATCAACGATGTTTGGAGAATGTACAATTGCTTGATCGATTCGAAAACGATGTCACCGTATTGATCGATGCCGATAATTCCTATAGAAAGCCTACCGGAAAGAATATTCGATTGGCGATTTCTAGAATGGTGCAATCGGCAGAGGAAGGGGATGTGCTGTTCGTGCACTACAGCGGGCACGGCACGCGCCTCCCGGCGAGGAAGATGACACCGGCTACGACGAGTGCATTGTCCCTACCGATGTGAATCTTGTCACTGGTGAACCTTTTCAACTTCCTCTTTTGATATCTTTATAACCATTATTATGAGTTTTAGAAATTTTAAAAACCTTTTGACTTCCTTTATTGGCGCGTTTTGTAATAAGTTATTCTTTCTTTCTTTCTTTTCCGTCAAAGGGTGATTTTTTCCTTCACCTCAATTGTTTGCTTTCTCACTGAACTGTTACGCATCATCCAAGGTTAACGGGAAAAAATTTGAGGATTGAAGCAATTCAGTCAGAATGAATTTGGATGTATTTTTATTTTTATATTTTTAAAAATTATTTTTAAATCAAAAAAATTAAAATTAAAGAATGGTTAATATTGTAAATAAAGAAATATTTTATTTAATTACAAAATTTATGTTTAGAATAAGAAAATAAATTTAAAAAAAAATAAAAGTTATTTTTTTTATTTTTAAATTATATATTTAAATAATAATTTTAAAAAAATAAATTCTGAAAATAAGTTGGTAAATAATTTCTTTTATTTTTAAAAATAAAAAATAAAAAATAAACAAATCCTCAAATTCGACACCATATTTGGTTTTGTTCGTGAATTTTTAATTCTAAAATCACATTTAAAATTCAAGTTGACATGAATATTTAAGTATTTACTTCTGATTTTTTTTTTACATTTTTATCATATTAAACTATTAGTTTAATGTTTTTGAAATAGAAAATGGAGAAGTAAGTGAGATTAAGATTGAAATTGAGTTTGTTTGATCTCCATTTTTTCTTTTTTATAATCGTAAAAGTAGTTAAATCATTAAATGCACATACGTAAGGATTAGAGATTAGACCATGAATGCAATAGAAAACATAAAATTTTTAAAAAATATTGAATACTACTTGAATCAAAAGCTTTCGGTATTTAATCTCCATATTTTAAGAAAATACTATCCATCCTAAATTTCAAACTTGGGTCCCGAATTTTCTCAAATCGACCTTACTTGTTAGAAGCTATGCTGAATTTGTGTACATACTACATATATAATCAGTAATTCGCTGTTCTTTTTCTGTAATTATTCCGGGATGATTCAAGGTGATCGGTTACCTAAGGCCTCACACATAAAGCAGTATTCCCACTGTCCCTGTTGTAGTTAGAGTGTGGATTACGAATTTTTTTTTCATATTTTTAAAAATATTTTAAAGGAATGTGAAATTTTTATATTTAATTTAAATTTTAAAAAAATATTTTTAAGAATACAAATTTTTTAAAAATACTTTTAATCTAATATTCTTTTAAAATATTCTCATGAGAGGAGGTATCTATTATATATTTTTATGATATAAAAATTTTTAATTAATAACAAAAAATTATTTTAGCCACTTTATCACTCACTACAACTAACTACCATCTACCACTACATATTATTGAGGATTACCGTTCATCATTATCTATCACTCACTATCATTTATTTTTTATGATTATTGTCAACCATCAATCATTTTCGATAATTATTATAAACCACTATCCATTGTTAATGGTTACCGTTTACCACTATCTATCGTTGATGAGTATTATTGACTACCATCCGTTATTGATGATTATTATCGGTTATCACTCACTATTGATGACAATAATTAACCACTACTTATTGTTAATTATTACCATTTACCACCACTCATTATTGATATGACTATAACTAATAATTACTTATTATTAATAATTATTATTAATCAATACTCACATTTTTAGCGATTATCATTAATCATCACTCATTATTGGTGACCATCATCCTTAACTATTATTACTATTACCTATCATTGATTACCACACACTAATAGCAATTGCTTAAATTTTAATAAAGATATTTTTTATAATCAAATATTATTTTTAAAAATATTTAAAATAATTAAAATATAATATTATAATATTATTAAGAATAATTCTAATTGAATCAAACATAAAAATAATTTTTAAGAATTGCATTCTTCACATTATTTGGATTCTCGAAAATGTTTGATTTTGCAAACTAAACATCATTCTAAGGTTTTGATTTTCATAGAAAAAAGAATATAGATATAAAATATCAAAATAATAAAAAATAACTTATATATTCAATGTTTGATATAAAGAATTTGATAGAAGAAGTTGGTTTTTTTTACTACAATGACTTTAGGGCTCCATTTATTTTCTCAAAGATATTTTTTATTAGAAAATTTCATTTCCTTATATATAAATTAAAAAGTACCATGTGCTTTTTATAGTATGTGATTAAAGAAAATGATATCTAAAAGTATGATAATGAAAGACAATAACTTCCTTATTAAAAAATTATTTTTTACTAAACTTCTTATATTTAACATTGAACATTTAAGTTATTTTTCACAAATTTGACATTTTATAACTATTTTTTTATAGAATATGTTTTTTTGCCAAAATAAACAAACACCAAGTATCATTTTTTTTATCGCAAGATTCAAATACAAATAGTACTCCTTGGTTAAAAAAAATGAGATTTTCTTAGGAAAAAATTCTTTCAACAAAATAAATGAAACCAAAGTTTCATGTCACTAATATAATTTTAAAGAAATAATGTTGTTTTCTACTGCATCCCCTACCTATAATATTAAATAAATAAAATATTTTTATTATTTTAATATTTTAAATAAAACAATTTTTTCTAAGAGATAATTCCCGTAAAAAAAAATCTTTAATATTGTTTTGCTTTTATATTTTGATAAGTAAAATATTTTGATATTATAATTAAGTAAATAAACCTTAAGTTTAGTGAAAAAAAATATTTTTTATGAAACTTCTTACATTTAACATAAAATATTTAAGCTATTTTTTATTTATTTGATATTTTATAACTATTTTTTATAAAAAAATATTTTTTGCTAAAATAAATGAACACTAAGTATCATTTTTCAATTATAAGATATAAATAAAAATAATACTCCTTTATTCAAGAAAAATGAGAATTTCTTAAGAAAAATTTCTTCCAACAAAATAAATGAAATCTATCTCTTATGTCACTAATATAATACTGAAAAAATAATGCTATTTTTTACGGCATCCTCTACATATTGAATAAATAAAATATTTTTATTATATTAATACTTTAAATAAAATTATTTTTTCTAAGAGATATTTTTCATCAAAATTAAAAAAACCCTAATATTATTTTAATTTTATATTTTGATAAATAAAATATTTTGATATCATGATTCAGTAAATATAAACATATAAAAAATAATTTTCTTATTCATTAAAATTTTTTAAAAAAATGCAATAGTACTGCGGCAGGACTACTGAACATTCCCTCTAAGCCCCTCTGCCGATTGATGAATTTTGAAATAAATGTTTATGTCAGTTGTATTCTCGTGACACGAGCATGATTCTAATAGAAAAACGTCCTAACTTTTTTGGTGCGATTTGTGTATTCGTAAACAGATGATGATTTCAGGGAATATGTACATAAAGTTCCCAGAGGTTGTAAAATCACAGTAGTATCTAATTCATGCCACAACGGCGGCCTGATTGAAGACGCAGAGGAGCAAATCGGAGACAACACAAAGAGAGAGGATGAAGATTCTGGCTTTGCCATGGGATTTAAGAACTTTCTGATTCGAACTGTAGAAGCAATTGAGTCTCGTGGGATCCATATCCTTTCCGGATTGCATAAACACAGACAAAAGCAGGAGAATGATGAAGAAAGGGACATTGAAATTGCTGAAGGGCAATATGGCCATGTCAAAAATAGGTCTCTGCCCCTCTCAACTCTGATTGAAATTCTTCAGCAGAAAATTGGGTAAGATGATATTGATGTTGGGAAACTAAAGCCTACCCTTTTTGATATCTTGGGGGAAGATGCTAGCCCCAAAGTGAAGAAGTTTGTAGTGTTTTAACTAAGAGGAAGAGAGCTTATATAAAATGAAGGAATCAGATAACTGGAAGAGTGTGTATTTTATTAAATAATGATCAGTTTAAATAGAAGAGTCTGTAACAGAAAATAACAACAACCTTCCTAAACTTTAACTGTTGGCTGTAACAACTAATAAATAACAGAAAATTAAAACAAATCTCCTAAAGACCTGGTAAAAGATTGAGAGCTGATCATGCAACTTTGAATTTGTCAAATACAGCCTTTGCAACCTTAATCCATGTGTGCAGCCACCTCTGTTGTCCACATCAGTAGCCATAACAACAAATTTGCAGCTACTGATGCACACATTCAACACTCCTCCTTGCAGCAGTAGGTGGAGATTTCAAGTTTCTCTCTTAGAAACTCAAACTTGCTTTTAGGAAGAGCTTTAGTGAATATATCAACAACTTGATCTTCTGATTTACAGTAAATCAAGTGGATTTCTCCTTCTTTCTGAATTTCTCTTAGGAAATAAAATTTGATCTTGAAATGCTTTGTCTTGCCATGAAATACTGGATTTGCGAAAATTGAGATGGCAACTTGATTGTCGACAAAGATTTGAAAACACAAATCCTGAATTATTTTCCTTAAGCAGATGGCTTGATTTGCTGTAGCTGTAGCAGCAATGAATTCAACTTTTGTAGTACTTTGAGCAACAATTTCTTGCTTCTTTAAGCACCAATTTATCATACTTGATCCAAGATTGAAGCAGAAACCAGTTGTACTCTTCATATCATCAACTGAACCTGCCCAATCACTGTCAGAAAAACCAACCAGTTGTAATTGATCACTCTTACCATACCTGATTCCATAATCAACAGTCCCTTTAATATATCTAACTATTCTCTTAGCAGCCTGCATATGTTCTTCACTTGCATAATGCAAAAACCTTGAGAGGAGACTTACGGCCTGCACTATGTCAGGCCTAGAAGCAGTAAGGTACATGAGACAACCAATTAAACTTCTATAGAGATTCTCATCCACCTTGGTAGTTCCATCATCCTTGCAAAACTTTACTTTTGTTTGCATAGGAGTTTTTGTAGATTTGCAACTCTTCATATGAAATTTCTTCAGAATCTCCTTGACATATTTCCTTTGACTGATGAAAATCTCATTCTTCTGCTGCTTCACTTCTAAACCAAGAAAGTAGGTTATCAAGCCTAAGTCTGTCATCTCAAACTCCTTAAGCATTTCAGACTTAAAATAATCAATGAGCTCCTGATTGTTTCCTGTGATTAAAAGATCATCAACATAAACAGAAACAATGGTAATGTTAATGCCTTCCTTCCTTACATACAGAGTTGCTTCACTTAAACTCTTATTAAAGCCTAAGCTGATCAGATGATCATCAATCCGGCTATACCAAGCTCTTAGAGCCTACTTAAAACTATATAAAACTTTCTTCAACAAGTAAACTTTATCTTCTTGACCTTACATAGCAAAACCTTCTGGTTACTCTACATAAATCTCCTCTTTTAAGAAACCATTTAAAAAGGAAGATTTCACATCTAACTGGAACACTTTCTAGCCCTTTGGAGTTGCCACAGTAAGAAGCAATCTGATAGTATCAAGCCTAGCCACAGGGCCAAAGGTTTCTGAAAAATCCACACTAAAAACCTGTGCATATCCTTTCACAACAAGCCTGGCTTTATACTTGTTCACTGACCCATTAGCATTGAGTTTTGTTTTAAAGACCCATTTAACTCCAATGACCTTTCTGTTTGAAGGCCTTTGTACAAGTTGCCATGTGTGATTCTTTTCAATCATGCTCAGCTCTTCTTCCATGGCTGAAAGCCAATTTTTTTCTTGCATTGCTTCTTGAACTCCAGCTGGTTCCATTACTGTTACATTGCACCTTGCATAGATGTCTACAAGTGGTTTGGTTCCTCTAATTGGTTGGTCATCAACATTATCTTCACTAGGCTACAAATTAACAGGAGCTTTTCCTTTTCCATTTTCTGAATTCCAATTCCATTTTTCAATCTCCATGAACACAACATCTTTGCTGATTATTATCTTTCCAAATTGAGGCTGAAAAACTCTATAGGCTTTGGAAGTATTGCTGTAGCGTATAAAGATGCCTGGTTCATCCTTCTTGTCAAGTTTGTCTCTCTTGATCTGTGGCACATGAGTAAAACACAAACAACCAAAGATTTTCAGATTTTTTAGATTACGTTTGAACCCATACCATGCCTTAAGAGGAGTCTTCCCATTCACAACCTTAGTGGGAAGTCTATTCAACAAGAACACAACAATATTTGTTGCTTCTGCCCAGTACTCCTTAGGAAAATCTTTCTCATGCATCATACATCTTGCCATCTCAAAGATTATTCTATTCTTTCTTTCACTGCCTCCATTTTGTTGTAGAGTATATGGGGTTGTCAGTTGATGCTCAATGCCAGCTTCCTCACAAAACTGATTAAATTGATTTGAAGTATACTCCTTGCCATTGTTAGACCTCAGAGTTTGAATTGTACAGCCACTTTGATTCTCAATCCATTGCTTAAAACTTCAAAAAACTCCTACAACTTCTGACTTAAATCTGAGAAAATAAATCCAACACATACGAGTGAAGTCATCAATAATTATGTAGTATTTACTCCCTTTTAGTGAAGGAGTTTTTTGAGGTCCAGCAAGATCTGTATAGATGAGTTGCAGCTTCTTTGTTGCTTTCCAGATAGATTTTTGGAATGAAAGTCTTGCTTGCTTGCCATATTGACAAGCCTTGCAACTTGGTAGTTCTGAATCCAGTTGGGGCAAGCCTTGTACAAGCCTTTTTCTCTGCAAGTTCAGAACTGCTATGTGGTGAAAATGGCCCAATCTTTTATGCCAGGTTTCTGTGATGCTAGCAATAGTGGAGTAAGCTGCCTGCTTCTCTTGCAATGGATCTAGAGAAAAACTCTTGCCCTTCATTTTGATTTTGAACACCTCTTCACCTGCAGCATCTTTGATCAAGAACTGATTGCCTTCAAAGATAACTTTGTAACCCATTTGAAGTAGCTGTCTGACACTTAGCAAATTCTAATTAATAGCAGGTACAAATAATACATCTTTGATTAGTTTTGTACCTAAGAAGTTTTCAATTGCTACAGTTCCTTTCCCTTTGACAGCAATGTATTCACCATTGCCAATCTTCACTTTGGAAGTTACTGATGTATCTAACTCTTTGAAAAGTTCACGATCAAAGGTCATGTGATTGGTGCAGCCACTGTCTATTAACCATTTGTCACTGGAGTTGCTAGTTGCAAAACAAGTTGCTACAAAGAGTTGCTCTTCCTCCTCTTGCTGGTCTGCAATTTATGCAACATTCTTCTGTTGCAAATTGACTTAAGTCAGATTCTTTTGTTGAAAGTTGCTCCTGCAGATTTTCTAATGATGCCCCATTTTCTGACAATTCTCACATTACATCAGGTCTTCTCCAACACTTGAAAGGTGGATGACCTTTCTTTCCACAATGATTGCAAGGAGGATACTCAGTTTTGCTTCCACCATTTATGTTAGTAGAATCTGACCCAGAGACTTCCTTCTTATTTTTCTTCTTTTTGCCTTTTCCTCCTTGGTTTGTTTGCAACTTGGCTGGTAGTGCCCCTTCAACAAAACCTTCAGACCTCATGAGCCTTCACTGTTCTTGAGCTTGCAAGGCATACAACAATTCTACCAAGCTAACACTTGACAGGTTTTTAGTATTTTCCAAAGAAGAAATGGTAGCTTCAAATATCTCAGGGATAGTCACAAGTATTTTCTAAACTAATCTAGAGTCAAGAAATTCTGAGCCAAGTAATCTTACTTTGTTGGCAATGCTAAGTAATTTGTCAGAATACTCCTTAATTGTCTCTAATTCCTTCATATTCTGCATCTCAAATTCTCTGATCAAATTGAGAACTTGCATTCCCTTGATCCTTTCATCTCCTTCATATTCACTCTTAAGGAAATTCTAGACCTGAAATGTTGATTTCATTGTCATAATCTTGACGTGAGACTGCAGCAGATAGTGAAGCCCTGGCTTTAGACTTTCTTGCTTTCTTCTCCTTGTGATTCTTGATCTGTGCCATTGTTGGATTTGCTGGCAATGGAGGAACTTCGTAGTCCTCTTCTACAACTTCCCAGAGATCATTTGCCTTTAGATGTGCCTCCATCCTAGCTGCCCAGATGTGATAATTATCACCATTGAAAACTGGTGGTGCTAATGCTGTAAAAGGTGTTTCTGAATCCATGGAAGAAGCAAGGTGTTTAGGTTTATTTGATGGTTTTCAGTCAATCACAAGTCCCTCAAGAAAAGGGATCGGATACCAATTTGTAGTGTTTTAACTAAGAGGAAGAGAGCTTATGTAAAATGAAGGAATCAGATAACTGGAAGAGTGTGTATTTTATTGAATAATGATCAGCTTAAATATAAGAGTCTGTAACAGAAAATAACAACAACCTTCCTAAACTTTAGCTACTAGCTGTAACAGCTAATAAATAACAGAAAATCAAAACAAATCTCTTAAAGACTTGGTAAAAGATTGAGAGCTGATCATGCAACTTTGAATTTGTCAAATACAACATTTGCAACCTTAATCCATGTGTGCAGCCACCTCTGCTGTCCACATCAGTAGCCATATCAGCAAATTTGCAGCTACTATGCACACATTCAACAAAGTTCATGAAGATCTTCTTTGCCAAGCTCCATCACGGGGAGTGCGGAAGTGGAGGACATGATGGGATTTTGGGGAAGGTGGGAGGCGTCGCCCTGGAATTTCTGAAACAGAAGCTTGAGGAAGATGGTGATGGGCACTATGCAAATCCTGCCTTGGCGACGGAGATAAGCAACAAGCACGACGTGTATGCAGGATCAACAAAGGATGGCCTTGTGGATAGCGGAATCCTGTTGAGTGGCTGCCAGAGTGACCAAACTTCGGCGGATGCCAGTCCTTCAGGCAACGCTGACAAGGCTTATGGGGCCTTTAGCAATGCCATACAGGAGACAATCAAGGAGACTCATGGTACTGTCACTAACCATGAGCTTGTTATGAAGGCTAGAAAGAAGCTCAAAAGGCAAGGCTTTACTCAACAGCCAGGTCTTTATTGCAGTGACAGCTATGTTGATTCTCCTTTTGTGTGCTGATCTGGGAGCCAGGGAGAGAGAAAACAAAATTAATATGCTCACTGTATGCATACCACGAG
Source organism: Sindora glabra (assembly GCA_020226215.1). Lineage (NCBI taxonomy): Eukaryota > Viridiplantae > Streptophyta > Magnoliopsida > Fabales > Fabaceae > Sindora > Sindora glabra. The sequence goes on from CM035231.1 coordinate 10,581,299, forward strand.
GAGAGAAAAGATAGAAAAGCGGGGTGGATCCCACATGGGTCGGGCTCACTTTGTGGGGGACTTCACCCTCAATATTTTTCTCTCCTCCCGGTGATGTGTCTTGCACCAGCAACATAATAAGATTTTTCTGCATTAAGGAAATAGTTTGTAACCTATAAGGATCCAATCAACTCAATAGATTGAGAAATTTTTCAGTAAAAATAGTGGTATAATTCTCAGTACTACTTCCTATTATACTTGTTCGCTTGAGATAATGTGACACGTTTCTTGTTCTTTGTGCAAGATTTATTACTTTATGGGTTCTGACTGAGGAATTTGCTTAAGTTTCCACGTCCTACCCACTGAACACGCAATTGTTAGAGCTCGCCAATGATTTTTGCCATCTCCTTTTTTTGCCCCCTATTACAATAATGAAAGGAGGGGAAAACCCTTCAAAGATTGCAACTTAGATCTACTATTTGAAAGTATGGCTTTCACCAAGGACCACAATTATAATGCTGACGCAAGTATTTGCTGCTGACCTGATAGAAAGAATTATGGTGGGGGCAAGATACAAGTCAATATTCACTGTCCTCGGTTTAGTTTTATTCCTAAAAGGAAAAAAAAAGGTCCTGTAACCATTTTTTGTTTTTGCACTCTCAAGTAGACTCCTTGCTTTCATATTTTGTTTAGATGTTTTTGAAATTTTCCTTTTTCTTCGTAACTAAGGAATGAAAACAGAAACTAAACTTTGCACATTCACGGAAAGAAACACCGGCCATATCAATTCTAAGCAGCTGACCAACTTCCATAGGAGAAATTTTGAAATTATGAAGACCCAAGTTCAATTTATGCCCTGTGTTTTCTGAACTGTCGGCAACTTCACTGCCTTCTCTGAAAGAATAAATAATTGGAACTGACCAATCGAGAGATAGGTGAGATGAAGTCTCACACAATAGGTAGGCATTAGTTTGCATCATAGAACCAAGTTATTCACAAGATTAACAGCAAAAAAGAGAATCAGATTCCACAATCAACTTACTGAGTCCTCCAAGTTTATGAAATTCTCGATGGTGAGTAGTTTGTCTTGCTTATTTTTTATAGGAATAATATGATTAAGACTAGGATGAGATAAATTGATATAGATATGAGATGAAAGATGCGGTTAAGAGGTGAAACAAGAGAAGAGGAATAAAGGCGTCGGAATTGACGGTAGCTCAATGTATCCGTTGGCTCCACAATTTCATTCATAATAACTATGCGTGTCCCATACAAAATCATTCCATATCTTTTATATCTATTCAATGACTGAATTCACTATCTAGCTAATGATGGGCTGCCAGCTGACTTCGCGCCACAAGCAATACATCAGTTAGAATAATAACCAAAACGATGCGTCTTATCCAAAAATCAAAATAAAACAGCAGAAAAATATATTAAATATATCAATTCCCTCTCCCTAGAAAACATCCTTGTCCTCAAGGATGTGTTGTGTTGTCATCAAATGGAAAATTTAGAAACTGCTTCTTAAACGCGTGAAACTCCATCCAAAAAGCTTCTACCTTAGGCAGCAGGGACCACTGAATAAAAAATTTAGTAACAGCTTTGTTGTCTTTCTTTCTCGGTCTACGAGCAAGAATTGCGTTTGGAAACAAAGGAGTAAGACCGTCCTTAGTCATTGGAGATAATGCGGATAATGGGTCATGAGCACCATGATGTGATTCAAGAAGGGAGACATGGATGAATCTTGGATTCTGGAGGCAAGGCAAGATAGTAAGCAACAGCTCCAATTTTTTTCTATGATTTTGAAAGGTCCAGAGTATAAGGCAGCCAACTTGTGAAAATGTCGATCACGGAGGGAGGATTGCTTGTAAAGCTGAAGTTCGACATAGACATAACTACCAACATCAAAGCTCCTATCAGATCTCTTGTTGGAAAATGCTAATTTAGAAAAAACATTATGAAATATATCATATATATTCTGTCAAATAAAATGAAAGAGTTGGTGAAGATGTGATATAAAAGAAAAGAAAGTACGTTAGATTTAGTTAACTTGTAGAATATAAAATATAATATTTTATGTTGTAGTTAATATTAGTTATCTATAAATAAACATTCCTACAACCTTGTGAAAATGAAGCTCTCAAAGAAGAGAGAAAACTCTCCAAGTGCAACAACACTTAGTAAAAAATGCAATATTATGATGTTTTGTTCATGAACCTTTTTGCTGTTTGTTTCTCTGTTTCTATTTTTGTTTTTTGCATTTTGGCTCTATTTTTCCCTATGTTTCTTTTGGTTTTTCCAATATAGTATCAGAGCTTAAATAGTTTTAGTGGGCTGTGAGAATAAGAAAAAAAACTAACAAGGGTTCCTCTTCATAATAACCTTAGAAAAACAATATTTGTTCATAGCTTCAAATAGTTTCTCTGCTCCATTTCCTCCTACTTCCATTGAAGTTAACTTCTTTATATGACAGTTAAGATGAAAGTTTATATAAAGGCTTATGATATGTGAGAAGTAGTTGAAATTGAAAGAGATAACATATGAAGATGAGGGAGAAGCAGCAGCAACAACAACATCACAAGAAAAAGGAAAAAGAAAGATATGATATTGTAAAATCAGAAGAAAAATGTAGAGAAGAGATCTTTCAGCAGGAAGGATCTACATAAGATGATGAAGATGTTGATGCCAATATTGCAGTTGAAACTCCAACTAGTCCAGCAACAAAAAAACATGAGAAACGGCTATGTGTTTTTTCTAGATTAAGGGAGAGCGTTGAAAAATGCTAATCTAGGAAAAACATTAGGAAATATGTTATATAATTCTGTCAAATAAAATGAAAGAGTTGGTGAAGATATATTGTAAAAGAAAAAAAAGTGTATTAGATTTAGTTAACTTGTAGAATATGAAATATAATATTTTATATTGTAGTTAATATTAATTATTTATAAATAGATATTCCTGTGACCTTGTGAAAATAGAGCTCTCAAAGAAGAGAAAAAACTCTCTAAGTGTAGCAACACTTGGTAAAAAATCCAATGTTATGATGTTTTGTTCATGAACAAAAGCTGTTTGTTTCTTTGTTTCTATTTTTACATTTTGGCTCTATTTTTCCCTATGTTTCTTTTGGTTTTTTCAACATCTCTTTTTATAAGCTTGAATCTTCATACGATATTGAGCTTTGAGCAAGTCTTGCATTAGGACAGACAGAATTTGTTCTCTGATTCGGAGTTCTTTATCAACTGCTTCAACACTAGAATCCCCAGCAAGATATGGAATGTGAGGTAGAGGGTGATAACCATAGAGGGCTTCAAAGGGTGACATTCCAATAGATAATTGACGGCTTGTGTTATAGCAGTATTTAGCCAAAGGAAGCCTTTTTGTCCACTGCTTAGACACATCACCACACATGCACCTAAGATACCATTCCTGAGGTATGTTTAGCACTTCAGATTGGCTATCGTCTGAGGATGATAGGCTGTGGATTTTAAAAGCTGGACCCCATTAGCTTTGAAGAGCTATTTCCAGAAAGTGCTTAAGAAACTAGAATCTCTATCATTGACAATGGTAGTAGGAAACCCATGGAGTTTGCTAACATTAGCAATAAAAGACTTCAGTAACTTGTATAGTAGAACTAGGATGTGCCAGAGGTGGCATAATTATTAATTTACTATTTTTTCAAAAATTTATTTCCGTTTTTCCGTTGTTTGAAAATATATTACCAAAATACGTGTTGAGGGCAGAGACGCCAGGCTGAATGGCGTCTTCCGGGATGAGGTACCAGTCCGAATGGCGCCTCCGGTGTGGCTTGAGGGCGCCAAATTGAATGGTGCCCTTATTGCCATTTCAAAATAAAAATTCAAAATAAAATTTTTAAAAATAAATAATATGTGATTATGACTCAAAATAAATTTTTAAAAATAAATTACTCATTTCATAATTATATTTGATATCATAAAAAAATATTTTATTCCACTTTGATATTTAATACATTAATTTATTATAGAAATCAAATAAGAAAATAGTTAATGATAATAATATATTTAATAAAAATAATAAATATTTAGTAAATAATTGAATATTATTAAAATAAAAGATAGGATCAATAAAGAATAATTACGTAATTTATATTAATGTCTCTCAAAATTTGATCTAATGACACTTAATATTTATCATTTTTTGAAATTATATACTTCCACTATTTGGAATTATAATATTACAAGTAATTATTTAATACGTTATTACACATAAGCAAATTTATTAAATTATTCAATAATATTCTTTATATACGAAGTTGAAGATTGTTGAAAATGAAAAGAAATATAACGAAATAAATATATTTCTTTTTATTTTGTATTTATTCCAATAATATTCTTGCTACTTTGTATTTATTTTAATAAAATTATTTTTATTTTGTAACAAAATAAATACGAAATGACGAAGTTAAAGATAGTTGAAAATAAAAAAAAATGTGGTTATTTCGTTGCAATAATTTTTTCATTTTGTAATGAAATTAAAATTATAACATGAATTAATTCCTTTTTATTTTGTCACAATGATAAAATATTTTGGCAATGAAAGGCAAAAGTACTGATTTACTGTATTTTTAGAAACTATTTTTCGTTTTACCGTTCTTTCAAAATATTTTACTAAAATACACAGCGGTGGAGAGACGCCAAACCGAATGGCGCCTCTGAGGGCGGTTGAGGGACGCTAGATGAAATGGTGCTGTTGGCGCTTGAGGGAAGGGACGCCAGGCGATCTGGTGCCTTTGGCTTAATTAGCCGGTGGCAATGTCTACTGTGGATCCAAAAGACTTAGATTTTGGTATTGTACATGGCCAGCATCCCCATTTACGTTGACAATTGTGCTACGTGTTTTGACCTCAATATTTGGTGGACTCAACTCATAACATATTGAACAAACATAGCATTTAATGTCATTTACAAGGATGATAATTATTCATCCTTCAAATATTATAATTAATATTATTAATTTTTTTATATTTATTATAACTATTTAATCCTTTCTTCACTAATAATATTAAAATAAATAATGAGAAAAAATTTTAATTAAAAAATAATTATATATTTCATATTATGAAGATAAAATTTATTAATTTATTTTAATATTTTTTATTTATTTAAACATGGTAAATAAATAAAAGAATAGATAATTATAACAATTGAGAAAATAAAATATTAATAATGTTAGTTATTAAATTTGGGAGATGTCCCTCGACCGCCCTCAGAGGCGCCATTCGGTTTGGTGTCTCTCTGCCGCTATGCGTATTTTGGTAAAATATTTTGAAAGAACGGTAAAACGAAAAATAGTTTCTAAAAAAATAGTAAATCGGTACTTTTGCCTAACGAGATGTGGAACATGGAATAATCCTTATCATTAGAAAAAAATAAACACACATTGTTGTAAAAAATTTATAATTAATTTATGTTTGTTAATAATTTATAATAATTAAAGTTATGAAAATAAAATATAAGAGGAGAGAATAAAATCCTAGTTAGAAGGATTTTATTAGAAAAAATTGCATATATTTGATGCGTTATATGAGAATTGAATTGATTGTGTATTTGTGAGAAAAATTGATAATTAAAATCGATATAAGTACCTACGCAAGAAGATAAAAATGTCGTAATAATAAAAACCATCATAAATATTGATGTTTGGCAATAAAGTAGTAAGATAGATGTGCATAAATATACAATAAACATGAAAAAGAAAGCTAATGTCTATGTAAGTGATGTCCAGTCCCACATTCAAGATCGGTAATGTGGCGGTCATATCTACTAACCTCTGCGCAGGCTCGGGAGTCACATCTCCGGTGTCTATGACTCCTCTACCTCCAGCTCCCGCTCTGCCTCTGCCTCTAGCTCCCACTCTGCCTCTACCTCTGTCTCTATCTACAAGTACTGAATCATCTGTCATCATGCCACCAACTGCTGATCCCTGATCCTGAGTATGTAGATCAAATACAGGACGATATGACTGTGATAGACCAGCTTCACTAGAAGGAAAGATATGGAATAAAGATGAAATTCCTGGTATATGTGGAAATGCCTGGAATGAGGATGGAACACCAGAAGTAAATTGGTACATCTGGGATGATGTCGGACCATATAGTGCAGTTAGGAACATGGTGGAGGATGAAGGATCATCAGATGCAGTAGGGTACATATGAGACGAGACAGTCATATCTGGCATCATCATCATGGTGTCCTGGGTAGTCGATGATGGAGTCTGTTGCACTGTCAAAGTGGACGGAACATCAGCCTGCGATGTAGGTCGTGGAGCAGTGCGACGACGTCAACGAGTACGAGGCTGATCATGGTCACCCTTCGCAAGGTTTGGGATATGATGGGCATGAAGAGCTGGCTCTGCATGTGAGTCAATAATCACATGATTAACCTCCTGAATGGCATGAAGGATGGAGTCCGTCGCTGATCTAAGCGCATCGAAGGTGAACCTAAATTGCCCCTCAGGTGTAGTGAAGTCGTGTAGTGTGGACACCTCATCTATCTGTGCAAATTTTTTACATTAAAGTTAGTTACAATACCAATACATAGGAAGAAAATCAGACACAGATAACTAGCATGCAGTATTACTATAAGCTCTAATGCTCCCCCAACGGGTGTAATAAATTACCTAGTAACCCATTTGTACCATGCCATGTACTCGGTCCGTGGGCCTAGAACTAGTCGTATGGTCAGCTCGGCGATAGCACACAAGTTTCGCTGGATATCCCAGAGTACAATGTACGGCTGATGCTGGATGTGCCATTCCTCATCATGCCGATCGGACAAGTGAAGGCAATGGACCTCCGTCACCTATTTTGGTGGCTCAGGAATAGGCTGGCGCAGTCCAAACTGCCGCAAAACCCTATCTGGCTGGTGCCACTTGACAATCTGAAAGTGTATGAGTGGCACCACTATTGTCCATATGTCACTCCTGTCAAAACAGTACTGAGGAAGTGATGTGGTGACCACCTCAGTGTACGGGATCCAGGTGATCTGAAATTACACATTTATGTTATCATTTAAATTCGACAATGAAATGGACAAAGGAATAAAATAAAAATATACATTATCTCCTTCATACCTGGTCGAGATGAAGACGGTCTAGCGCATATTTATAATAGGGTAGGTTGTGTGCCGAACTATCTTGGAACGTCTTTTGATAATGCCACCTACCAAGTACAATAACTAAGTTAAACAACTTAAAAGTTAACTTAATTACAAGTGTAAATTGAAAAATTTTCTAACCTGCGGGCTAGGGGGCCAATCCCTGCATCCCCCTCTGGTATGTCTGAAACAATAATCGCAAGGGCGATAGTAGGAAATTTATCCTATGCCCAAAGCTGCAGTAGTAGGCAACACCCTCCTATCTCCCTATAATCTAGAGTAGTGGCCTTACAGAGCTTTCTGTACAGATAAGCCAGGTAGGCAGATCCCCAACTATACGTCCCAGCCTCGTGGAAGTCTCCGAGCAAGGGTAAGTGCATGAGGTGGACATACGTACTGAAGTGGTCGGGAAATAACGTCCCACCAATGAGATGCAAAATGTAGGCCCGGGTGAATCTTTGCACTGTCACCTCATCCGCATCATCTGGAAGATGAGTGAAATGCTTCTCCAACTAACTCATCCTCAATCGCCCCCCTCTGATAACATTCTTGTCTACCGGTAACTGTAATCTCAGGTACTCCTCTATCAGGGCTCCCCATCCCCACATAGTGGGGCCCGTCACTGCTCGACCATCAATGGGTAAGCCGAGCTGGAAAGTAACATCCTACAATGTAATAGTGGTCTCCCTCTGCGGCATGTGAAAAGTGTGTGTCTTTGGCCTCCACCACTCTATAAAAGCACTGATCAACTGATGGTCAATTGGAACAAACTCGCACATTACCAGACTATAAAAGCCTGCCTCTCGTAACAAGGGAACAATCAACTCCGACGGGTGCTAGTGATGGTAGTGATGAGCCCGTCGAATCCTCAGCACACGGTTAGGCTGCAAAAAGAAAGATTAATAATTATTGCATTTGACAATACAGAAAAGTATAACTAACTTTAAGATCTAACTATTTACATACATGGCCTGCCCAAATCGATTGGGATATGTGTGAGTCCTGAGCCGTCAGAAGTGAAGGATCCCGTGGTCCAGGATCAACGCGTCAGGAAGTGGATGCCATCTACCATTAACTGAATTGCATTAAGGTGGAATTTAAACACACATTAATATAACATACGTGTGCAATTTAACTACAAAGATCCACACAAGAATTTATAGCACTTGGACGATTGAAGTAATTTGTTAACATTACTAGTAATAGGGTCACATATATATCCATAATGGCATGCAATTTTACAACAATCAAATAAATCATATAATCCGACCATTACACTTATGACATTGGTTAACATACTTCGTAACATATTTGCAAAAGTAAAAATCAAAATTAATGTGAAGAAGGGCCTTCATCTCCATGGAGAAATGGGCAGCGCCTACGGTTATGACCTTCCATCTTACAAAGACTGCATTTTTGCCTGACACCACTCTCTTGAGGCCAATCCATCTCATTTCTGATTCGTGTCGACTTCGGTCGTCCCTTTTCATGCAATCTTCCATAATTTGGAACCAGGATAGGAAATGGTGGTAGGTTATTCCATTGCGACCACTCCCCGATCGGCCACCACTCAGATTTGTAGTAATTAAGTAGGGTGTCAAGTCTGTATACAGGATCGACATATGGTTCCCACGATATGTTAACTGAGGCACAAGCAGCAATAATATGAGCGCAAGGATACCTATATGCTTGGAATTGTCCACATTCACATTGCCCTTTATCTAATAACACTTGGACGACCTTTCCACATGATCCCCTGGCCATATCAGGGCCCTCCACCACTTCAAACCTAGTCCCTTGTCTATTATACGTACAAACGTGGTAAGAAGAAGCATGTGATTGGATAGTCACAAGCTCCTGTCTGAATCTGCTTGCGTATATGTGACCTTGTTGTAGTTTAACACGTGCTTCCTTTGCCCTTTCCACAAAATACTTGACACATCTATAGTATGTTTGTTGAACAAGGCTTGTGATTGGTAGCTTCCTTAATCCTTTGAAGAGGCCATTAATGCACTCTACTATATTAGTCATCATATGACCATATCTTCTTCCTTCATCATAAGCAAGCGTCCACTTTTCCATCGGAATAGCGGTCAACTTCTTGTGGATCTCCTCATTAACTTTGCTTAGGTCGTCCAATCTCTCCATGACTTTTTCTTAATTTGGCTCATATGCTGAACATAAAGAGACAAATAGTTTAACCAGGTTGAACTACCAGATACATAAATTTACATATGAAAAGTTCAACCAAAAAGTTGTGCTATAAGGCGTACCAATCTTAAGGACAACTTTCTTAACATTGTCATCCCTGCATTTCTTGCGAACGTTGTTGGTAATATGTCTGATACAGTACTGATAAAAAGCATGAGGAGGTTGTCATCCTAAACTTTCGCTGGCTACAGCATCTTTTATAGCTCGATGTCGATCTGATATCAGGCATATTTCTTGCTAGTTCGTAACATTTACCCGTAATAATGCCAAGAACTAACTCCAGTTTTCATAATTCTCCTTTTCAACAATGGCGAAAGCAAGAGGTATAGGACATTTGTTACCATCCTGGGTCGCAGCAATCAGTAGCACACCTCTGTACTTGCCATACAGAAACATTCCATTAACTTGTATGAATTGCTTGCAGTAGGGAAATGCAGCAATACATGGTTTGAAAGCCTAGAAAACTCGGTTGAAAACATGTTTTTGTGGATCAACATGGTTGTAAACTGTAACGAATTCTTCTGACTCCAACTTGAACAGAGCTTAGTCACAATAACCTAAAATGTCCAACCATTTGGGGAGCACTTCATATGATTTATCCAAATCTCCATACACCTTGATAATTGCCTTTTGTTTTACCTTCCATGCTTTCCTGTACAAAATCTTATACCCATACATGCCTTCCACCCTTTCTTGTATAAGCGAGATTGGAACATCTTGCTTCACTTTAATCATCTCCAGTATCAAGGAACTGATATACTCGGAGTCTAGAGACTTGTGATCTTGTGTTAAACTGACATTAATACATGTGTGAGATACTAAAAATCTAGTTATTGTCCAAGTGTTAGGATTCTTCAAATTGGTCGCTCTAAGGCGGAATTTGCATTCATCCCCATAATTATCACACTTTACACTCAATCTTCTAATATCCGATTCCTCCACGTAATAACTATGGTGCCTGCTGATGTGGTAATGCTTGGTTGCAGCAATTAATGCCTCCTTGCAATCAAACTCTTGTCCAATCTGTAAGTCCTCCATGCCGTAATCATAACTTGGTTTCATTATTTTCAAAAATTTATTAGCATTCCTTACGGCATCCCAATCAATGTAAGAGAAGACAGCAGCTTGAGGGACACCACATGATGTCTGTGTAGCATTGTCACTCCTCACACACCAAGTTGCAACACTGTCTCCATGTGTAGTTGCACGTTCTTCATCATCAGTGTCACGATCATCACCGCTACTAAAGACACCTCATCGTCTTCAAAACCAGACTCAAGGTGGGCATCCATGATTATAGGATCAGTGGATTCTTCCTCTACGACCGATAAGGCACTTGTTGAACCCATCATGGTATGTGATACATTTCTCAGGAAAACACCTGCAACGGATGAGTCCAATACAGGAGTATAACTATCAGAAATGTGGAACTCAATTCCACCCGTGTATGGAGGGCCTTCCCGCACCGTCGAACAACTAGTACTGATATGAGCCGTTGGATCTACGAGTGGTCTAGTTATTGGGACTTTTTCTTGTGAATCAAGGTTGGCAGTGTGCAGTTCGGATGTGATCACCTCCACATACAATTCCATTGCTATCATCGTCGGATGTTGTTCGTAGCTTGCTATGGCACATGCCAAGTCTTCATCATCGTCCAATTCGTATGCCATATATTGAGCCTCTGTTTGATGCTGTGGAAACCTATAAATAATTTTTCCCACAGCTTGATCTTGGTGAAGCTTCAGTTGGGTATGAATTCTCTCTCGCAAAACATTCATAGTGCTGCATCCTCTCAATTTCAATGCCTTTGGGGGAGGTCCATCGTACATTACCCCCATTGATCCCTCAATGATTGTACCATTTGAATATATAAAAGTAATTAAACTTTTCTTCATCTTGTTACTTTTAACTGCAAAACATTCATTGCACCCTCACAACTGACACATATTATCATGTATAATTTTTGTACTTATAAACGAATGAACTAGTATTTAATATTACAAGTAAAAATGAACGAAATGTATTACTATTTTTGTAAGGTATTTATTTAATAGTACGTAATAATTTACCCGCATAGGCTAAACCCATTCCGACCTTTACAGGCCGACATTTTTTTCCAACTAATTTTTAAGCTATTTTTACACTTATCGTAGTTTTCCATACTTCATAAATTTTTAATGTTCATTTGTAAGTGTGATTTAAATAATTTAATTCTAATTCTTCTTTTTTTGCATAAATTTTGATGTAATATAAATAAATTATTACAAAAAATTAAATTTATATTTGAAACAATAATTTCAATTTTCACTTACTTGCACATAATTGAAAAAAGGCTTAATTTTTAAATAGTATTGTATAACAATTTTCCATATATAACAAACATATCATATAATAGGATAATTTTTTTCGCCCAAGTAAATGTTATTTCTTTTTAAAACATATTTAAATTATTTGGCTATATAATCTTATCTATATTTTAATTCATCTTTTTCAATTATCATTTTTTTGTTTATTCGGCACAAATTATACTTATTAAATTGATTAACTTTTTCAATACACTACATTTTATATTTTTACAACAATTTTCTCCCTTCACACCTATTACTAAATAGCAACCAAAATTATTTACACATTATTGTTTGTAGATTTTTATAGTTACAATCATGAATTCTTTTTTACATACACTGACTTCGTTTAATACTTATATTACAGTACCTCCATATATATTTTAATACTTTCTGAATAAACTTATGTATAGTATAATTTTTTCGAGTACGTTTATTACTCTTGCATTTATAATATCTCCTATTTAAATAGAAAAATATTCATATTTTCAATAACAATATCCTATTTTTTAAAGCTTCTGGTTATATCCACATATCCTAAAATTTTATTTTTATTACCTCTCTTATGATATATTAAAATTTCACATGAAAAAATTCTCTAAATATAACTTTCACCTAGATCCTAAAACCTATTTTAGGACACCTTTCTTTATCTTGTTTGTTCTTCTTTTAATAGCACAACCTATCACAGTACATATAAATTTCTAAATTTTTTTCATAAATTATAATTTCACATTATAAACCATAATAATTAATATAAAATAAAAAAACTCATATCATTTATATCATAACATTCTAAACAAATTTATCTACCACTATAAAAGATATTTTCATGATGACTAATAAAAATTATAATATAAGCACAAAATATTTAAAATATTAACCGGTAAGTATTAGGAAAAGCAAATAGAAAAAAGCCTCTGCATGAAAAAAAAATTTGTTAGATATTTTAATAACTTTAATCTCTAAGTAAAAATTATTGGATATTATTGTATCATTAAAAAAATTATGCAAAAATTATGCTAAATTAAATATATTTTGCAAGACAATGTATAAAAGGAACAAAAATAATAACATAGATAAAATTTTATTGATGTATATTTAATTTTAAATATAGTATTTTAATTTTTGTATCAAGAAAATATTAATAAATTTTAAAAGAGAATTAATTTTTATTCTTAAATACTTTATTAAAACTAGAATATATAATTAATTATTTCAATTAATGCTCCCCATAACATTAATTTTTTTAAATTATTTTAAGATAAAAATCAAATATGTTACATTATGTCAATATAATGTAATTATCCTATTATTTAAATCGTAAATAATATAAGTCAATATAAAAAAATTATAGTAAAATAAATTAAAAAAGGAGAAATGCTATGTAAAAGATAAAGTAATAAGTGTTAAAAATTAAATATATAATCAATTAATTTTATTAAATAATATATTTGATTATTAAAAATAATTTTATGTAAAAAAAATAAATTGTATTATATTTATATTATTCAATATATTGCATTTGAACTTTTAATAGAATAATTGAAAAAAGAAAGCAGAAAAAAATTAAACAAAGTAGATGAAATGAAGAAAAAATAATGTATGAACTGTAAACCTTTGGAGAAGTTTTAGTTAGTGTATTTTAAATTTAAAATATAATATTTAAAAATTATTATCAACAAAAATTTTAAAAAATTTATATAAACAAAATTTAATTTAATTACTAAGTATTTTTTTAAAAAATATAATATGAAATTAATTATTTTTATTAATAAAATGTATATTAAAGCTTTAATTTATTTAAAATATTATAATAAGCTAAAAAATATAACTTATTATATTTATGATAATTAATGATGATCATGTTTTAAATCATAAACAATACGGGTAGATATAAAAAGAATATAATAAAGTAAATAAGAAATAAACAATACGTACGGTATAAAGTAATAAAAAATTGATTGTATAATAAATTAATTAATTAATTAAATTATATAATTTATATAGAATACATTTATAATCAAAAAATTAATATATCTTACTGTTAAAAAATATTGGTGTATATGGTTTAAATACCATGAGTTAACAAAAAATAATAACAAAAATGTACAATAAAAAAGATAAAATAAATAGAAATAATACATAAAATATCAAGTCTTCACAAAATTTTCTCAATTGATATTTACTTATTTTGACATATATTACTCTAAATTAATATAAAAATATTGATCAATAGGATAATATATTCTCGTAATAATCAATATATAATAAAAATAATCTTATTTTTATCATATCCTATATCCTAAAAAAATTTATATTTTAAAAATATCTGAACATAATTTTTACCTAAATCGTAAATTGTATTTTAAGACATTTTTCTTTATCCCATTTGTTCTTCTTTTAAAATCACAAACTATCACAAATCATATAAATTTGTACAAATTTTTCCTAAATCCTATATCATAATTTTACATCTTAAATCATAATAATCAACATAAAATAAAATTTTTTCTCCCATTGTAAAATATATTCTTATAATAACTAATAAAAATTATAATATAAATACAGAAATTATAAAAATACTAACCAGTAAAAATCATAAACTATCACAGATCATATAAATTTTTACTAATTTTTCCTAAATCTTAGATCATAATTTCATATCATAAATCATAATAATCAACATAGAATAAAAATTTTTCTACCACTATAAAATATATTCTCATAATAACTAATAAAAATTATAATATAAATATAGAAATTATAAAAATACTAACCTAGGAAGAGCAAGGAAAGAAGACTAGATTTGCTCCAAAGAAGAAAATGTTGCCAGATGAAATGCACAAAAGTAAGAAAGGATGAAGATTTGTGAGTGAAAAAATGAAAAATGATGCGAACGACAATAGATGCAAATGGTTGCAAAGAGAGAAGGGAAGAGGGGCTGCGAAGAGGTAGGGTTGTGGCTGCGTTGCGAAGAGGAAGGGGGGTTGTGTATTTATAGGGTAGGAGGCGTCATTTCATTTGGCCCCTCCTAGAAAATTAAAAGCACGATGGCGCCACCTTGAATGGCGCCTCCAAGGTTTGATGGCGCCAAGAGGGATGACGCCTTTAACCTTGAACGCCATTCAATCTGGCGCCCTCCAAGGTGTCCCTGCTCCAAATGCGTCAAACAGTGTGGCGCCTCCATGTGTTGTCTAGGCCATTCAAAATGGCGCCCTGCGTATATTGGTAATTTATTTCGAAACTACAGTAAAATGGAAAAAAGTTTATGAAATAACCGTATATCGATATTTTTGCCGCCAGAGGTATAAAATGAACATATTTCGTAAGTCGATCGATCACAACAAAAATTATTGTTTTACCCTGAGAGTCAGGAAAGGTCCACAATAAAATCCATGGCGATAGAGTGCCAAGCCCTTTAGGGAATAGGCAAAGACTATAGCAGTCCTGGAGAAGCTGTAAGCTCAGGTTTGAACCTTTGACATACGGTGCAGTTTCTGACAAAAGTTTGTAGCCCTTTCAAGTAGAATATAGAGGATAGCCTTTTATAAGTCACGCTAGCTCTAGAATGGCCACCCAAGCTGAGCTATGAAACATTCCATGTAAATGTTGCTTGAGGGCAGAATCGGCTTCATTTACTAACTTCCCTGTTCATTTTAAAACACCCTGGTGGTGTCGGTATTTTGGTACTGCCCTGGGTTCAGTTCGTAGGGCTGATATTTTTTATTGCAAAACAAAATCCTTTGCCCCACTTTCTTGAATTTGCAGTAACAAATCAGAATTAACCAAAGAAATTGCTTGGAAGGAAAGAGCAAAATCTTTTCTAAAGAGGACATCAACAACTATATTTTCCTTACCTTCCTTATATTGGACTTCATAATCATATCCGTAAGTTTTTCCAACCATATCTGCAGCATTAGAGTATTGAGGTGTTGTTCCATCAAATGTTTCAATGCCTTATGATCAGTATTGATAATAAAATGGTGTCCAATAAGGTAAGAACTCCATTTTTTATTTTTTACAGCATACATCAAGGCAAAAAGCTTCTTTTTATTGGTGGACATGGCTTGGTACTTTGCTTCTTAGGCTCTGCTTATAAAAGCTAGAGGCTGACCGGATTGCATGAGATCAGCGCCTATTCCAACTCCGGACGGATTTCTAAGACAAAAGGTTTAGTGAAATCCGATAGGGCCAGCACTAGTGTAAAGGACATTGCTTGCTTCAAAGCGTCAAAACCTTGCCAAGCATTTTGGTTCCGTTGAAAAGCCTATTTTTTTAACGACTCAATCAAAGGCTTGGCATTTTGTCCATAGTTCCTAATAAACCAGCAATAATAACCAGTGAGGCCTAAAAGCCTCCCGCAAAGTCTTGAGAGTTGTGGGAATAGGCCAAGTTTGCATGGCTTCTATTTAGGGATGGCAAATTTTCAAGATGACTATAATGTAGCCGCCATTGGCAAGCTTTGCCGTCCAAACATTTCAAGATGGCTTTCAATTTGTGACATTTCGGTACCTCCTCCAGTTAGAAAATTTGTTCCACCTTATTCTTTCGAGTTCTAAGCTCATAACATCTAAATTTGGGAAAAGCAGGAAAGACCCATCTCCAACTGCCAAGTCTGTTGGAGCAGAATAGGTCGTCAACATTAGACTCCAGTTTGGCTGTTAAGTTGCAAGATAACTTGCTGGACATTGCCCAACTGGTCAATAAGCTGGCCAATCTTGGAATTCGAAGCTTGCTGCTGAGATTAAATTAACGTGAAAGCCTCAGCAACGTGCTTTTCATTAGTTTCTAAACGAGTTTCCAATTCCTTAACATTCACCATGGTGACCCAATATAGATTGCAGCAAATGAAGTGAGATGACTACTAATAACAACAACAACAACAGCGTTATTCCACTAAGTGAGGCCGGGAGATGACTACTAATACCACTGATATAAATATAAGATGAGGGAAGCAGTTAAGAGATGAAACAAGAGAAGAGGAATGAAGGTGTGAGAATTGAGGGTACCCCAACGTATCTGTTTTCTCCACAATTTCATTCATAATAACTGTGTCCCATACAAAATCATTCCATATCTTTTACATCCTATTCAATAACTAAATTCATCCTCTAGCTAATGATGGGCTACCAGCTAGCTAGCTAAAATAATAATCGAAACGGTGCATTTTATCCAAAAATAAAAATAGAATAATAGAAAAAATATATTAAATATATCACAAATTTAGAACTCATATTCGTGCAATAATATAATAAAAAAATTTCTTTTGGAGTACCTAAGAAAATAAAGAGTTTAGAATATGTAAAAGAACATTTTTTATGATCAAGATGTTGAGAAGGATAGTCTAAAAAGAGGATGAACAATAATAATAAAGAGGGACAGATTCTGCAAAACTCGTTGAGGAGTACTATCTGCATCCATTGCATATATGAGGGATTTTACTCATTTATTGCGTTGACTCCATTAGAAAACTAATTTCTTTCACTAATAAGAATCTTGATTCTATCAATTTCTTACATTGTTTATGTCTTTAAATTTTGGGAATCACATTGTCAATTTCTATAAGTTTTAGGAAAGGACAATTAATATATATAAAGCTCCCCATCCTTCTTATGCAAGATCCATCAATAAGTTTTTCTGTCTTTTCCTTCTTTTAAATATACACCCTCAATTTCTTCGAGAAGGTTGACAGATCTGTATTCTCCAAAAAAAAGAAAATTAATGCATTTCTTAACATAAAACAACTACAGTTGGATGTCTCTACATAACATGATTGGTCTTGCTTCAAAGGGAAAGCCATAGGCACTTTCTAGAAGAACTTCCACTAAAGACACAACAAGCAAATATACTTGTTTCATGCTTGTATCCACTTTAGCAAATTTTGACTAATTTTCTTGAGTCAGTAATATTTTTTTTCCTCCAAAATTTTGCTTTCCCAACTTTTACTTTCAGCATGCAACATAAGGTGTTCTCACACATGAAGAAAACTCACAATGACAATCACTTCCGTTTCAATATTTCACTCACTCACATTCTTCTATTTCAAAAGAGAACAAGCAACAACTTTACAGTGCTTTATCTCTTGTTTCTTTATTCATCTCTCTTTACTCAGTAAATTTTTAAAACCCTCATTTAGTCTTTTATGGATATGAATGTAAAAAAAAAAAATTTGGTGATGATTCAAAGTCTATCCTCACTCATTTTTTTTTTGTTAATATTAGTTAAGAAAGTGAATATAAAACTAAATTGTAAAGAATTCACAACTTATGAGTAACCTTACTAGCACAAAACAAAATTTCTTTTTAATCTTTGACAATCAAATTGAGAACATAAAAAAGATTCAAAGGGTTTCAATTAGAGTAAGAGAAAGAGAAACAAAAATAGAAAAATAATCACAGTCAATATACCTTGACTTCCTTCACAAAGTTGGAAAAAATACTTAAATTAAATGCTCAAATGCAAAGCTCATTCACCTTATTTGATTATTTGATTTAGAGGCTAAAATCTCAATTTGTATGTTAATCTAAAGTTGAAATTATAGGCATAATGGAATGGTAAAATGAAGATAATGA
The DNA here is from genome assembly GCA_020226215.1 of Sindora glabra. NCBI lineage: Eukaryota > Viridiplantae > Streptophyta > Magnoliopsida > Fabales > Fabaceae > Sindora > Sindora glabra. Next base: position 10,599,545 of record CM035231.1, read on the forward strand.
AGAAAATTTGAAATAGAAGGATAAAAGAAAAGGAAAGGAAATGAGTTCACCTAAACTTTTTAACTTCTCTCTCTCTCTCTCTTTCTCTCCTCCTATTCTTCCTTGTTGCTCTTATTTTAGTCTACTTGTTTCTTTTGTTTTATGTATATTGTTGCTTTTTTTGTGCTAGTAACATTTCTAATGACTTTAAGATTTATTTATTTATTTTTCTAAATTAGTTATGTTACTAATAAGTTCTGAATTCATTACAACTGAATTTTATATATGTTATTGCTTTAGTTTTAATTAGTTGTTGTTACAATTTATAAATGTTGGCATTGAGTTGAATTTTGTTACCTTTTATTTCTATATTTATTCTTTTAAAAACATTTTGTTCATTGTGACTTGAATAATAGCATCTTCAATGCAATTAAATAATGATTGAAGTTGAATTATATTTGTAGGAAATAAGTAACATATGTTAATTATATATTTTGCATAATGAAGATTAAAACAACAATAGAGAAGATTTAATATCTCAAACATTTGTAAGTAATGTTCATTAAGAACAAATTAACAATGAAAATGTCTTTGTTAACTAACCAGATATTGGAATGGAGTTTGATTCCATGGAAAAAGTTGAGACATACTATTCAAAATATACCGAGCAAATTGAATTTAGCATTATAACAAGAACAAGTAGGTGAAGGAATAGTGAAGTGTACTTTTTTGTGCTTGCATCCTTTAGAGAATGAACCAGTAAGATAAGAGTTAATAAACTATGTAAAAAAATGCCAAAGCAAGATTATTGTTGATTTATGTGATGGTGACAAAAACCAATTAGATTTGTCATGCTTAATCATAATTATAATGTAAGTACAAGTAAAGCCAAATTGTTTAAAAATAATATTTCCATAGATGTGCTTGTAAAAAGAATATTAGAATTGAATGATGAAGCTGGAGTGAGGATGAATAAGTGTATCCAAACTCTTGTTGTTAGAATTTGAAATCATGAGAATAAGACATATCATGAAAAAGATAGTAGAAAAACAAAGGTGACTCATTAGGAAAGATGATGATGGTGATAGTGAAGCCTTTCATAGGTATTTCGTATAGATGTAAGAGCAATATGGAAACTTCTATATAGTTAATTTGGATGAAAGTTTTCTAGTGAAAAATATTTTTTGGGCAGATGCAAGAAGTAGAGCTACATATGAATCATTTAGTCATGTGTTTACATTTGACACTACATATTTAACCAATCAATATCAAACACTTTTTACTGCTTCTATAACTATAAATTGTTAGGTTTCACATGTATCATATAACATAACAGAAAAATAGATTTTCAAACATTGTGAAATCTTCTTAGAACAATGCATAAAGACATAAATCAATATCACAAGGATTATCTCTTAGGGTATAAACCATGAATCATAAGCATAATCAAGTGATTGTGTCTTTATGGTATCCACATGGAATGAGTGATTACCTTTTAACCTCCCATAAATCTACTAGGATCTATTTCTCTCATGTAGGGTTAAGGTTTTAGTGCAATTTTAATTATGGCAGTGCATATTCACATCACTTTAAGTGATGCCTTCATGGTCTTATATATATATCTAAGACATGCCTCTTTCCTAGTCTTACTAGGAAACTGCCTCCTCTATCTTAATCCTACTCAACCACTAATATCTTATCCCTATCATAGTGAAAGTAAGGAAAAATATCGATTATTAATTAGTTATCTAATATTACCTTAATATTAATAATTAAATATTATTATATAATAATATTATCTCATAATATAATTATCTAATATCAAATGACATAATTATTTAATATTACTTTAATATCAAATAATATCATATAATATACTATATATTACATGAATATATATTATTACTTTGATAATATATATATGCACTAAATAACAAGCTCAATTAATAGGATTTTAGTCTAACTAAAACTTAATTAATTACTATTTCATTCTTACCCTTTTTGTATGACCTCATAGATTCTTATTATATTGACAATGACCCATTTATCAATTATAGATAATGAGTAGTATCTAATAATACATCATTACTACCTAAATAGTAAGAATGTCTATGATTTGACATTTACCTAATATGTAAATAACACTTTGTAGCACAGTCCTTTTTGTAATGATATCTAAATTAAACTAGAGGTATAAAATGTGTCATCCTTATCAATGTTTAATCTACATTTCTTAATACTAAGTAGACTAACTCAAATAAATGATTAATATCACATACTGATCTATTTGAGCATGACTATGCATTTCTTCATCTTGTTCAATCAAGGAGCCTAAGAATATCTCTCATTCTATATAAGAGGAATGAAATCCCATCTATATTACTCACACTCCTCTACATGATTTCATTAAATAAATGATCAATATCATATATTAATCTATTTGAGCATGACTATGCATTCCTTAGTTCTACTTAATCAAAAGGCCTAAGAATATCTCTCCTTCTATATAAGAGGAATGAAATCCCATCTATATTACTCACATCCCTCTGTATGATTCATGACACACCCAATCAATATTTTACATGTCATCCCAATTAAAGGTGACACAGAATGGCATCAAAGTATATGACTCCTTATGTAAGGGACCTTAATGATTTCAGGTAAAAGAATTATGTTCAATATGGTCACATGAGAATAACTAATGACAAATGACAAACCATATAGTATTCTTATAATAAGTCAATCTAGTACATCTGTTCACTAATAATGTACCCATGTATTAACTTAATATCATATATCCATAATTCATAATTATCAATCATCATATATGATAATCTTAATGTATTATTATTATTATCATTTTCACAATAATACTTAACTATGGACATTTTAGGAATATTAAAATTATTCTAGGAATAATTATTATATTAAGTTATAAATTTTATAAATATTAAAATGAAATAAAATATAATAATTACATTGCCTAAAATAAAGTATGATACATTGTGTGTTATTACAATCATCTTATGATTAGCTCATGAGACACACACACTAACATAAACCATCATGGATAATCCATACTTCTTGGATAAGGCTTGTTATCGTATGAAGATTATAGGCAATTAAAATTAGCCTACTTAATTTTTATATCACAAATTACAACTAATCATAAAAAAAACTAATTATCAAGGCTCAAAATACCATATGGAAAACATGTGGGTCCCTTAGAAAGTCTTTGAAAACAAATTAAATTATACTATGTGTGCATGATGACATAAATGAACCAATCAAATAAAACCTATATATTTATATGATGTCAATTTCTAAATAAGGATTTAACATATATCATAATGCATCATTTTAGTCAATAAGAAAATTTAAAAATAATTATCTTTTAATAAATTTAAAAGCGATAAACATAAAAAAAATAAGATGTTTTTCTCTAACCATTCCTCGATAGCTTTAAAAATAGAGGGCTCATTAATATCATTCCAAATGATAACAAGTCATTAAAAGAAGAGATGTGAAGCTTTCCCACAACTATATTAACAAAAGTCAAAGCATTCAAACTTTGCAGCTTCCATCAAGAACATCTTATCTAAAATGAAGATTTCAACAACATTCAAGTTCATGGATATTTTCAAACATAAAGTGTCAATTAAGATTCAACCTTGTTTAAAGATCAAGCTTCTTTATAACGCTCCTTAGAAGTCAAAATTCAACCTCTGATCCAAGATCAAGCTTTATTAAGGCCAAAATTCAATTGTTTAACTCAAGATCAAACTTCCCTAAATTGTAGCACTTGGTAAAAATCTAATAGTGAAAAATTGATAGAATTAAACTAGAAAGTTTCTTTTAGTGGAAAATAAGTACAAATACCTCTTATTGTTAGCAGAAGTATTTATTAGTTTTAATAGATGAAAATATATTAGGAGTTAATTAGGGAAAATATGAGAAAATTAGAAGTACTCAAGATTCAAGGTTGATAATGTCTGGGAGTAACTTAGTGTATTCATTCAAGAGTATCCTAAAATAACCTAAGATGGGAAAAATGAAATACCAAACCTATCCTAGAAGGATTAGATAGTCATATAGGGAAAAAGGAGGAATTAGGCTTAGTTGAGAAGTATTTGAGCAAAACTAAAGGACAAAGGGTGAATTTTAGCATAACTAAAGGGTACTTGAGCAAAACTTAGGGAGAAAGTAATAGAATATTCTAAGAATAAGAATATTCCCTAAGATAATGCGAGCATAATGATTTAAGCATACTTAGAGAACACTTTTACTTACACTATAAATAGAGTGAAGGTGAGCATAAATTTCTTTATGCTAGGCTTGGAAAGCTCACAGCTAAAGAGAGAAAGAAGAGAGAAAAGTTGAGTTTGAGTGTTCTTTTTATTTTAGAATGAAATTCTACTAGTTTCTTCAATATTCTTGAAAGTTAGTTAAAAATAGAAGTTCTTTTGATCTCCTAGTAAAGGTAAAAGTCTATAAATCTCCATAAATTCTTTTTCTTTTCATAACTCCTTTTTTTAGATTTTTTTACTAACTCTATGTTATTCTAATGCTACACGCTGAATGTAAGATGAAGGAAAACAAGTTCTCCAAGCTTTCTTAAGTGAGTAGATATCCACTTTTTTCTCTTTATTTTTCCTTTAAAAATATTATCATATATTAGATATATATTTGTTTGTATAGTTAATGGTGTGCTGAAGCCATGATTATTCATGGAGGATTATGTATTATATTTGTATTTTATGGTTGATGACGTGCTACAATCATGACTACCATGGTAGATTAGTTTGAAAAAAATTTTCTTGAAAGTTTTATGATAAGAAATTAAAAATGATGATTTTAATGATGATCTGTTCAAAATAATAAGATTTTAAAAATATGATTTTACATTGAAATGGGAGGAAAAAAATACTTAGATGAGAGGATAAGAGGTTGTTCACAGGTTTCTAGTATTTAAAAGGAGAAAATTCTAATATAAAGGTTGTTACATTATGTTTTAAAGATGCTATAATTTAAGAATATCAAGTTTTGAAACAAAAAATGATTTTGATACTACCCTAAGGGAAGCTCATAATTTTTAATAATTTTCATAAGGAAAAAATTTTGTTTTTCATGGTAAAATTAAGTAAATAGAAAAATACGATCCAACATATATGTTTTAAATGATTACATCGAAGTTTTCAAGCAAAAATCACTTTGAAACAAGCATAAGGAGCTCATGGATTTTAAATTGCCTACTTTTCTGAGAAAAACTTGCTAAATTATTCTTTAAAATATTTAAAATATGTTTCTAAATAATTATATGAATAGTGCATAGTCAAAACATGTTTAAAAACATCCTGGAAATCATATGGAAAAGTGCTAAAATTTTGCTTTTTAAAATAGTGGTTTCCAAGTAGTGAATTGTCTTAGGTGACTTATTCAAATTGTTTTATGGCTAAAAAAATTATTTTATGTTAAAAATATAATTTTGAAAATTTTTACAAAATTTCATTGAAGTTTGATATTTTTAAAGGAATTTCAAAATTAAAGATGTCAATTTTAAGTTATTTTGATAGTTAGATGTAAGGGTAATTTGTGTGATTTGTTTTGAACATAGAAAAAAGTTAAAAAATGATATCTTCAATTATTAATTTAGGAATCTTTGGGAAAAATTTAAATAAGCTTGATATTTTAATTGGAGTTTTCAAGTTAGGGATGCTTATTGAAACCTAGTGAGATTTGGCATTTGTTTTTATAACTAGTTAGTATCAATAAATCGTGATTTATACAATTTTTGTGCTATTGGATAGCACTTAATTTTTCTTGAATTAGTAAGGAAAAATAATTTTCTTACTTGTTAGAATGACATACAAAGTAGAGGATTGTTTTGAATTAGAAGTCGTGTAATTTGAAAATTTCAAGTTGTAAATCCTCTATCTTATTGGAAAAGATTAAATGTTACATCAATTTTAGATTGATTAATGACATATTACTATATATAATAACTAACTTGAAAGTATTCTATGAAAAAATGGATACTACTATATAGGCTTTGTTATTGAGCCATAGGCCTACTATATGATTAGTGCATGGGTTATGGCAAGAATTAATATTTGAACTTTAAATGCACTAACATGTTTACATGAAAATATTTGTGATGAAAGCTCATGAGAATGATTGAATGAGACTTTAGGAAAGTGACATAGAATAGAAGCACTATGTCATGACTTAAACCAATTCTTATAGGCTTTTTAAAAACTAAACTAATTTTTAAATATAATTGTTTTTAGGAAATATGCATGATGTATAAATACCAAGTTGAAAATTTCATTGAAGTTTTTTTTTTCATTGAATCAAAAAATAATTTTGTACAATTGATGGGGTACAACCTTTTAAATAACTTATAATAAGTAAAACCAACAAATAAATTCTCATATTAAATATCAGAAATATTAGAAAATTCTTTTTATCTTTCTCTTTAAAGGAAATTCTAAAATTAGAAGTATAAATAGTTTCTTCTAAAGTCAAAATCCAAGTCATAATGAAAAAAGTTAATTTTTTTTTGGGTTGGAAATAATTGAAATATACTGATCTATAAAAAGAACTTTTAGTGGAGTGATTTGAAAAAAAAATCCATTTATCTAAAAATAGTTTCTACTTCTTCTAGTAAGATCTTAAATGGACAATATTTAGGAAAACTATTTGCAAAAAGATATAGATAGATATATGAAAGTCTTTCTCATAATAATAACTTGTTGAATATTATTTCCTTAAAAATTCCTCAAGAAACCAAGAAAAAAATCTTAGAACAATACTTTTTGAAATTTAGTTAGTAAAACATATAAAATTAGAAAATTCTTTTCATAAAATAATTTGGAGATAACTTCAAATTCAAGAATCAAATTAAAATCATAATTGATATAGAGATACACTTTATGTATATTTGAATTAAATACTATTTGGAAAATATTTATCTCTAATGAGAATGAACTATGTCTACTTGTGAATTCTTTAGAAATCTCTTGAAAATCATTGTCTTAATTCTTGGATTAAACATTGATTAGTTATAATGCATCAAATAAATAAGCTATGTAGTGACACACATGAACATGCAACATATATATGCATTTATACAAATAATCCTTTGAAAGTATTAGTGTAGTAAGAATACCCATATATACATGCATACCCAGTCTAGTTGAAGACCTAGATATAGGCAAAAGTCAAGGTGTTAGAATGCAAAAATATGAACAATAGTCATCTGAACTAACTATTCATTGATGCTTTAGAGGAGCCATTTACATCCTCCAAATCCTCATAAAGAATCAATATGTCCTTAAAATCTATAAATAAAAAGTTGTAAGAGATAGGATCAAAGGACATCAACGCGTTAGACTTTACTATAGGAACATTTACTTAGGTTATTGGTGGAGTAGCAAGAAGGACAGTAGGTGGATCTAGGAGTATCATTAGTAAGGTGGTAGGAAAAGTAATTGGTAAGTCACTTATTAGTGTGGCAAGTATGGCATCTAATATTTTAGAAAGTGTAGTAAGATTTGGTGCAACTACATGTTTTATACAAAGAAACAGATCTAGAAACTTTATTGGCACTTTCACCTTCCTTACTTGAAGAATAGGAGTGTTAAGTATCTTTTTTTGCTCAAAGTCATCTCCTGAAAAGGGAATGTCCTTATACTACTTCCTAGGATTAAAAATATGTGGCCACATGAAGTTGTGCAGCCTGCAGTACTTGAACTATCAATAGTAATATAGAACAAAAACTTGACCTTGAATTTACTAAATCAAGTATAGTGCACTCGTTACCATGTATCCACAACCTTAACTTGAATCTTAAATGTGTACCTAAAAAGACATAACATGAGTAGAATGAGTAAAATAATTACTCAGCAAGATAGCTATCATATAAATTTTCTAATTAGTTTTAATCATGAAAATTTATCTTACATAAGACATATATTAAACATATTCTTACCTGAATCTCTTTTCATGTTTGGTTCAAATATTTATGTATGCTACAAAGATAAGAACTTAAACACAATAAACATTTAGCATATAAAATAGCTCATAATACAAAATCAATCTAGGATAATAAATAATTTTACAATTACTATAATTGGTAAGGATGTATGAAAGGTTTCACTTATTACTCTAGATCAACCTTATCCAATAAATATCCTACCCTTGTACTTCTAGGGTCAATCTTATCTTATGTGTCTTTACATATGACTTGGAAATTAAGGGATTGAGCTAATCTCCATAACTCTCCATAAAGTCTCATATCATATAAACATATCCCACATTACATACAGCATTCAAGCCAATGACATTCAAACCAAAAATATCAAATATAACATAAAAGCCTATAATTTTGTATACAACATAAAGCCAATTTCATAGGGATTATCACTAAGCTATTTCACTTAAATAGGGTAAAGTCAAAATGTCAACCATTGTTAAGAATACATCACATAATAATATAACATAACTTAAAATCTAGCAAAGTGTATTCATAGTTACCTTGTCACTTTTCTAATGACCATAAATAAATAAGGAGTTCACAATACCTTGTCACTTTACAAGTGACCATAGTAAGCATTCTTGCTTCTGGTTGCTAAATTATCATATTGCATATCCAAGTAAGAGTCCTTTTTCACAATTACTCTTGCATAAAACTCATTAGTACACATATGTTCCATAAATCAATTCACAATATAAGTCATGCACTAAATATTATACCTAACTGATGATTTCAACATAGAAACCTATAAACTACCTAATGGCCTTTGGAAATCAAATTACATATTATCATCTTCATATATTATCATGCTTACAAGATTATATTTCATACACCAAGTACTACATAGTTTTTAGTAATTGTGGTGTTTACAAACTTGAACTTTTCCCAAGTTCCATGGCTTTCAAATTTGGGCATATTCGAGCCAATATTTTAGATGTCATTTTAACAAGTTTGGCAATTATTTTTCCACATATAAAACAACGAATTCATACTTCTTATAGTAATAAAAATTCTCCAAAAATTACTTTATTAAAAATTAGTGAAATTTTCCAGAATTAAAATATTATCCTTAACTCCATTTTTGAATTTTTTTCCCTTGATCAAAATGATTCATACAAATTACCCTTATGCCTGATTATCAAAGTAGTTTAAAAAAGGTACACTAAGCCTGAAATTTCCTTTTAAAATAAGAAACTTTGTAAAAAATTTATAGATCTCATTTTAAGGTATAAAATGTCTTTTTCAACCATATTTACACTTGAAATGAGTCACATAATTTATCCATAACTCAAACTACAAAAATAGTTTGAAAAGTGCCAAGTTTAACTTGAAAATTCCACTTTAAAAACACCTAGAATTTTCTAAAAGATTCCAGAATCATTTTTGGAGTTTAAAAAAACATTTTTTTCATTCATTTTCATGTAATACTCAAGTTACAAAAGTCACCTGAACAATTTCTAATCAAACAATTTGAAAAGAGACATGTTAAGCTCGAAAATGCCATTTTTTTCTTCAAATTACCCATAATTTTTTGTGAAAGTCCAGCATGTTTTTAAAGATTATAAACATCATTATAGACTCCTTTTCATGTTAAACGCAAGTTACAAAAATTACTTAGATGAATACTAATCAAGATAGTTTTTAAGAGATAAAATAGTGTCATAAAATAGAATTTTTCCTACACTATTTCTCCAGTGAAAACTATGATTCCCAAATTGTTTTCAAATTATTTTTACCTTGATATAAATGTGTAAAAATATCACATAAATAGTTTAAAAAATAGTGTAATGAATTTTAATAGGAAAAATAAAATTTTTCCTTGTAAAATTTTAACAAAAATCATGAGCTTCCCACTTGCTTTCAAAGAGTATTTTTTCCTTCCAAAATTTGTTGTAGCACTTGTGTAATACTTAAAACAGGTTAAAATTGTGTATACTAAGTTTTGCCATGAAAGTAAAAACTTGATCTAATTTCTCATAAGAAATGCGAGAGTTCTAAAAACTTGACCTAATTTCTCATAAGAAATGCGAGAGTTCTACTATATTTTCCTTCAAAAGAATTATTTTAAAATTGTTGGGAAAACAAATTCTTAGACTCAAATAGTTTAAATAGTAGAGTTGGAGAAGATAGTTTCCATGCCTATGTTAAAATTATTTTTTTGCAAAATTATCCTATTTCAATGCATCTTTTATGTCTCAATTATTAAGAAATCATTCAAACATTTACCTTCCTAAAAGAAAGCTAAATAGCCAATTTAAAATTATGATTTTCAAGACCCTCTCTTACTATTTAAGAAAACTACCTTTAAAATTATTTATTTCATCAAAGATTTATAATTTTAATACATCATCATAAAGATGGAATATAACAAGTAGTACACGATGAATACTCATGACTTCAGTATAGTAAACAATAGTCATCACAAAAAAAAAATTCACATTTTATATATAACAACTTTCTTAAAAGAAAATTGAAAAGAAGAAAAATAGATCTCTATTCACCCTTGGAAACTAATAGAACTTATTTTCTTCACCTAATTTTTAAAAAGTGTTATCAAAATAATATATATTTAGCAGAGAGATTTTTAGAAAGAATTTAGGTAGATGAATAGAATTTACTATGTTTTATGGAATTTTACCTTCCCCCAAAGATCTCAAAAGTTAGTACTTAAGAAATACTATCACTATTTTACTAGAAATATAGAAGAGAATGAAGTGTATGTGAGATTGCAATTTTTTTTATTTATCTTCCTCTTTTTCTTTCTATAGCCATGCACCTATAGTGGTTAGTGGGAAATTTAGAGTTCTTATTTTTATTTATAATGGAATGTGGATTTAGGCCTAGCTTGATAACCTTACTATGCTTATACCACTACTTCCATTATTAAAAGAATATTCCTTGATTCCAACTTAAACTCTAAATAATGATTCAACTAATTATCCATTCTTATTAAACTAATTACCAATATGCTATTAATGCTTCATCTTTTCATTCCTATTTTTAGCCAAAACCGTGGCCTTATATGCATAGGGCTATGATTTTCTTTTGTCAATTTTGCTATTTCTTATATTTTACAAACCATTTTGAGTAATGATCTTAATTTGCTTCAAAATTCTATCAACCTTTAATCTTAAATACCTTATAAAATTATATTAAATATCAATGGAAAAGTTTATAAAATTCTCTATTACTGAAACTCATTTCACTTTTCTCATAATTATTAAATTACTTTTATTATTTTTTTATAAATTCTTTTGGTTCTCTCATATTGTCTCCAAATAATTCCAAAATAAATTTCTCATCTACTATCATTAATAAATGCTTTTATTAGTATAAATGAGTAATTCTGCTAATTAGCCACTCCTAAAAACCTCCTAGTTTTTTTTTGATAATCTTTATCTATAAGGTTTTTAATGTGTATTACACACCGATATTTGCTATGGTCACTTAAGAAGTAAGAAGGTATTATGAATTCTTTCTCTTGATATAGTCACTAAAAAAGTGACAAAGTAACTATAAGTAATTCTTGCTAGATTATTACAATGTTCTTAGCAATGGCTAACATTTTAACTTTACCTTATTTATGATATATGAAAAATAGGCTAGTGAAGGGCTCTATGTGATTTTATGGCTTGAATGCCTATACAATGATGTAATATATTACTATGATATGAGACCTTATGGAGATAATTGGAGTTTTAGTATGACACCCTATAACTTTTAAGTTGTGAAAAGATGAGTGGGATAAAGTTATTGTAGAGGTATAAGGTTAGTTCAAATTAATAAGGAGGATCTTTTTATGGCTCATTGCCATTTATCTATTATTTAAATGATTATATTATGCTTATGATAGAATTATGTGATTAAATCATATTTTGCAATATATAAATTGCTGTTATGACATTTTTTTAGTAAGAAAAGGGTTTAAATATATGTCTTGTATATAAGAAATTTTGTTGATTTAAATTTAATACTAAATAGAAAATTTATATGATAACCATTTCCCTGAATAACTTATTACTCACTCTATGCTTTAGCCTTGGACGACATGTACTTAGATCTTTAATTTATGATGGTAGTTATACAGGATTGCATATGGTTGACTTTTAGGACTTTGACTTTGATAACTCTAACATATACATAATTAATAGTTAGTTTGAATTGATAATAATCATTTTCATCTATTTTTAAATATCTACTTTTAAGATTTTATTTTGTATAATTATGGTCTAACCATATTTTCTTAATATGCATAATTATTTTCTAGGTTACTATATGGTCCAAGTAACTTTTCATATTATTAAGATATGTGAATAATTCATATCTCTATAGATAGATAAATTCAAATATTACTTTGATTACCTTATGATTTCTAGAAAAATAATTTTGTAATTAATAGTAAGTTAGCCATGCAATCTCTTTCCAAAAGTAAATATGAGTCTTTTCCAAAGAATCTTTTGAGCATTTTTCTCTAACTATCTACATAAATAGTATACATTAAATTTTAAATCGAAACTATTTTTGATTTGTTTCCTGAATTTGATATTACCTTTAAATTATTTTAAAGTAAAATGATTTTTTGTATTTTTCTAACCTAGCCCTATGCTATTATGTTTGTTTTATAGATTGAATTTTTGAAGTAAATTCATTTCATAGTATTCAGAGAATTTTTTCAAAAATATATTTTTTTTGGTTTCTTAGGGAATAATCTCTAAAAAATGTTATTTAGACAAGTTTCATAAGTCTATTTTTCTTAGATCCTCTGTAATATTATTTGACAAATCATCTTCTTTAAAGATATTTTTTTGAAAAATTATTTATTTGAGAATCTATTATAAGTAACGACACTTAGAAGAATAAATATTTTTCTAAATTACTTCACTGGCATTCCTCTTTTTTTTAAAGGTTATTATGTTTTAACAATTTCTTAATTGAAAAGTAATCTTATTCTATTTACTTTAGATTTTAACTCTAAAAGAAGTTACTCCAAATCTAATTTTAGAAATTCTTTCAAAAAGAAAGAAAAAGGAAAAAAGTTTTTTTAAATATATATGATTTTTTAGTTTTACTAACTATTTTCAAAGAAATATATTTAAAGGATTGAACCTCATCAGTTGTGAAAAATAATTTTATGATTTAGTTATTTTTAGAAGAAGAATAGTTTTGAAAAAAGATTTGCAAAAAAAAAATCCAACTTCTGTTTTTGCATCATGTATATTTTTAAGAAAATATTAATGCTATAAAGTAGTTTGATTTGGAAAAACTTGTAAAGATATTTAGTTAATATCTTTAAAATTAAATTATGATAGAAGTGATATCTAAGCATAGTCTACCTAAAGTATGGAGTGGTCAAAGCATAGTCTAGGTAAATTATGGTCATGGTGGAATATTGGTTAGTGCAAATGAAGGATAAAAAAGCATAGTTTAGGAAACTCTAGAAATTCAACCATGATATAGTCAGAATAGTACAGTGCTAACCATCAATAATGATCTTAATAGTCCTATTAAGATTACTTGGGTGTCCTTTATTTTAGTAAGTAGTTTCTATTTCCTAATACAAGTTATTCTGTAGGTAATTTTAAGAATTAGGGCAAATCTATGAAAGTTGGAAAATGAGGAATTTGTAAACTCTTATAGAAGTGATAGTTGATATGAATAGGAGGCACTAGTTTAGGCTATGTTTTATACTAAACTTTAAAAAGGGTCCTCGATCAAGAAAATAGGAACAAAAATAGGTGGAACAATAAACAACCTTCTACTCTAGAACCCTAGTAAGATAGGCTATAATTTGTCTATAAATTCCTAAAATTGAAACCCATAAGCTATTATGGTACTAATCCATTAATTGACCTCTACCAGTTCTTAAAATGAATAGAGAGAATTTGTAAGATGTTAATATGTAATCAAACTACTATAGTAGATCTAGCTAGACACCATTTAGAGGATATAGCACACCACTAATATAGTTAGAACATAGAATTAAAGGTTGAATGTAATAATCCAATCACCTGGGAGTAATTTCAAGAAGAACTTGTAGATTGTTTCTTACCTCCATATCGAAAGGATGCAAAAGATCATGAATTTGAATAACTAGTTAAAGGCTCAATGATGATAGCATAGTACAATGCTTAATTCATATGACTCTTATGATATGTAAGGTATTTAGTGCTTACTAAAAAGATAAGAGTGAATCAATTTCTAAATGGACTTTATGACCTCTATTATGATTGAATTAATGTGGTTGATATGTAACCTACAAGCAAGTCTTGAACTTAGCAATTAAAGTAAAGATATGTTTAAAGGAAAGGCATAAGAAGGAAGCAAACTTCAATAAGAAAAAGGTAAGAGTTGACGATGCAGGAAGTAGTAGTAAAAAGCCAAGCAAGAATGTGCAGAGTGTGCTAACAAATGGATAATCTAAAAAAAAGTAATTTTAAGGGCAAAATACTCTCTAAAATGCAAACATTATATTTAGATCAAGGAACCTACCAAGAACTTACCTAGTGTTAACTCTGCTAATTAAACCTCCCTTCTATAACTAGTGTAACATGAATCATATTAGATTATGTGGATCTTGCTTCAAGTGTGGGTGAATAGGATATTTAACACAAGAATACATACTGAACTAGTATAGAAATAATGCCACTCATGGTACTAAAACCACCCAAGCATTTGCTTTTCTAAGATAACTAATAGTACTAAGAGAAGAAGCACGGAGGAGAAGAAAAAGGATACAACTAGGACTTAAGCTAGAGTATTTACTATAATAAGACATAAGGCTTAAGCCCTAAGCACTATCGTGATAGGTATCTTACTAATCAAGATTCCTTATGCAAGTGTTTTGTTCAATTCCAGAGCTATCCATTCTTTCTTATATTATAGTTTAATAAATGGAATTTTAAAACCTAAGAGAGAATTGGATAATGTGTAAAAGTTATCACCCTATTAGGAAAAGTTAACAACTTATGGTGTTAAAAAATGCAAACTTAGCTTACATAATTATCCAATCAAGGGAGATTTAATAGTACTGGATATAGTACACTATAATGTAATCCTAGGAATTGATTGGTTATCTTATTATCACATTTGTGTGGATTGCTACCACAAGATAGTAACATATCAACTAGAGGGAGAAGTAGTGTAAGTATTTCAAGGAAAGGAGCTAGTAGAAATGCCTACTTTGTGTAAAAGTTAGAAAGCTTGTCAAGAAAGGATGTGTAATCTAGATAGCCACTATAAGCAAAGTTGAAATGGAGGAAACTAAAGTGAGTTGAGTAGTGAATGAATTTAAATATGTTTTCCTAAAAGAGTTATCACTCGACCAAGAGATCAGATTTATTATTTATGTAATTCTTGAAACTAATCTAATATCGATTCCTCCGTATTGAATGGCACCAATTAAGTTGAGGGAGTTGAATAAGAAATTACAAGATTGAATCGACAAAGGTCTTATGTAGCCTAATACTTCCTTATAAGGTGCACAACATTATTGTTAAAAAAGAAGGATGAATTGTGGAGATTGTGAATTAATTATTAATAGTTAAACAAAGGTATTATCAAAAATCAATATTCTTTGCCTCAAATATAAGACTTGTTTGATTAACTTCAACACACTTTTCAAAAATCGATTTGTATTCTAGGTATCATCAACTAAAGATTTATAAAGAAGATATCCTAAAGATAATGTTCTTAGCATCCTAATATACTTAACTTCTTTTAGACAAAATTTTACCATTGCATGACATATTAACTATGATTATATCTAATTATAGGATGTAGTTTATGCTATATTTCTGACAATCATTTTAAAAAGCACTAGGAATACAATTATGTTTCGATATTGCATTTCATCCACAAATGGATCAATAGTTGCAAAGAACAATTCCAAAGCTAGAGGATATACTTAGGGCCTGCATAATTAACTTTGAAAGAAGTTAGAACAAGTACCTACCATTGATCAAATTTTCTTATAACTAAGTAAGTATCCAAATGGCTCTATTCAAAGCATTATACAATAAAAAATATAAATCACTTAAAGGATAATTGGACCCAATTTGGTAAGAGATGCAATAAGCTGAGTTAAAACCATCAAAGTAAAACTATACATAGCCCTAGATAGGTAGAAGTCTTTTACCAACACATATAAATGGAGTTAGAACTCTAGAAAAGTGAATATATGTTTCTAAGGGTGTCACCAATGAAAAAGGTAATGTAATTCAGTAAAAAAGGAAGCTAGCACCAAGATATGTTAGGCTTTATCTAATAACCAAGAAGGTTGTTAAGGCTACATATTAGTTAGATCTATTTGAATACATGAAAACCAAATACCCTGAATTCCACATGTTAATATTGTAAACATACACTCCTGATGAATTGCACATATTGCACGCACACCTCATGAGTCATACATGCTAAAGAAAGAACTTATAAAATTATATCAAATGCTAACTTATGTGAACAAACCTATCTTGTTTATTGAAAATTCGAGGATGAATTTTTCTTAAAGGGGAAGAATTGTAACACCTAGTAGAAATTTAGTGGCCAAAGACTAATAGAATTAAACCTAATAGTGTTTGTCAATGGAAAATAAATAGAAATACCTATTATTGTTAGTAGAAGTATTTATTAGTTTAAATGGACGAAAATTGATCATAAGTTAATTAGGAAAAATGAAAAAAATTATAAGTATTCAAAATCTAAGATTGACAACATCTAGGAGTAACTTGGTGTATTCACTTAAAAGTATCCTCAAATAACCCAAGATGGAAAAAATATAATATCAAACCTATCCTAAAAAAGGTGGACCACATAAGGAGCAAAGAAGAACTTGGCTTAGTTAAAGGGCATTCTAGCAAAACTAAGGGAGGAAGGATAAATTTTAGCATAATTAGAGGACATATGAGCAAAACTTAGAAGGAAAGTAATGAAATATTCTAAGAATGAAAATATTCCTTAAAGTGATGCAAGCATGATGATTTAAGCATACTTAGAGAATACTCTTACCAACATTATAAATAAAATGGAAGTAAGCTCAAATTTTTCCGCACTAAGCTTAGAAAGCTCAAAGCTAGAGAGAGAAAGAAGAGAGAAGAGTTGAGTTTTTAAGTGTTTTTGTTATTTTATGATGAGATTCTACTAGTTTCTTAAGCGTTTTTGAAAATTAGTTGAAGATAGAAGCTCTCTTGATCTCCTAGCAAAGGTAGTCTATAAATCTCCATGAATTCATCTTTTTTTTTTTACATAATTCCTTTTTTGTGTTCTTCACTAACTCCATGTTATTTTAATGCTAAACTATGAATGTTAAATAAAAGAAAACAAGTTAGAGAATCTTTCTTGGGTGAGTAAAGATCCACTTTTTTTTCCTTTAGTTTTCCTTTGAGAAGATTATTATATATAAGATGTATATATGTTTTTATGGTTCATGATATACTAAAGCCATGGTTATTTATGGTGAATTACCTATTATATCAGTGTTCTGTGCTTGATGATGTACCGAAGCCATGAGTATTATGATGGATTAGTTTGAAAAGAATTTATTGGAAGTTTTATGATGAGAAATTGAAAGTGATGATTTTAATGATGATCTCTTCAAATAGTAAGATTTTTATAAACATAATTTTACATGAAAATTAAAGAAAAATAAATAAATGAGAACATAAAAGACTTTTCATAGGTTTTTAGTCTTTAAAAGAGCAAAATTCTAACATAGAGGTTGTTACTATGTTTTAAAGATGATAAAATTTATGAATATCACATTTTTAAAATAAAAATAGTTTTGGTACTACCCTAAGAGAAACTCATGAATTTTGATGATTTTCATAAGGAAAAAAAAATATTTTTCATGACAATACACTCTAGTATAGATGCTTTAGGACTATTACATCAAAGTTTTCTAGTAAAAATCACTTTGAAACAAGCATAAAAAGCTCATAGGTTTGAAGCTACCTAGTGTAGAAATATTCTACTTTTGTGAAAAAAAGAAACTTCCTACATGATGTTCTAAACTATTTAAAAGATGTTTCTAAACAATTATATGAAAAGTGTGTTGTAGGAATATATTTGAAAACATCCTGGAAAGCATATCAAGAAGTATTGAAAAACTATATTTTAAAACACTAGTTTCCAAGTAGTAAAAGTTCTCTCATAAACTATTTCGATTGGAAAATTGTTTAGGTGAATTTTGCAACTTCTTTTATGAATAAAAATGACTGAAATTTTTTATTTTTTGTTTAAAATATAATTCTAAAATTTTTTACAAAATTCTATTGAAGTTTGATATTTTTAAAGGATTTTTAAAGTTATAGGTGCCAATTTCAAGTGGTTTTCATGGTTAAATGTAAGGGTAATTTGTGTCATTTTTTTAGTAAGGAAATGTTCAAAAATGATATTTAAAACCTATTTATTAATTCAATAAATTTTGGAAAAAAATTTAGAGTTTGATATTCTAATTAGAATTTTCAAATTAGGGACGCTTGTTGAAACCTAGTGAGGTTTGACACTTATTTTCATAACTAGTTAGTACTAGTAAATGGTGATGTACATAGTTTTGGTTTTGTTGTGCAACACTTAATTTTGCTTGAATAAGCAAGTAAAAATATTTTTTTACTTGTTAGAATGACACACAAAGTATAGGATTTAAATTGCTTTGAATTGGAATTTGTGTAACTTGGAAAATCTAAGTTGTAAATCCCTGATCTTGTTGGAAAAGACCAATGTTGTACCAATTTTAGATTGATATTTTGATTGATTAGTAAAACATTGATTTATATAGTAATTAGCTTGAAAGTATTTTGTTAAAAAAAGGATACTACTCCATAGGCTATGTAGTTGAGCCATAAACCTACTATATGATCAGTGCATTGATTATGGCAGGAATTAATATGTGACCAATAAATGCACTAACATGTTTATGTGAGGATATTTGTGATGAAAGCTCATGAGAATGATTGAATGAGCTTTTAAGAGAATGGCATAAAATGGAAGCACTAATATTTATTATGGTCAGTTGAGAAGTAATAAGGTATTATGAATTCTTTCTCTTAATATGGTCACTAGAAAAGTGACAAAATAACTATGAATAATCCTTGCTAGATTATTGTAATGTTTTTGGCAATGGTTAGCATTTAAACCTTACCCTTTTTATGATATGTGAAAAATAGGTCAGTGAGTGCCTTATGAGAAAATGAGCTAATGAAAGCTCTACATGATTTTATGGCTTGAATGCTTACATGATGACATGTGACATATTATTATGATATAGGACTTTGTGGTTTGGCAAAATGCTCTATAACATCTAGGTTATATGGAAGGGCGAGTTGGATAAGGTTGGGTGAAGATATAAGGTTAAGGTATACGTGGTAAAAGGGTTAGTTCATAGTAGCAAAGAGTAAAATTTTATGGACCCTTGCCATTTATGTATTATTTAAGTGATTATATTTTGCTTATGATTGAAACATGATTAAATTACATTATTCAATGTACAGAATTGCTATTGTGTCATATTTTATTCTAAGAAAAGCATTATATTATATGTCTTGTATATAAGAAAATTTCTTGATTTAAAATTGATTTGAAAACTTGTGTGATAGCTATCTTATTAAGTAATTTATTATTTACTTTTCTTACAGATATTTTTTTAAATGCTCTAGACCTAGATGACACCTATTAAGGTCTCCAATTTTGATGTGAATTCATGGAGTGGAGAAGTGTATTCACTAATATTGGAGGGTCCAATAATGAAAGTTAAGGAAAAAAGTATCAAAGAAGGATTTCAAGTGTTGTTGGAGAAAGTTTGGATGCATGAAAAAGCAAGAATGGATAAGCTTAAAGAAGCATGGATCATGTGTATTTCAATTTAGGCAAAAAACATATAAGTACTCAAGTACTAATGCTTGGTTTTTATTTTACCTATTCTTACTTAAGGAAAGTATTCAAGTACATGTAAGATGTTTCACAATATTGAAGTACTGGCAACTAAAATGCATATGAATATTTGTTAATTTGTTTCTTAATGTTTACATTAATTAAGCCTTATGTTGGTTTTAACTCATTATTTTGCACCTTCATTTTTAGACAATATTATTTGATTAATTAGCCTATTAGCTTAGGCCTAATTAGTTTATTAGGGCTTAATTTAATTCTTATTTGACTTTTAGGTTTATAAACCTATATGAGGAGGACTGTTCCTCATTTTCACAAACTTTAGCATTTTGAAATATGAAAACTATTTATGAATGTTTTCTTTTCATGATTCTAGCAAGAACTATAGACTCATCAATGGCGATTCAACCTTTACGGCATTAATTCTCACTTATTGAAGGATCAACATCCTTTGTGATGTGATTTTTTTCTCACTTATCATATTTTTTTTCTTTTCTATTTTGAGGTATGGCATGATTATTCTTCTTTTTTAGTTTGCTTTATGAATTTTGGGACTATCCAACCTTAGGAAGTCATATCAAATTTATGGTAGCACTTGTATGGGACATCTAGTTGATTTTAAGGATCTCGACCTTAATGACTTTAACATATACATAACCACCTGTTAGTTTGGATTGATAACAATCATTTTCATTAGTCTCTAAATATTTTCTTTTAAAATTTTAATTGCATAATTATGGTCTAACTACTACATGGCCCAAGTAACTTTTTGTATAACTAATATAATCATGCATATCTAAATACATATATATTTTTTGATATTATTTTGATTACCTTATGGTTTCTACAAAAGTGATTTTGTGATGAATTGCAAGTTAGTTATACAATCTCTTTCCAAAGGTAAATATGAGTCTTTTCTAAAGAATCTTCTAAGTATTTCTTCAAATAGTACCTATTAGATTTTAAATTAAAATTATTTTTGATATATTCTCAAATTTGGTGCTATTTCCAAAGTATTTTAAATCAAAATAAGATCTTCTAATTTTTTTTGAGTTTTTCTAACTTAGTCTTATTCTATTATGTTTATTTATGGATTTAACTTTTGAACTATATCTATTACCTAGTATTTAAAGACCTTTCTTTAAAAATATTTTTTTGGTTTCTTGAGGAATAATCTCAAAAAAATGTTATTTAAACAAGTATCATAAGCCTATTTTTCTTAGATCCTCTATAATCTTGTTTGACAAATTATCTCTTTTGAAAATAGTTTGCTAAAAAAATTGTCTATTTAAAAATTTGCTAAAAGTACTTACCTTTCTAAAGAATGGATTTTTTTAAAATTGCTTTATTAGTATTCCTTATTTTTAATACCACTATGTTTCAATTATTTCCTAATTACAAAAGAATTTTTTTGTTTGTCATGGATTTTAGCTATAAAAGAAGTTATTGTAAATCTGGTTTTAAAAATCACTTTAGAAAGAACGAAAAAGGTAAAGGGTTTTTTTTAAAAAAAAATTCATTTTCTAATTTTACTAATTATTTAAAAAATGTATTTAAAGGATTGAATTTCATCAATTGTGAACAATGGTTTTCAAATTTGAATAATTTTAGAAGAAGAAAGGGTTTTAGAAAAAAATTTGAAACAAAAAAGAACTTGTGTTTCTACATCATGCATGTTTTTAAGAAAACAAATAGCATTACGAAAAAGCTTATAAATATATCTAATTAATATCTTTACATTGATTATAATGATCTAAAAATTAGGTCATGATAGAAACCCTCGACTAAAATCTTTTAATAAGAAGTATTAAAGGATTCATTTTTTCAAGAATTAAAAAAATTAAAAATTTTACTTCACATTTTCAAAAATCAATAAAATTCCTTTTTCCCACAATTTTCAAATCACATAAATTCTTATTGAGAAATTTTATATGTACAAATTTCTAGCACACCTAGTGGGGGTAATCTCTACCTTTATCTTTTTTCTTCAAAATCAAGTTTGAATGATGTCTTCAAAAGTAGGAACATTCAACAATCTCTTATTTGAGGCCTTAAGAGCTAGTACAAATATATATGCTTAGGTAACCACAATATTACATCTCATTCCAATTTTCAAAGGTTCATCTTTATAAAAAAATCATTATCACTAAAGAATAATGTGAAAGCAAGTTCAAATTAGAAAAGTAAAGCTAAAATTATCTTGAATTAGCTAACTTTATATAAGAATTTTAAATTAAACAAGTATTCTAAAACATTGACATTGAAATTAGGGAATAACTCTCAAATAATGAAAATGTTGACTCTTTTAAATATACAAGTTCAAATGTCATGCTTATTGTGATGACAAATATTACTTCTCTTGAACAAATGTTTTAGCTATTATAAAAAAACTTGAAGAAATTAATGAAATCAATCTAAAAAAACAAGACACTTTTAAAAACTAAAAAATGTATGAAATTTTATAAAAGATTAATGGTATTTCATACCAACATTGATGATTTGAGCATTTCATCT
This sequence comes from Sindora glabra, assembly GCA_020226215.1. NCBI lineage: Eukaryota > Viridiplantae > Streptophyta > Magnoliopsida > Fabales > Fabaceae > Sindora > Sindora glabra. The sequence goes on from CM035231.1 coordinate 10,621,953, forward strand.
AAAGTTGACTCATATGAAGAGGAGCAAAATGAAGCCATAAAAAGATAAAAAAGCTTTAAGAATAAGAAATCTTATTCAGATGATGTTGTTTCTACTAAATAATTGAAAGAATTCATTAAAGAAGCCATTAAAGACTAAATAAAAGGAGGCATGCAATCTTCCTTTTCTTATGTCAAACTATATAATCAAAGTATTAATCTTTTGAAATTGCCTTAGAATTATCAACCTCCTGAGTTTCAATAGTTTGTGATAAAGGAAATCTTAGGTAGCATGTCACTCACTTCGTCAAGACTTGTAACAATATTAAAATGGATGGAGATCTTATAGTGGAGTAATTTATGTGCTTCCTTATAAAAAATGCCTTTGATTGATACTTTAACCTAATGCCTAGATTGATTGATAGTTAGGACCAACTTAAGCACAAGTTCTAAAATAAATTCTATAACACCCATTGTATTGTCAGCATGCTTAAGCTTTCAAAGACTAGCTAATTAAACGATGAATTGGTCATTCACTTTATTAATGTGGAGAAACTTAACCCTTAATTGGAAAATTTAACTTTTAGAATCTTTTGCTATAGAAATATGTATACAAAGGATGAATTTGAGCTTAATCTACATTCTTCAAGCTATCAAACCTCAAACATTTGAAAAGTTAGCTATAAAGGCACAGGACATAGAGCTTAACATTATTGCTAATGCTAATTAAAGGTCATCAATCCTAGATAAGTTGGAAGAATGGTATGAATTTCACAAGACCAATAAGCTATCATCTTAAAGTTTGAAACCAAGCAATTAGTGGTTATATCTACTTCACCAATCAAGCTATTAAGTCAAGCAAGAAAGATGACAAAGTTTTCAATTCTTTCAACAAAGAAAAGAGGGTTATACTGAAGGAAAAACAAAACAAGGAATATCCATTCCTTGGTTTTGATATGGCATCAATGCTTAAGTCATCGCTTCAAACTAATTTAATTTAGTTTCTAAATATGAAACAATTAGATGAGTAAGCAAAATGGATAATCAAAACCTTTTCAAATACCATTGTTTAATTTGCCACCCAATTGAAAGTGTTTTTCATTTAAAGATAAGATCATGAAATTTTCTAAAGAAGGGAAAATTAAATTCAATAATACAATGCAACTTGTATATGACTATGATAGCGCAATTTTCATTAAGCATCAATCCTCCTCCTTAAATGATCAAATTTGGTTCAACTAAGTTAATAATGCTAAAAAAAAGATTAAACTTCTAGCAATTATCATAATCTTTCTTGTTGTTAGGGGTAAGTACAATGATAAGTTAGAGTCTACCTTGGATGAAAAAGAAGATTCAACTTTAGTCATAAACAAGAGAAATAAGAAGAAAAGTTAACTGACATCCTCTAATGCAAGTCTAAAAAAGCAAACCATAAAGATTACAAATGAAGCTTTTAAATGTGAAAAGATTGTCTCTTTTCACCATGTTACTTAAAAAATATAGATAATGAAGATATTATAATAAATGAAATAAAAGTTAATTTGTCATTATTAGAGGAAGGTGTCCAAACCATCATAGATACAATTAAAGAAGTCATTATTGAAAGTAATTCTCCTTCAAATTTCTCAAAGAAAATTCACATATAAAGCTACAAAGATCCTCTTGATTGCATGAGGCTAAGCTACTTGTTACTCTTGGTTCATGTGAGTTAGAACTATAACAAATCAAATTAAATTAACAGAGTTCTGAAATCCTCCTGATCATATAAGGGTAAATTACATGTTACTTCTAGTTTATATGAATTAAAATTGTGGCAAATCAAATCAAATTAACAAAGTTTAGAAATTCTCCTAATCACATAAGAATAAATTGCATGATGCTTATGGTCTACAAAAGTATAAACTATGTACAACTCTTAAAAGAAAATCTCATGTACTATTCCTAACTCACATGAGTATAAACTATGAATTAAAAAATCAAAAGTAAAATATACGTACTACCCCTAGCCTATAAAAGAATAAATTATGGATAACTAAATAAAAAATAAAAACAAACTATGTTTAACTTAACCTTTTATTCGGATTCAAAATGCTCATTTGCCATAAAGTCCCATTTATGCCTATAAGATGAATAATGACACTTTTACTTGTACTTAGTCAAGAACATTGGTCTCTTGCCAAAATTATAGTTTTTAACATATCTAATGATTTTTCAAGTGTGTAAGGATGAGATGTGGATTCTTGTGTTACTAAGAGTGGGAACTCCAAGCCTATAAACATTTTAGATGTGAGATTCTAAATGTTTTCAAATGTAAAGTCCTAAGTGTATTCAAATACAAGGTTCTAAAAATCTTCAAATGCAAAGTCCTAAACATTTTCAAATGTGATGTCCACAACATCTTCATATGCAAGGTCCTAATCGTAAAAATGCAGAGTCTTGAGTGTCTTCAAATATAAAATTTTAAATATCTTAAAATGTGAAGTCTTGGAAATTTTCAAATGTAAGATCTTGAACATTTTCATATGTGAGGTCCTAAATGTCTTTTGATGGAAAGTCTTAAGCATATTCAAATATAGGGTTTTGAACATCTTTAAATATGAAGTCTTGAATATTTTTAAAGTAAGGTTTTAAATGCCTTTAATTATAGGATTTTAAATATAATACAAAGTTCTAAATGCAATTAGATGCAAAGTCCTATATGTCTTCAATTGTGAGGTTTTAAATATCCTTAGAGGTGAGGTCTTAAATGTCTTCAAATTAAGGTCTTTACAACATATAGATAAACTCTTATAAATACTTGCATACTAATAAAAGTATAATCTTGTGACATTTGTGAAAAAGCTAAGTGATTGGATCACTAGTAGACACAACTAGAGAACTAATAAAACTATTATGGCCTTATTAGGACAAGGAACTTAGTTAAAATTAGATTTTCATTACAAATTCAATGCTAAAATGTTTCTACAAAAAAGCCTTAGCGAGCAACATTTTGTTTAGAAGCCTAAAAAGGACCCAAAAGGACAAAAATGAGCTAAAACTCAATCCAAATGAGGATATTGGCCCATTAAATAAAGGAAAACAAATTAGGCTATCCAAAGAGATGCTTAAACCATCATTCATGATCCAATTAGGCACAATAGTAATTTTAGATTAACCTAGGTTCATAATAGTCCAATGGATAAAAAAAAGCCAAAACATAAGTAATTAAGACTTATTCTTACAAATTAAAATGAGATAAGGAAATTGATTTTGAAAATTTAAATCATTTAATTAAAAATATCTACTTACTGATTAAGTATTAGAATCCAGTTGCTAAAAAACTCTAAAATTCATTAGAAGAAATGGATGAAGAAAATGAATTTTAATTTTCAAAAACTCCTGAATTAAAGTTTTTGGACCCATATTAAGTTTTTCAAACTCATAAAAATATAAAGGAGTAAAACTACAAAATAACTTTTACACAATTTGCACAAATTAGCTAATTTTATAGTAGTTTCAAGATCCCAAGAATTTTTGTATTTTGCCACAAATGAGTTTTGAATTTTTAAAAATATGATTGAATGTTGTCTTGAACTAATTCAAATCAAAAAAATATAATTATTTCCAAAAATCATGATTTTTCCTTAAATTTTTTTTAAAATATCATGATTTAGCCATCTTGAAAGCTAATTTTATGCATAATCAAGTGTTTACAACTTACTATATATATTAAGCTTTAATTAATTTGAAAAATAAGAGATAGAGGCCTTATAATGGCCTTCAAGGTGGTGCATGTAGGAGATGCCTGCAAAGAGTAGGGTGAAATTTTCAAAAATAAGTACTTAAACTAGTACCTTAGTCTTTTTGAATGCATTGTATTGCAATTTTTTTCTTCATGTGGGTAAATTGACTAAAAACAAATTTACCCCATCATTTTTTGCATCTCATTTGACTAAGAGTGATTATAAAGATCTAGCCTCACTCCCAACTAATCGTTCTCTCTAAAAGAAGCCAAAAATCAAAGCCTTCCAAATTTCCTTTCTTCAAAATCCTTATGTAAAACCTAAAGTACTTAAAGTTAAGTCTCTTGCTTCAACCCACTTAGCCTTTTCAAACACATTTCTAACTTTCATCTTCGTTTGATGCATTTCTCCAACCCCCAAAAAGTAAACAAAGTTTTGTTTTCACTTTCACTTTTAGCAATTTTCAATCATTATATATCATACCATCTTAAGCAAAACTTCAAAATCCTTCTTTTTAGCCTTTAACAAGCCTAAGATCTTCCACCAACTACCAGCCAAGGTATATTTTTAGTATGTGTTTTCATCTTATTTTCATCTTATGACTTCTAAAAGTTTAAGAGAAAAATAAAGATTTTAACCTTTTACTTTGAAATCATGATTTTACGAAAAAAAGGTTATTTTATGAAATTTTGTTAGGTTCCTTACTATCACCCAAACATTTCTCAAGTAAGTTGCCACTAACTAGTAAGATTTAAGCACTTGAACATGTTAGAACACATGTATGTTACTAGGAATATCTTTACTACAATTTATGTATTTTTAGTCATTATTTTATAGATATTATATGATTATTACTATCATGAAAATAAGCATGCATGACCTCTAACAAATCTTATAATATGTACTAAGATTTGAGGAGAATTAGTAAGAATGAAAGGAATTAGTGACATTATGTTTAAAATATGTGAATACATATGTTCCTAGCATGTTTTATAAGCTCAAGAATTTTAATATTGGTGTTATAATATTTGGATACCCTCATGGATGAAATAAAGAAATTCATTTTAAAGAAAATATGGAGGAAGACCATAGGTAGAAGGCTTACCTATGAGCTCTTTCTATAGAAATCCCTAAGCTTTCTTCTTCGATAATTCACAAATATTCTAAGAAAAATTAAAGAAGATATTTTGTAAAAGAAAATTATAATAATTTAGTGTAAATATAAATAAATGAGTTGAGATAACATTCTAAAAAATTTATGAGAATTTGGACTTGAATAAATTCCAAAAACCTATTTTGAATTATATAACCATGTGGACTTAGAAAAGTGTAACTTATATGGATTTCATCCATAACTTATAGACCATTTGGAATTTATGGACTTTGAATTATATACATGGACATTAAAATCTAATTGTAATCAATTTAATTAAGCTTGTTTTGGATATGAAACAAAATATCATTGGTATGAATGGTATTTAAACCATATCCTAATTATGTAACAAATATGGTTATATGATAGCTAGGTATTTTTACCTTGTAAAGCTTATTAATATGTGCTTGTGGAGAAGTTAGCACTATGGCCTATCATTTTTCTACTAAGGAAAAAGAGCATAGTTAGTAATCAAAGCAAAAAGGGTGAAGGAAAGAGACATAATGTTAAAAGAAGGCAACCAGTATACCATTTACAATGTATTTTAAAGAAAAGGGGTGTTTTGATAAGATCCCTTAATTTCTATTATTTGATTTAATACTCATGATTATGTAAGTATTTATTTCAGCATATATTTTACTAGCTAAAACCTACTAGAGAAAAGGTTTAGTGACTTCTTACTTAATTTTGTACTTACTATTTTTTATATAACTATTTTATACCCAAGCCTTTTAATGTACTTGTTATCTAGTCCTCCAATCCTAATTGTTAATTATTTCACTAAGTATTATTGTATAAAATTGGGATTTCCTAAATTAAAAGTATAGGTAATACTAGTAGTGGATGTTTTTAATCCATAATACATTACATCTACAAGACTAACTCCTATGGGGTGGCTTTCGAACATTTTGAATTTGGATGTTATGAATGCTAACAACTTAGACCAACAAGGAAGGAATCCACTCGTGCCACCTTTGATTAGCCAACAACTTCCACCAAATCAGTAAGATATATTACTATTTAAACTAATTATGGCATGTAATCCTAAAGGCGTATAGCCTAGTATTATTTTGAAATGACTATGTATAAAGCTATGAGACCAAAAGCATATTTTATTCTATATATTTTAGCATTTTGTATTTATATCATTTTAAATTAGTAAATTTACAAATTCCAAATAACTCTTATAAATTAATCATCCATATGCAACTACATATATGAAAATATATATAATTTTGCTTACATGACATTCTTAGAATTTCTATGACTTACAAAGAAGATTTTAGAAAGAAATAGTTTAGTATAAAATAATATAAACTTAAGGGAACCTTGTATATAATTGTGAATATCATGGAAAAAAACATTCTATGGAATGTTTCTAATTTTAACATTACTATTTCCTTTTACAAACTTCCTTTATTTGTTGTTATGAAATATTACTATAAAGAATTCTACTATCCTTGAGGTATCTTTCATGAGAAAAAAATCTTGAAAAAGTAACCCAAGACTCTGTAAAGGTCACCTAATTTTCAAATAATAATTGGTAAAATATATGAGTTTTACTAACATGATCATGTTCAATTTTATTTGTTTTATGTTTCAATTTACCAATATGAAATAAAAAAAAACCATCATCCCTTCATACATAAGTGTCACAATTTTTATTAGGAAAAATCAATAAACAATACAAATCATATTTCATTTAGTTTAAGAATCTATCTGTTTTCAAAGTTTTCAAAAATAAGAAGTATCTTCTTTTGAATAAGTCAAGTGCATAACGTTTGGAATGAAATAAAAACTTCAAAGTACTAGTTTTCATTTCATATTAGGAAGAAGTTCTATCTTAATTTTTTCTAAAAAGATCTTCTAGGGTTGTTATTTTAACAATCTTCAATGAATATACCCTGCTTCTATTTTTAGAAATGCTCCTTTTTGTCAAACTCTTTCTTTTAAGAAGGAAGAAAAAACTCATAGAGTTTTTGTCATCGTATTCATAGATTTCTTATCCACCACAATGTCTTATAGAAAAGTTTTAAAAAACACAATTGCTTATATGGTTTTCAAATTAGCTTAAAAATTTTAGTAATTTTTCATTCATGTAATTGTTTGATCAATTACAAGTTATTAAAGTTTACAAAGGTAAAATTTAAATCCATAATATATTATTATTATTATTATTATTATTATTATTATTATTATTATTATTATTATTATTATTAAACTACTAATAAAAATTTCCTTAGATCTTTCATTTTTATGGAAACAACAAAAAAAGTTAAAAAAAGCTTGTAAGGATATTTGTATAACATCTTCACACCTATTATGATTGACCAGAATGAGTTATAACAAATCGCTATCTTAATAAAGTTCCTTTAAAAGTCAAGTCTTCTTTTCAAATGACATTCATGTGAAAAGCTCATCATGGAGTCTTTCTCAATAAGGATAATTCTGAAAAATCAATCATGAAAGGCATAACAATAGAAGATAACACTATCATAAAAGTCTATCTTGATTGGTAAATTGACAAAAAAGAATCTTTGGTAATTATTGATGATTAACTTTAATTATAATGATTAATAAGTTAATTGTATGTACCATCTTTAATGTAGTTGTCATTATTACTTCCACAAATTCTATTGATTTTAACTCTTAAGCTAGTGAATATGTCATGGATCTCAAGGAGCTTGCAAGTCATTCTCTACTATTGAATTCATACTTTCACCTCTTCAATCTATGTTGCTACCTAAAGAGTTTTAATCCCATGATCACTATTAACAGGAAGATTGTCTCCATCTCTACTATTACCACCTATCAGTATCTTGAATCTTTGATCTCAAACCTCATACTATTGATCAAAGTTAGATACCACCAAATATAGGACAAAAAATAATAGAATGATTGAAGTCAACTTTTATGAGCACAATCATAAAAGTTTTCCATGATAGGCATAGTGATGAAAGTAGATTTTGATGGGCAAAATGATAGAAATTAACTTTGATAATCATAATCACAAAAATTTTATCATAACCAATTAATGAAAAAATGAATCTTAATAGGATAAAGTGAAAGAAGTCAATTTCAAGGAGAATAATTAGAAAAATGTCAACTTTTCATAGGTTCAGATGTCACATGATCATCTTTAAGAACACAATTGCAAAGTATTCATAAAATCTTCATCGTCAAGAACACTAGTGCTACTAAGGTTGAAGTTTTCAATAAGAATAATGACTGACATGCATAACCTTTAAAATGGTTGATATCATTAAGAAAAGACTATTAAAGGCAAACAAGTATTGAGGTTTGTTGATATTTTTAAAAGTAAATATTTGATCAAGCCATCAATGGTGCATTAGAATTGGCATATTAAAGCCATGAGGTGGCTTGACATTGCTATATTATCATTAAATATAAAAGCAAGCTTCCAAAAAATATTTGAGATCAAATTCATAAAGGTTAATGCCAAATTGATAAAGTTGTTAATCCATGAATAGGGATCCATTGGCACTTTGAGATCAATATATCATAAAGTAATTTCAAGTTAATATAAAAAATGATTAAGTTGATGTCAAAGATTAAATTTGCAAGATACCTTTTGAATCCAATTCTTTATATAATATACCATAATATATATATATATATATATATATATATATATATATATATATATATATGAAATGGTGAATATTTACTTGAAAAGAAAGCCTTAAAAAAGAAAAAAAAATAGAAAGAGAAAAAATAACAAGCCTGCACACACAACCTATCCCAACTAATTCAAAATTGTCTTAAAGTTACCATAATAACAAAGAAAGTGAGATTGGATTTAGTACTCTAAATTGATTTACAAAATTGCTACATACCACTTACATTATGGAAGTTGGTTTCAAGACATATGAGATTTGCAAACCAAGATATTATATCATGGAGTTGTTATTTTGCAAATCAAGTTTGAAGACACATTCAAAAATAGTGCATAATCAAAGATTGAACATGCAAAGTCATTAAGTATTGACCAATATAAAAAAAAATATTTTTTGATGTAATTAAGTAGCATTCATATAAAATATACATAGATTGAAGGTGTAAGCTTACCATCTTTTATATGCAATTTTGCATATTACACTAAAAAAATGAGCAAGCTATAAGACAATTGCCAAAAGATTTTCAAAGACATGTAATGATATGACATTTAAAAAAAACCTCATTCTAAAAATATATAACAAAAAATAAATTTATATTTTGCAATTTTAATGATGTCAAAAAAAAGGAAGAAGGAGCAATGCTTTATTTATAAATATGGTGTAAAAGTGTCCATATTTTAAACTAACTTAAAGACATCAAAAGACTCCAAATTTAATTATTTGAGATAAGTATTCAGAGATAAATGAATTAGTTACTCTATATTTATGGATAAATATGATAAGTGATAGGATAATGTAATAGAGGAAGACTTGATGGAGTTTGAATAGATAAATGAAAAGCAAAAGAAAGGAAAACACATCCAATTAAAAGCAAGGAGTGCTCACTTATGTTAGTTCATGTGAAGAATATAAATCATGGGAAGGTGTTGATAATATTTATCAAAATCATATAAGAATATAAATTAAATAGCAAAAGCTTCATGGGATGAGTGTATGTCATAAGTATAAAATAAATTCGATTTGATCCTTCATATAAAATTGTGTTTAGGTTCATAAATAAATCTTAAGGAGGTATTTGTAGACAATTGAAATTAATCTACTTAATTTCCATCTCATAAATTACAACCAATAAAAAAAGACCATTTATCGATGCTTAAAATCACATGTGAAAAATATGTGAGTCCCTTTGAAAGTCTTTAATAACAAATTAAATTATGCCACATGTACACTATGATTGAGATGAACCTATTAAATAAAACTTATAAATTTACAAGTCAATCAATAAATAAGAAGTCACCATATGTCACAATGTATCATTCCAACCAATAAAATTTTTTAAATAATTACTTTTTAATAAATTTAAAAGCAATAAACATAAAAAAAATAAAATGGTTATTTCTAAGCATTCTTCAACAACTCTATAAATAGAAGGTTCATTTGTGTTATTCTAGACAATAATAAGTCATTAAAAAAAGAGACATGAAGTTCTCTCAAATGTCTACAAGCAAAGATCATAACATTCTAAGTCTAAAGCTTCCATTAAGAACATTTATTCTAAAGTGAAGATTTCAACAACATTCAAGTTCGTGGAACTTTTCATCTACAAAGCCTCTATAAAGATTAAGCTTCTTCATAGCCCTCCCTCAAAGTCAAAACTCAATCTTCAATTTGAGATCAAGCTTCATTGAAACCTTTTATTGAAGCTCAAATTAAACTATTTATATTAAGATGAAGCTTCCTAAAGCCTTCTATCAAAGAGAAAACCTAAAGGATTCATTTATTCTTTTTTTTAAGAATTTAAAATTAAACATTGTACTTTACATCTTCAAAAATTAGTAAAATTCATTTTTTGCATTTTTCTCATCTCATAAATTCTCATTAAGAAATTTCCTATATACAAAAATATAAAGTCATTTGTTTCATTGTTTCAAGTATGACTAAATTGCATGAAAATACTTAAATCAAAAAGCATAATTATAGATTAATGTAAGGTTATGCAAAATGCTATTAAAATTATGATTCCTACCATTCGACATTATTGGCATCTATGGCATATCATGAAAAAATTCCTTCAAAAAATCAGTGAATATTTTGAATCTACGATAATAATGCATCATTTAGGAAATGTTGTTTATGATTCACTAACAATAGATGAATATGAGATGAATTGGAAGAATGTTATGAAAAACTTCATACTTGAGGATAATGAATGGTTAGAAGCATTATTTCTTATATGATAATATTGAGCTTTTACTTATGTAAAAAGTGATATTCAAGCAAGTATGTTTACTACTTAATATAGTGAAATGCATGCACTCTCTTATGATTATGTAATCATCAAACTATTTTGAAACAATTTGTTATTCAGTATGATAATGCATTATGAGACAAAGCAAAAGAAAAAAAATAGTTCGAAGTTTATTTTTATTTTTTAATTACTCTAACATGTACTACAAATTCTTCAATTGAGAGACAATTTCAATCTACTCATGCAAAATTTTTAAAAGTGCAAAAAGAGTTTGTTGGAAAGGTTTATTACTTTATACAAGTCATCTACAAGGAAAATGTTAATTATCATTATAATATTTTTGAAAATATGATAGTTGAGGATAAACCTAGGAAAAGAGTGTTTGAAAACATATTTGATAGGGTACATTGAAATATAAATTGTACATGTCGCCTATTCCAATTTAAAGGGATTATTTGTAGGCATTTCTTTGCAATATTTTTCTAATAACAAATGATAGAAATGCCATGTAAATATATACTAGATAGATAGAAGAAAAATATAATAAATGACACTCTTACATCAAAACTAATTATGATGTCAAACAACTTGAACCTCAAATGAAGAGGTTTAATTCTCTTTGTCAAAAGTTTAATAATGTTATTGAAGTTACTTCAGAATTTAAGGAAATAAGTTCTTTTGTAAAGATCAACCTTGGTGAGTTAATGGAAAAGGTTAGAGCAATGACAATTTTTCTAAGAAAGTTAACTCATTTATCCAAAGCTTCAATTAACCATAATTTAGTGAATTTATGTGAGAAAGCCAATGACTCAAATGTAAAAATCTTAAGTCCTATTCTAGTTTGTCAAAAAGGCTAACTATCATGCAAAAACTTAGTCTCAACATTTAAGAAAATTTTTAAAAGGAAAAATATAAAGGGCAAAGTTTTAATGATATGATATGTTTATTAATTATTGCTTTATTTATTCTTAGCCAAATATTATGTATTTCATAGAATGAATGTATATATAAACAAATATTATGAATAATAATACTCATTAATGATTATACATGTAATTTACATAAGTTTTATTAGTAACAATCACAAAGATTTTAATGATGTAATTTATTATAGCAGGTATTCTATTTATGTAATATAATATAATACCATTTCTTGATATCCATAATGGGCAAGTAAGTGATTGGATTAGTTGACTTTATTCTTGTGTCATATTTACAATATGTAAACTTTTGAAGTGTAAATTCTAGAATTAAGTTGAATGTAACCCTTGAAACTTCAAGTAGCTATAATCTTATATCAACACATAGGTGGCATTTAGTTCGTGCAATCTTTCTTCCAATCTCAAGAATATTTTAAAGGAATGTTGAATTCACATACTTAGTTTAACTTTTTGAAAAATATTATTGAGAATGTTCACATTCTTGAAAATATTTTTAACTCAATATTCCTTCAAAATATTTTCATAGGGTAAGTGGATACCTTACATTCGTAAGATAAAGTTATATTTTAATGATATAAGTAGATTATTTTGCTCATCCTTCTATAAAGACTTTACCATTATTAATACCTTATTTCATCACTATTTATTATAGTTGATCACCTCAAATGACTACTGCTACTACTATCTATTGTTAATAACTATTGCTAGCAATCATCCACCCCTCACCATAAGTGATCATCATCACCTATGACTTTTATTAGCCACCACCTACTACCAATAATTATTACCCATTGTCAATGACTTTTATTAGCCACCACCCATTATTATTTACCACTTAACATGAACCAAATGCTACCTTGAGAATTATCAATATGTTCTTTTGATTAGTGTTTTTTAGTCATTAATAGTTGCATGCATCCATGATATCAAGTTTTACAAATTCCAATAATTAATAATGATTATTTTGTAATAATTTTTTGCTATAAATATGAATCATTCATTACCATAACATAATTTCTTTGAATATTATCATTATCATTGTATGTAAAATTAAAGTTGACCACTCATATTAGCTATTAGGTTATTACAAGATAAAAGTACATAATTTCATTTATTGATTGATATCATAACTACATGAATTTGCAACCATGACAATGTTATATTTTGTGGATTTTTCTAGAAAGAGAGGAAAGTAGTAGATGATTTTTGTTAAAGGTGCAAAAATTGTAAAGTTTCTATCCAAATTTTGGAAATAATGCTACATCCACAATACTGAAAGTGATTATTGAGAAAAAGGCATTACTTTTGGTTGTAAATAAAACATCTTAACTTCTTTCAAAGAATGACATATGTCTATATTATATAACACCAATAAAATATGAAAAAGCTATCATTGAACATATAAGAGAAAACTAATCAATTCATCTATTTCCTTTTAACTAGGTTAACAAAGTCAGATGCATTGAAATTATCATATAAATTATACTTAATTTTATTGTTGCATTACTTTTGTTAGTGTATAGCTATAAATGTAATTTGTGGCTATGTGAGTTGGAGTTTATGTATATTATGATTATGTACTTTGCAAGTGTTTTATTATTCTCCTAATTTACTTTAGCACTTTTGCAAAGTTACAAATAAATCTTATTATAGTTATTATAGTTATTGTATAAACTTTCAATGTTTAAGGAAGTTACCAATAGAATTTAAGTTTCTACCGATTAAAACATTAAAAAGGTTACAAATTTAAACTTATGGATATTACTTTCTCTTTTAAAAGAATATATGAAAACTTTGTTATTACCAAGGTTTAGAAAAATTATTTGAGAAAGTTACCGCTTATATAATTTATTAATCATTTTCTACATTCACATGAAGCATTTGAAAGATTAATTACTATTTACATTTCTCAATTACTTTCAAGGTTTAAAGAAACTACTCCTAGCATTTGAGAATGCCACTACTTAATCTCAAAGTGAATCAAGTTGATCAATAAAATGTGGCACTTATAAAGTCAAGCAATATATTTTTTAACTTTATGAATAAACTTTCTTAAAACTAAAGTAGTAATCAAGATTTCAATTATTTATTTAAAGAAATAGGTAATATTTATCAATTTTTGAGTTGTAACTTTCATAAAGTATAGTAGTATATTTCTTAAGTTATGCTTGTAACTTCTGTAAACCTTAGAAATAACTTTCTTAAACATTGATGGTAACTATTCTATAGTTAGATATTTCCTTGCATGAAGAAGTGATATTTAAAGGGTTGTAATTTTTTTAGCGAAATATAATGACATTTTTAAAGAAAAAAAATAACTTTTCTACATTCAAGTAATAATTATGTTCACAAATAGGGTGAATGAAGAAACATGATCAGTAAAATTTTAGTAATTTTTGAAATTCATATCATACCTATCTTGAAACTTTAAAGTAATTTTACTAATTCTACTTAGTAACTAAGTTTTGAAATATTTCATGGGAGAATGAGTAATCATTATCAATTTTGGATTATAATTTTTTTAATATATGATAGTAACTTTCATAACATAAAATGGCAACTTTCGTAAATCCCTAAAGTAACTTTCCTAAATATGATAGTAATTAAGCTCTTAAATGCTTATTTGTAGAAGAGAGTAAAATTTATCAATTTTATGTAATTTTCTTTAAGTTTTGTAACTGATTTTTCTAAACCATGGAAGAAGCTTTCCTAAACCTTAATAACAACTAATACGCAATCATATATTTATTTACATAAATGCATAATATAATTAGTGAAGTGTAAAAAGTAGTAACTTTTATATAATAAAAAAGGAACTTCTCTAAATTCAAGTTGTAATTAAATTCATAAATATTCTTATGGGGAATCAGTAAAAAATTATTCACTAATGTTACTTCAATGATTTAAAAGAATTAGTACCAATACCATAATTGCAAAAATAAATATACAAATTTAGGATTACCCAAATATAACATAAACTAAGATTTAAAAAATTTACTACAAGCAACTGAATAATTTATATAATCCAAATGTGTTAAAAGTAACAATAATGTATAATTGAGTTATTTTAGGTTAAATGTTACTACCTACACCTAATGCCATTAGACAAATTTATATGATGGCAGACAATGCTACCAATCATGCCTTAATAAATTTTACATCACCCACCTAAACTTTATTATTAGAATGCTCTAACCAACCCCCTAATAAAACCCCAATTATGTCTATGCCAATAACTATGTCCTTTGAACCATGTGCAAGAAACTCTTCTTGTGTTTCATTGGTGGTGCACTCAATTTAGATGATACGTTCCAAAAAATCATCCAATTACACTTCCAAAATAAGATTTTAGTTCATTTTGTGCAATAATCTGCACAATTTTAATAATCATTAGCATGCATGAACATAACCTTTTCCATTAATACAAAAAAAAATTCATATACATATGCTAAAATACAATTGTTGAAATAATTTAACCAAGTAAATCTTGTAGCTTATTGCCTTTCATGACCATATAAAACTCGATACAATAGTTTACACTTACTAAATAATAATATTTGTCATAGTACCGAATAAGAGCTCTAATTTTCTGTCTAGTCCATTCACTTTTTTTATGCCACTGCAACTGATAAATATATATATGAAAAATACAAAAGTTAACAACATGCATGAATTTCATATGAATTTCATAGACAATTCATTAATCATATAATAAAGTCACATCTTTAACTTACATGTCATTGAAAATTCTAACAACATCTCATTTGATCCATAATTGGTGGTTCACAAATCAAATGCCTATCTACATCTTTTTAACCACTTACCAAGAATCTTATTTTATTTCTCATTACAATTGTGATCAACCCAAATTAAATTCTATATAAACTGTTGCTAAAACTCAAGTTTACAACAAAATTTCCTTTTAGAGAAAAACACTAAAAAAATCATATATTGCAATATATTGAAGACTTATTGTGCATGGTATAATTTAGCATTGTAAGGCCTTCTTGCTGTTTTTTCATTTTGCAATTATGAAGTTCCATATACTTAATATACTACACTCCATAATCATGTTTAAGTAAACTAACCAATCAATCATAATGTAACAAGGCAAATCTAATTATATAGTTTAGTTGACATCCTAAAACCTTTTTATTCATAAATTAGGTTGTTGGGGCAACTCCACCTATCTAATCATGTTAGAGAACTTAATCTCCTCTTAGTGGTCTTCATTCTATCAAACATTCAGTACTCTTTCTTAGGTGGTGAAGGCTGTGATAACATCCAAGCAAGCATGTAGAGTACTAAATAAAAATTAGAAACTAGAATATGACAAACTACCATAATACATTGGAACAAATATGCATGAATTGAAAAAATAGCAACCCTTGATCCATTGCAGAAAACCCTCTATTTCTCCTTTTGTTACATTAAACAAAATTTTGTGAATATATGTTTTCAATTAGACTTTGTCAAAGATCAAAAGGAAAAATCATTCATGTTAATAATATTATTACTGATGAGTTGTGAATTTATTAAGAGTTGGATTCATAATTGTTTTCTTAGTTAATATTATCAAGAGAGAAGCAAAATCAACAATGATAGACTGCGAATATCCACCAAATATTTTGGCATTCACATCCTTAAAAGAAATTGATAAAATTTTAGAAACCACATAAAGAGAGATAAACAAAGAAATGGTAGTTAGGGTACTATGTGAATGCTCTTTATTCTTCTTCGAAACAGAGGGACAAAAAGAGAAGAGATTTTCATTGTAGTTCTGAGTTTCGGGTCTCCTTTGCAGGCTGAATTTTTTTTTTTTTTTATTGAAAGCAAATTTTTTTGAGAAGTAAATATACTGCTGAGTTGGTAAAATTTTGCTAAGGTGGACGCAGGCATGAGACAAGTGTTGCAGATTTGTGTATGCAGCTTCATTCTTCTAGCAGCAATGAGCAAAGCAGTAGCTTACCAGACATTTACATCCAACCTTCATGTTTAAAGCAGGAGCATTACCATGGAGACTGATTCAAAATAACATGTTATAATTGAGTTATTGAAGAAATATACATAATACCAAGGAAGGAATATACAAGTTGCTAATTTATCAAATTGGATGAAGCAGATTTTTTTTATATTAATTTAGGGTAAACTACATCACATTCCCCAAAATTTAATCTCTCTCTCACACACACACATATACACAGAGAGAGAGACCTTTCTCCATGTACTTATCCCTCTTTTCCTCCATGTCAAATGTATATTCACCTTCCTTACTCTGAAATGGTAAGGGAGGTGAATATAGATTTTTGAAATAAAAAGGAAAGTAATTATAATTAGGTTAATCCTGAGAAAAGGTCCTATAAATTAAATATATTGTGACATAACGATGAATGATCATTGCACAACTATCCATATGTATGAGAGAAAAAAACCACCCAAAGGGAGTCTCACCATAGGTTTGTGTCTATGAATTTTGTCAAGCCAACACCAACGCGAAACATCGTGATATCTTTAGCATTACCAGTTGTACATACGAGCCGATTCAAATAAAAGCTCTCATCGCATTAACTAATAAATACAAATCTAAACAATATATCATGAAACTTTAATTTCTAGCGTCCCTAACCAACCCAAAATGTTAAACCTAACTTAATACCCTCTAATTCAAATAATCTTAAGTAGGCAAATTTAATGAAGTATCAAATCTAACCACTGGTACAAATTAACCATTTAGAAATCAATAAAGTAGACCTAACAATTGTTTTGAGCTATCCAAATTTGTAATTCGCAATGTGACGTCTATTTAGTATATGCAGTAATTTTTGTCAACCTTAGGCCCCGTTTGATAAATTTCTTTCAATATGATAATTGATATTATCAGCTTGCTCAGCTCCATATTAAAGGATTTTTAGCGATACCGTAAGCTTTTGTATTTTTGTTATGTTATTTGATTCTTGTTTCGCCTGAAAGAGTGTAATAGATCAGCCTAGTTATTATTTCAGACACAAAAGTTGCCTGGAAGATTAACACAACAGAACCATTTTAAAACCTTTTGAAAGAAAATAACAATTCAGAGATATGAGCAGGCGGCGTAGGCAGTTGAAACTGCTATATTTATTATTATTCTCTATTAGCTTAAGAGAACATGTTAGGGACATAACTGATCACATTTCACAGAACTATCACCACTCTTCAGCTCAAACTACATAACATGGACAAAACTACTGACAAATCAGTCATTTGGACTGCAGACAAGTGCGGTGGACAGACATGGACGCTCAGATGCCTGCTGATTTTCCCCTTATGCTTTGCTATCAATAGTCATTGACACTGGCTCCTGTTTTCCTGTAACATTCTGTATCGAGGACAAGAAGAAAATAAGAAACAAGGGAGATGATTATGTCAAATACGCTACCATCACAAAATTTCATAAGATGATAATCATTGCAAACTTGCAGTTCTTACTTGTTCTAATTTATTCATTTTTGCAAATATGCTGCCGTAGAACTGTGCGTCCTTCTTGTTGTACTCTTTCACTTTCTGCTTCAGAATTTTGTACTCTATTTTCACATCCCTAAAGAGATCCATCCATTAATGGTTAAATACAAAGAATTAAATCGGAAAGCAACAGTCAGGATCAATTTCTGTTTGTTAATGGTAATTAAGGATTGCGTTTAAGCCTACAAATATACCTATTATCTGGGTCAATTTCAAGGGCTTTCTTAATGTCCATTTCAGCCAGATCCAAATCCACAAGTTGAATATAAGCTTGGGCCCTCCTGTACAGAGCTTTCACGTTCCTGCTATCAAGTTCCAATGCCTACAAAAAAGAAGGGGCCGGGGGGAGAGGTTGTCAACATAATTCCATTCCAACTCAACTAAGGAGCGCAAACAAAGAGAAACTAGAAACGCATGAAAACAAACCTTAGTGCATAGCTTCTCTGCTTGCTTGTAATCTTTGAGTTTCAGCTTACAAGCCGCATTGTTGAGGTTGCATGTTATTTTCAACACCTTAGTCTGCTGTTTCTCCTCATCACTGAAGGAAGAATCGTACTCAATATACCTTATAGCCTGTCACCAAGAAAAAATATCAAGATTTGTTCAGTCGCTATAATCCCAGATTGGCATAGCCTCGACTTCTACTCAATATACCTTTTCATATCTTTTTGATGCCCTTTCAAATTTCCCCGCTTTGAATAATGCATTCCCTTCTTCCTTTTTCTTTCCAGCTGTCTCAATCTTCTCTTGAGTGTTCAAATCCCAAGATTCTTTTTCCTGTATTCCATTTGATTGATAGTAGTTCATTATATATTATAATTCTACAAAACGCACTATTTTCTTTATGCTGATCAAATCAATAAGGGGAGACATTCTTCTCTCACCTTTACAAAGGAAAGCAGCTCAACCTCATAATATACCGTTGAGTTAGGAGGAACAGCAGCCAACTCTTGAGATGATCCAGATGGACCGAAGGCATATTCAGGCTGCATGGTCACCAATGCAATTTCCCCTTTCTTCATGTTCTTCACGGCTCTATCAAGTCCCGCGATTACTTGTTCTATAGAACAATTACATCCAAAATAAAACTAAGCATTCAGAGTATCATATAAAACCCACCCACTGGCTGTTCATAATCAAAGGAATCCTTGCAAGGAGAGATGTTAAGCAACCATTTAACATACCTTCATCAATTTTGAATTCAAAGGGCTGCTCATCATCATAACCCTTCTTAGAAAAAACAGTCCCATCTTGCAGCTTGCCAATAAATTTCACTGGAAGAAGAATATGTGTATCTAATCAATTACCAGCCCAAATAGCAATAGAGGAATAGGAAGAACAACGATCCACACATCAAAGTATTATAATCAAAACATAATGATTTACCTTGGACAATGGCTCCATCATTTGGACGTTCATATCCCTCTCCCTCCTTCAATGTCTTTTTAAGAACTTTTCCATCCTTGGCAATGTCAGATACAGTCTTCCAAGAGACCAACTCAAGATCTATTTGGAGGGAAGCATTTGGAGGTACAGCACCTTCGTCACCCATTGCTGGCTTTCCTGAATCACCAAATGCATCTGCAGAACTCACGGCAATCAGTAAACTTGTGCTAGAAAACATATGTAAATATACAAACAGATATCCAACCAACATTGCGGTTTCACAGTCAGGAGGACTTTCTCTCCCTTTTCATGGTTTTCACAGCCTTAGCCAGAGCTGGGCAGAAGTAGCCTGCATACAACAAATTGCACATTATGGTTGCTAGCAAAGAGTCCAAAAATGATATGAAGACAACATACAATTTGATGTCATAACACAAACCATCTTCCACAGTGAACTCCACACCATCAGATTTGGAAATAAGAGTTCCATCTTCCAGCCGAGCTTCATATTTAACTGCAACAAAGACAATGGAGAGTTGTCAGCCCAAATGGATCATATCCAACATATACATTAGGATCTTAAATAAGATAGCAGATAGAATAAATTACCAAACACTTCATCACGGTCCTTAGGATTGTCCCATTTCTCTCCTTCCACAAGTACTTTCTTAAGTATTCCTCCATCCTTGCATATATCCTTCACACTTGTCCAAGACAGCAACTCCACATCAAACTGGAGAGTTGCATTAGGGGGAATAGTCGGAGGAGATCCAGACTCTCCATAAGCCAATTCTGGGGGTATCGTGAAAATGGCATTTTCACCCCTTTTCATAGTTTTGATACCTTCATCCCATCCCTTGATCACATGTCCTAGAATGTAAAAAAGAGGGGAGCAAAAAGGGCAAAAGGAATATTAATTATTCTCAGCAGTCCAGAAATAAAATTAATCCTTCCAGATGCCAAATGAAGGACGTAGATGAACAATCAAGCAAAATCATAGGTTGTTACTAGGATGATTTAAATAATATAAAAAGCGCATTCACATAGCGGAATTTGATAATAGTTGATAGGATTTGAGTTGCTCATTACACGAACAAGAGATATTATATTTTGTCAAGTCCATGACATAATTTGATGGTAGTTTCTTGGACATCAACAAGCACGAATTGACATTAATTTAATGCAAGAGAGGATGTCATTTAAGAGGCACTCCTCACAGCATTTTGTTAAACCGCAGTTCGACAATTTGGTCTAACAAATATAATTAAGTTCAGAAGTCGAATCCAGCTAGCATCGAGAAAGGAGATTTATCCAGAAGAGACCTAGCTCGATTAATGTTTGACTGCTCAGAGTTATTAAATCAGCCTAGAAAGTGAATTTTATCCCCCCAAGGATGGGAAGGAATTGTGAACCAACCATGCCGGGCTATATGACATAATACATCAAACCAGTGAAATGAAGGAATCACAGCTAAATAAAGCACAGAAGCATTAAAAATTCTGCATGTAAAATTCTGCACATTTATGACTTCAAGAAATTAAGAAGGTGACACAAGGTGCAGACTAGCTGCAGTCACATTCACTTATCATTATGGCTTGCCTAGAATAGGATCCCAACATTTTAAACTAAATTAAAAACAAGCAAAATTAAAAGCAACCAAAAAGTAAATAAATAAGAGAAACTACAGGGTCTAAAACAAATTATCAATTACCTTGTCCAAGCTTGAATTTGAAGGGGGTTCCCCTGTCGTGGCTGGAATCAAATTGTGTTCCATCCAGCAAAGTCCCAGTATAATGAACTACAGGGAAATTCCATTTCCCAGTTAATTTCATTTATAAACTTAATATAAGTTTAAAATAAGGTAAAAACAATAAATCAGAAAGTTAAATCAATGGCAGACATTACCTTCAACTTCATCCCCAATGATTGGAGTCTCCCATCCTTCACCTTCCTTAACCAACTTCTTCTTTAACCCATTCTTCCCAATTTCCTTCTCCTCTCCAACCTTTGGCATCGGGCAAACCCGGTCTTCCTGTGGAATCTCCATGTCCTCATCGTTTTCCACGTTGTTAGCAGTTGGGAAATCCAAATCGTTGTCCATGGCAGATTCAGTGGAGTTGTAGCAAGATCAAAGAGTGTGCAAGCAAATAATAACGGAGCAAAAGGCCAATTGCTAATCGGTATTTGCAGCGAAAATGGTGGAAGGGCAGACAAATTGTTGCAACGAAAGTAATGCAAAGAGTTACTGATGTCTCGAGCAAGATGGAAAAATGGGAACGGCTTTTATGATGTAAAAGAGAGTGTCTAGAGGGTTTGAAAATCTAAAGTTGTGAAGATGGTTCCAGAAAAACCTCCATTCTTCGGGCAGCGATGATGATGGTGATATCATAAGAAGTCGACCCGCGCAATGTTGGTTTTCCACGCAAAAACACATTTTCCTTCCTTGGAAGGACTAATTGACTTTTCAAGATCCGGTGATCTCGCATTTAAAGAAGAATCGGTGACGGTTATTCTACAATTTGTTTGGATCAGAGACAAAAGACCACTCGGATTTCAATTTGAAATGAGTTCCTTTTAAATCATGTTTCCACTTAAATAAAAAAATTCATTTTATTAAATTAATTTATAATTTTTATATTTTAATAAGGTTTATATTATTATAAAATTTATCAAATTTAATAAAAATTTTATTAAAATTTATTTCATTTAACTTATAACATATATTATATAATAAAATTATCTCTTTTTTAATATTATATTTTCTAATGTACTTCCATAAAAAGGATACATTTATTAATAGATTAAAATTAATATTTTAGACATAATATCAAGATAATAATATTTCTTTATAAATGAATCGAAATAATTTTTATTAAAATAAAATGAATTAAATTCAAGAAAAAGATTGATTCCAATCGAAGCATTAATGTTTGGATGAAAGTTATATTAATAATTTTATGAGTAGTGATCTTTTTTCTTCTATGTAAAATTTATTTTTTTCCCACTTTGATATTTCTTTTTCTATCAAATTTTCTCATATAAATTATTATTTTATAAGTTTTTTTATTATTTTCCATAAGAAGATTATTTTATAAAATTCTATCCCTATAAAAGATGAAATTAGATAAATTAATATTTTATAATGATAAAATTAATAAAAAAATATTTCACAATAAAAATGAGAAAAATTGAATTTCATTGTAAACGAAAGAAGGAGATTTATTCTAATTTTATTATTTTGTAATATTTGTAACCTATTTATTTTTCTAATTTTGTGATAGTTGAAAATTTATATAACAAGTTAAAAATTTATACTTTTTAATACAAAATTTGTTGGTTGAAGTTGTAATTTTTTTAGATTACTTACAATTTTAATTCTAATATATAAATTGATCTTACTTGGTGCCCTTTATATTTTATTTATGTCATTGTGATATACAATTTGAATTACATTTAGTGCAGATTAGTAATTTTCATCAAATTAAAAATTAAAAATCCTAATTGCCACACATAATTTCAATATAACTTTAAGTCGCTAATACGAAGAAAATTAGTTGATTATATGATGTTAATAGTGATAAATATTAATATGTTAAATGTTATAATGGTAATTGCCTAATTAACTATCTAAATACCTTGCAACCACCTTACTTAGGGAAACTCTTATATATCATATATACTATACCTTTACTACTCATGTTATTTTTCTTTATTATACTTATTGACTTGACTATTGGTGATTGTCCTAACTCATCTTATGGCTAATCATGATCATTCTAAAGATATCATCCAAACATGTTTATAAACTTTACTTAACTTTTTTTTTTACAAATACTTATTTTCTAAAAGACATATGGCTTAGAAAGATTTCCTTGGACAAAAATTTGAAAACAAGATAATGGTTGATAGGAATTAACTTTAAAAACTACTTTAATCAAAAGATGGCCATTGTGATCATGGCTTATGAGAGAAAAACCATTAACACTTGTGAAATTTTCTTGAAACATCAATTTGAAAACCTTTCTTTAAAACATTGTGTAATGTAAAGTTCTAAGATATGGAACCATATTTTTTCCTTGGAAAAACCATAAGTCATGTTGACTCTTTTGAAAGAAATGATTACTTTTGATATTTGATTAAAAATGATCTTGAAAACAGACATTGGATGTGTTTATTTGAAGACCATGAAAACAACAATTGAGAATCATTTTAGGAAATTTATGATAGAACTTTTTTTAAATATTGAATGAAAATCAATAGCATAAAAATTTCACTTCTTCCATGAGAAAAAATTAAGAGCTTGCTTTTTGCTTGGAGGAAGACATGATTGATTTTAAATTTTTTGAAGTCCCATATGAAAGTTTTGACAAATAGGTTATGGTACAACCCCTAAACTCTTTGTATAAAGGTAGCAAATGTATGATTAAGTTTATATATGTATATGATGTACAATACTGCATGTTTCATCATCTTTCTATTTCTTTAAATGATTAATGTTTTTATGAAGAGGCTAGTTATGAAATAAATAAGGGAACCCATGGAATTGTAAAGGACAAGGAAAGGAAAATGGTTTTCATTTGCATCAAATGTAAATATATATTTTTAAGTTTGAAGGTATTTACTTATGTACTATATAGACATGTATTTTGAAATAGACTTGTCAAATGGTTTTGAAGAAATATTTTAAAGAAATATTTCTAACTTGATTTCAAAGAAAGAAATTAGCATTTTTGAATTTTAAGGAAAGTATATTATCTTTAAAGTATTTAATAAACAAAATATGATCTTCTATTTTTTTGAGTTTTTATAACTTGGTTTTATTTTGTTGTGTTAGTTTCATTATTTGAATATTTTCTTTTAGAAAAAAAAACTTAATTCTTTTTCAAGAACCAAAAAAGTTCTTCATTGATTTTCTTTCTAAAATATGTTTCTAGTTTCTTAAGGAATTTTATGAAAAAGATAGTCATACAATTTTTTGTATCTAAGTTATATTTCAACTAATTTCTAATCAAATAAAGAAAATGTCTATCTTGGAAAAGAAGCATTTAAATTGTGTATTTTTTTTATTTTCCAAAATAAGTGGAAATTATTATATTTCTAGTTTCAAAGTTTCTTTCAAAAAGAAAAAAAAAAAGAGGTTCTTTGATGTTTCTATTTTTAAAAGGTGACTCCATCTAATATAAATCTCTTTACTTATTTTCTTTCAAAAAAGGTTTTTTTCCTAAACTTTTATATATTTAAAATTATTGAAGTTGATTATTTATAAATGAGATTCTATCAATTAGAATTTAAATTTTTATAGATAAAAGGTTGAAAAGAAATATATGTATATATTATGTATATGAGAAAAACTTAATGAAACCTCTAAACTTGAATTTTTTGCATATTGCATACTTTAAAAAAATATTAAATTTTCCAAAATGGTTAAAAAAGCTTGTAAAGATGCTTGGATGATTTCTTTACACCAATTATGATAGTTCAAAAATAGGTTATTATTAAAATGGTATCAAAGCATGGTCTGGGCCAAGCTATGAAATTTGGTCTAATGCAAATAAGGGATCATTAATCATAGTCTGAGGAATAGTTGAAGTCTAGTATAAAATAATTAGAATAAATGTCATACTAACTCACTAATGATCTTAAAGGTTCCATCAAGAGTACTAGGTATCTTTTATTTCTGATGTAAGTTATTTTATAAGATATGGTGAGGATTAAGACATATTTGTGTAAGCTAAAAAATGAAGAATCTATAAACTCCTATAGTGATAAGAGTAGTAATGACTAAGAAACCCGAATTAAGGCTGTTGCTTTATAATAAACTTTAGAAAAAGTACTTGACTAGGGAAATTAAAATAGAAATAGGTGATCCTCCTCCAATACCTCACCAAGATAAGTTGTAACTAATTTATGAATTTTTGAAACTAAAATCCCTAAGTTATGATGGTAATGATCCATCAATAAACCCTTTTAAATTCTTTAAACGAATAAAAAAGTATCTATAAGATGTTAAGATGCAATGAAGCCATGATGGTAGAGTTAGTTGGACATTAATTAGAAGACATAGCATATCAGTGGTATAGCTAGAACATAAGGTTAAGAATTAGAGGTGATAACTCGATCACTTGGAAGTAGTTTCAAGAAAAACTTATAGATTGATTCTTACCTTTTAGTCTTAGAGATGTAAAAGGATGTGAATTTGAATAATGAACCTATGGATTGATGATAATAGCACAATATGATGCCTATTTCACATAACTTTCATGATATGCTGGGCACTTGGTAAAAGATGAAGGCAAGAGTGAATTGATTTTTATACAAATTTTTGTGATTACTACTGTGATCAGATTAATGTTGCTAAGAATGCTACTTGCAAGCAAATGTTGAATTTGGTAATAGAAAATGAAATATACTTTAAGGAAAGGTATGAGAGAGCAATAGGTTCCAGAAGAAAAAGAGTAAGGGTTGAAGGTGGGAGTAATAGCAATAAAAGGCCAAGTAAGAGTGTACATAATACTTAAGCAAATAGACAACTAAGGAAAAAGAAATTTCAAAGGTAAAGAGCTTATCAAGGTATAAGTTGTACCATAAGATTGATAAACACACCAGGAAGAATTTATTTAGTGTTAAATCCACTAAATAGACATCTTTTTTGCATTCAATATAATAAAAATCACATTAAACCATGCAAATCATTTTTCAAGTGCAAGTGAATGGGACATCTAGTTCTAGAATACCCAGTGACTCAATATAAAGTTAATGTTATGCCTAATACTTAAAATACCAAAGTTTCCATTTCTATTAGATCACTAATGGTGCTTAGTAAAGGAGTACAAAAAGGTGGAAAGAAGGAAATAACTAAGATCTATGCTAGAGTATTTACCATAAAAAGATAATAGGCATAAGCTGCAAATGCTATTATAACACACACCTTACTAGTTGAAAATCTTTATGTAAAGTTTTGTTTAATTTTAGAGCTACCTATTCTTTTTTATCCTATGAGTTAGCAACAAGAGTTACGAAACCTAAGGAAGAATTGGATAACATTATGACAGCCACTGCCCTAATAGGAAATGTTATAATAGTGACTCATGGAGTTAAGGAGTGTAAGATTAACTTAGATAATTGTCTAATCAAGGTAGATTTAATAATATTGAATATAATGGACTATGATGTTATCTTTAGAATAGATTAATTATCTTAGTATCATGCTTATATAGACTATTAACATAAGACATTGACATATTAGCTAAAGGAAAAGTGTCACAAGTGTTCCAAGGTGAAAGAAGAGTGGAGATACTTACTTTTGTCTCTTATGCAAAAGTAAAGAAATTTATTAACAAAAAGTGTGTAATATAAATAGCTGCTATAAATAATTTTAAGAAAGAAAAACCCAAAGTTAACAAAGTTCTTATGGTGAATAAGTTTCAAGATGTTTTCTCAAAAGAATAGCCAATATTGCTGCTGATTGAGAGATCAAGTTTACAATTGATGTAATTACCGAATGGCACCAATAAAATTAGAAAAGTTGAAAAATCAATTACAATACTTAATGGATAAAGGTTTTATATAGCCTAGTACTTTCCCGTGAGGGTACACCTATGCTATTTGTTAAGAAGAAAGATAGATCATTGATATTATGTATCAACTATTAACAATTAACTAAGGTCACTATTAAAAACTAGTATCCTTTACCTCGAATAAATGACTTGCAACTTCAAGGCACTTAATGTTTCTTGAAAATTAACTTGGAATTTGAATATCATTAAGTGAAGATTCAAAAGTAAGGTATTTTACAAATACCACTTTATACTAGTTGTGGACATTACGAGTTCTTAGTGATGTTTTTTAAATTAAAAAATGCACCAATAACATTTATAAATATGATGAACTAAGTTTTCAAACCATTTTTTAACATATTTATCATTATATTCATTAATGATATCTTGGTGTATTTGATAAGTGAAGCGAAGCATGTGTAGAATCTACAGATTATTGAAGAATTTACAAATTGCCTTGCAAACTCTAAAAGAACATTAGTTATATGCTAAGTTTTCAAAGTGCAAGTTTTTTATGAAGAGTATTTGTTTCTTAGGACATGTAATTTTAGAAGAAATACTCTAAATAAATACACAAAAAGTAAAAGTTATAGCCAAATGGCCAAGACCTATAACTATGATGGAAACATATAATTTTCTTAGATTTATTAAATATTATAGAAAATTTATGAAGGACTTCTTAAAGATTACATAATCAGTAATTGAGCTGATATGAAAAGAAGCCAAGTTCATATGGAGCTATGATTGCAGAAAGAGTTTCCAAAAATTAAAGGAATGTTTAATGTCTACACTTATGTTAAACCTTTAAGTAAGACTAAGGGTTTAAAGGTTATATGGTGTATTAAGATATGTGTTGATGCAATATGGAAAGATTGTTACTTATGCATTAAGATAATTAAAGAAAGTAAACTATAGCCTATAAGAACTTGAATATATGACAATAAAAGTGGATGGAATAGTAATGAAATATAATTGTTCTATCCATTACCATCCTAGAAAGCCTAATATAGTAGTAAATGCCTTAAGTTAAAAAGCTTTAAGGAAAAAAGGAAGTGTACAGAAAGGAGAAGTTCATAAAGAAGTAGCTAGTATAAAGATACAATCCATAATAGTAGAACAAATAAAAAAAGATTTATTAAAAAACTCTAAGTATGATCAATTGAAAAAGAAGGCAATGGTAGAAAAGAAACCCACCTAAATACTAAAGATAAGGGTGTGATAGGAAATAAGAGGACATTATGGGTTCTTGAATCAATAAGGAAGGAAATCTTAAGAAAAGCACATAAATTGCCCTATACATTGTATCAGGGTGCAATGAAAATGTATTGAGATTTGAAGTTTATTTATTGGTGGAAAGGAATAAAAAGAGATGTAAATAAGTGCGTGATTAAGTTTCTAACTTGCCAAGAGGTTAAAGTAAAACACTAATGCCTTGTAGAACTCTACTAGAATATTTATATTCCTAAATGGAAATAAGAAAGCATTGTAATGGACTTCATCACTAGATTACCAAGAACTAGTAAAAATTATAATTTTATTTAGGTGATCATAAATCATCTTACAAAAATAACATATTTCTTGTTAGTAAAGATAACAATCTTAACATCTCAATATGCTTTAATTTTTTTAGGATAAAATCATATTGTTACATGGCATGTCGATTATAATTGATCACATAACACAATTTATATCACATTTCTGGCTGCTATTTGAAAAGGCATTGGGAATGTAGTTACGCTTTAGTATAACATTTCACCTACAAATGGACATACAATTTGAGAGAATGATTCAGAAATTAGAGGATATGCTTAGAGCTTGTACAATAAATTTTGAAGGAAGTTAGGAACAGTATCTACCACTAATAGAATTTGCTAATAGTAATGGTTATTAAGCAAGCATTTAGATAACTCCATTTAAAGTATTGTAGGGCAAAAAATGTAAATATTCTATAGGTTAATTTGAACTAGAAAAGCCAAAAATGATTAAACCAAACTTGGTAGAATATGCAATAAATAGAGTTAAAATTATTAGAGAAAGACTACATGTAGCTTAAAATAAACAAAACTTTTATGCTAATACACACTGATGAGAATTGGGATTCCAAGAAAGTGAGCGTGTATTCCTAAAAGTATCACTAATTAAGGGAGTAATGCATTTTGATAAAAAAGTAAAGTCAGCACCAAGGTATGTTAAGCTTACTCAATAACAAAAAAAGTTGGTAAGGCAACATATCAGTTAGATTTACCTAAAAGCATAAAAATGATACATCCTATCTTCTATGTATCAATGTTATGGAAGTTTATCCGTAATGAGTCCTATGTGTTGAAAGAAGAACATATGAAACTAGATCAAAAGCTGACCTACATAGAAAAGCCATTCAAAATAATAGATAGACAAGTTAGGAAGTTGTGATTTGAGGAAATACCAATGCTCAACATGGTTTGGGAAAAACATGGTGAATTGGAATTAACTTGGGAATCAGAAGTGGACATAAGAGAAAAATATCTAGAATTATTAAATAAGATTCCTTAAAGCTTTTACATAAGCTGTTGATGATTAAGTATTTTCTTATGTTGTTAGTAAAAATTTAAGGACAAATTTTCTTTAAAAGGGTAGAATTCTAACACTCAGTAAAAATCCAATACATACAAATTGATAGAATTAGATTAGAAAGTATTTATGAATGGGTAATTAGTAGAACTACTCATTAGTTCTTGTAGGAAAACTTTAGTAGGAATTGTTTAGGAAAAATTAAAGTAATTTTAGAATTATTCAAGATCCAAGGTTGATAGAGTTTTGGAGTATGGTAAAATTTTAAACATTTGTTAGCAAGTGCACTATTTTGTGATAGTAAAAGGAGAAGATGACTAGACATTGGAGCATGCAAGTAATTTACAAGTAATTTTCATAATATGGTTTTATTAGAAAATTTGAAAAGATGATGATTTGGATGAGAAAATATTATTTTAATGTATTATAGCATGTGTTGTTTTGGTGATCAAGTAAAAAGCTTCTAATGCATTTATGATGTAAGCTTAATCATAAGCTTAGTCATCACATAAGATAAGCATGCATTAACTGAGAAGGAATATTCATGGTATTATAAGATTTTAGTTGGATTTTACTTCAATTTTAAAGACAAAAATGTGTAACTATAGAGTGAGAAGTTGTGTTCCTAAGCATTCTTCATCTTCTTTTACACTTCTTAGTGATATTATGATAATTCCTTGAGAGTTCTTTCAAAATTGTTCAAAATAAAACCTTATTATTATTATTATTATTATTATTATTATTATTATTATTATTATTATTATTATTATTATTATTATTATTATTATTAACATCATCATCATTATCATCAAAGTGAAGGTTTATTCATAGGTTTTTTCAAAAGTTCTCGTACTAACATGGTTGTTTTTAGTAGATTAGAACTTAAATCATAGGTGTAAGAAAATCAAGCAAGTAAGATCAATTAGATGAGTAGATATCAACTAATTTTCTTCTTGCTTTTCTTTTAAGAAGATCGCTTTATATAAGATACATATGTGTTTTGATTGATGGTGTGTTAAAGCCATGATATCATGGGGGATTGGTTTGAAAAAGTGTTTTTATAAAGCTTTTATTTGAGATGCTAAAAGTGATTATTTGATTTCCATTTCTTTTTAAAAAGGAAAAGTTTTAGAAAAGGATTTGAGAAAATTTTAAAAAGAATTTCTTGAAAAATATTTATGAAAATGATTTTTCTAATTATCACTTGAAATAGCAAATTTTCGTAGAACAATATTTTATTCAAAGGAGAAATAAAATTCTTGTTGGAAAGATAAATATAGCTCAAGGTTTTCCTAGAAGCATAAATCGTCATTTTTGTGTTAAAACTAAGCATATCTTATTCTAAACCCTAGTATTGATGTTTTATGATGGTTACATCAAAGTTTTTAAGTGAAGATCATGCTTGAAACCATAGATATAACTTATAGTTATCTTGTTGTTTTAGTAAGAAATTTTCTCTTTTTATAGGAAAAACTTGTTATACTATGTTCTATACTTGTAAGGAGATGTCATTAAATATTTATATCAAAGTTTTGAAGTGAAACATGTTTGAAAACTTGCTTGAATGATTTTAGTTTAATGTTAGAAAACAACATTAAAAAGTTGTGTTTTCAAGAAAAAAATTATCTCCTTTAAAGTGGGTTTCTAGTAAAACATTTTAGTTACTTGTGTAAATTGTTTTATGAAAGAAAATGATTGAAAAAAGGCCTTCTAGATCACTATTATATGGTTGGAAAATTTTGGAAATTTTCCTAAAAAATTACATTAAAGTTTATATTTAAAAAAAAAGTTACAAAGTGTTTTATTAGGTGATTGTTTGGATAAGTTGTGTAATATATTTTATGAATGAAAAAGGTTGGAAAATAACATTGAATGACTTCATTTTAATTTTGGAAATCTTTAGAAAAATTTAAGAAAAATTTGCTATTTTAGATGGAATTTTCACATTTAAGGGTGATTGTTAAAACCTTGTAAGAGTTTGGGATTATTTTCTTGACTGTTTGATGTTTATATATGGTGAAAGAATATAGTTTTGTTATTGCTACATAACATTCTTATGTTCTTGATTAAATGAGGAAAAATAATTTTCTTACTTGGTAAAATAGTGTGCAAAGATTAGGGTTAAGTATGCTTAAGTTTGATAGTTATGGAACTTGGAAAATCCAAGTTGTATCCTTCATAGTTTTGCTATAAAAATTGTACAAAGTATGTTTATTTTTAGAATAAAATCTTCATTTTTTATATTATACAGATGTATGAAGTTAATGGTCTAAAAGTATGCTTGAACATTAATGGAAATGCTATGAAAAAGTGAGTGGTACTTTACAAGTTTCCATAGTAGAAATGTGAGTTTGAAATGATAAACTACAGCATGGTTTTTGTTGAGAACTAATTTATGAATCATAAATGCATTAATGAGTTTATATACAAGGATATTTGTGAATGTTAATGAATTCTTCCATGGAAATAATCTAGCATGTCAAAATTGAAGCATAAATGCTTAATATGGTGATAAAAATGTGACAAGTTAACTATAAATTCTTTCTTGCTAGATTGCATTCTATTTTATATTATATTATGATTATGATTAGAGGATAACATTTTAACCTTATCCTATTATGTGAAAAAGGGCTACAAAATGCCTATGTGAAAAATAAGTTAGTGATAACTCCATGTGAAATAGGTTAGTTAAAGCCAAATGTGAGCAAGGCTTGAATGCCTATTTGATTATTGGCTTGAAGCCATATATGATTATTAGCTTGAATGCCATATCTAACAAAGTGACAATATTGTGATTATGTGAACTTCATAGAAAGCTTAAGAGATTAGTTTAACATCCTATATTCTAAGTCATATTGAATGATGGGTGGGATAAAGTTAGCCTGAAGGAGCAAATTCATACATAGAATAAGGTTAGTTTGGAATAATAAGGAGGAAACCTTTTATGTCACCTAGCCATTTAATTATTAATTGAATGATTATGTTTCACTTGTGATTATATTATGTGATCGAATCATATCTAACTTTTTAGTAATGCAATATATAGAATTGTTGAATTCTAAATATGTGGAAAAGATTTGTAGTAAGAAGTGGTTTAATATATTTGATTTTTCTTAATTAAAATCAATTAGAAATTGTGTGATAGCTACCTCACTATATAATTTATTACTCACTCTACTTGTGGATATATATTGCAAATACCTTTCCTCATGGCTCAACTTGAGATTATAAACATGCAATGGCATCTTAATAATACTAGGTATGACAATTTCAAACAAGAGTTCTATTTCAAACTTGTGATTTATAAGGATGGTAATGTCTAGCAATGGGCATAAAGTTACTAGGGTTTAGCCTCAAAAGCTAGACCCTATCTAGATGTTTCTAAAATAGCACTTAGTAGACTTTGGCTACTAAGTAGCTTCTTAGAACTTAATTCCTAATAATCCTTTAATTGTTGTTGGAGTAGTTGATGTACATGCATATGATTATGAACCCTGTGACCCTTCTGTGTTAGCCTTAATGTTCCTAGGCAAATCACTTATACTCTTAACTACACTATTAGCCCTAATAGTAGTAGAGCCGTCATCCTATATCCTAGTTACCAAGGACCCTGTTGACTCTAATATTGATATCTTTCTTGAGAATTCGGTGAATATTTAGTTTGGATGATAATTATTGCCTTGTTTTTGTTTTAATGTCTATGTAATATTAGTTTTTGACTATTGTAGATTAGTATGAAAGTTTTGACAAAAAGGTTATGGTACAACCTTTAAACTCTTTATATAAAGGTAGAATATGTATAATGAAGTTTATTTTTATATATGATGTATAATACTACATGTTTTATCTGCTTATTATTTCTTTAAATGATTAAAGCTTTTACTAAGAGGTTAGTTGTTAAACAAACATAGGGTCCAATGGAATTTCAAAGGAAAAGGAATGGAAAATGGTTTTTCATCCACATTAAAAGTAAACATATATTTTTGAGTTTGAAGGTATTTACTTAAGTACTATATGGATACGTACTTTGAAATAGAGATGTCAAATGATTTTCAAGAAATATTTCTTACTTGATTTCAAAAAAATAAATCAAAATTTCTAAATTTTAAGGAAAGTATGTTCTTTCTAAAGTATTTAATAAATCAAATAAAATATTTTAATTTTTTGAGTTTTTCTAGCCTATACCTATTCTATTATGTTCGTTTCATAGTTTGAACTTATAATTTTAGAAGAGAACTTAATTCATTTTAAATAATTAAAAAAGTTCTTCATTGATTTTACTTTTAAAATATCTTTCTGTTTTCTTGAAGAATTTCACAAAAAAGATGTCATATAATTTTAACCATTTCTTAATCAAAAAGAGAAAATGTTTGATTTGCAAAAGAAGTATTTAAATTTTATATTCTTTATTTTCCAAAAACAAAGGAAATTATTATATATCTAATGATAGAGTTTTCTTTAAAAAGAAAAAAAATTGACTTTTTTTATGTTTCTATTTTTAAAAGGTGATTCTGTCTAATATAAATTTGTTTAATTATTTTCTTTAAAAGAAGTTTTTTTAAACTTTTATAATTTTAAAATTAATGAATTTACTTATCTATAAATGAGGTTCTATTTGTTGGAATTTACAAAAAAATGCATTGAATCTTATTTGTTCGAGAAAAGCTATTTATTGATAAAGGTTTAATATATATATATGAGAAAAATTTTAGTGAAACCTCTAAACTTGAATGTTTTTGCATATTGCATGTTTTCATAAAATAATAAGTTTTGCAAAATGGTTAAAAGGGCTTGTAAAAATTTCCACTTAATAACTTTATGCTTATCATGATGCTCTAAAAATGGGTCATGATAGTATGAAACTTAATATGAAAGCATTAAACCCCTATTCTTATAGGTTTTGGCTAGCTAAATGTATGCAAAAAGAAACACTTACAAGATTATGGAAATATATGAAATGTGTAGTTAAGTGTTTAGGTTTACAAAAGGGTAAATCTAATCAATAAATTTTAAGTATTATATGTATTTGATTATGCTAAAGTTTACTCACTAAGCCCTGAACTTACTTCTCCATGTTTTTTCTTTTATAAATAATCAAGTTAATTCTCCACTACTACATTAGATATAAGCTCTCAAAAGTACATTTAGCATGGCTTGGCCAACATTAGATATTTTGTTATAGATGTTTTTAGGTCCTTATTTGTATTGGGAAAAATAGTAGAAAGATAGTATCTTGCATCTTCCAAGGTCAGTTAGGTTAGCTTATTCTCAAGCTTGATGAACTATAAGCAAACCTAACTCCTTTTAAAATTGGATTATATTTTACTAATTAAGATTAATGCCTTTCTTATGAATGCATGAAAATTTTCTCATGTACCCTTGTATGCTTTATTATGTTAGAGTACGGATGTAGATTAAGTTGGTAGAAATTAAGATGCAAGTTCCATCCCAGTCATAAGTAAGGTTGGGTCATGACATTTACTTACTTTTATTTGCTTGTCCCTTTAATTAGAAGTTATTTGTGCATTCTTCTTCCCTCATAATATCATCCATAAGTGATCTTATAAATCTTTCAAATACTTAAGCTTTTATCACACTATTTCAAACATCTTATTATTATGGTTACCAATATTTTACTATTCTTCTTTCTTTAAAGCCTTTTAATTTAAAATTAGTTATCAAAATATAAATCTTAATTCTATTAGGTGTAACATTTAGCTCAAGTGGTGAAAACATCCTATAAATTTGGGTCCTAGGTGTGAGACTTGCAAAATAAAGAAAAGACACACCAATGCTTAAGTTAGTATAAGTAAGGAAAAAGAATAAGTACAAAAGAGTATTAGATCTTGAAGATAAAGTGAGTAGTAAAGGGTACTATATATAGAGCATGGGTATGATGCTAAAAGATAGGGTTATAATTATTATTGTTACTTGCCCTCCTTCCATCATGATATTTTAAAGAGGAGGTTTCAATACCTATAGAATAGAAAAATGAAGAACCAAAGGTGACACTTTAAAGAGGCATCCTTTAATTAGGTTAATATATGTCATAATAGAAAAATATAAAGCATAAAGTACTAAGTAAGGATGAATATTCAAGAAATCAACTCAAATGCTAAAGGATTTTTACCTAAGTTTTGATATAGTGCCAAAAGTGTGTAACTCACTTGAGATTTATATTATAAGTTTATAGCTTATTTATTTAATTCTTAAATTATTACTTTCTATCTAACTTTCTTAACTTTTGCTAAGTTGATTAGGCATTGCCAAGAGATCTTATTATTCTTCTTTTGCATATGGGCTTATGTGTGGTGATCAATTGTTTAGGTCAATAATCTACCAAGAATTTTTTAGTATCCTGCCATGTTCTGATTTAGTTCTATGGAAAACTTGGATCTAATCGCACCAATTATCTAATTGGACTCCCTTTGTAACCAATGATTATGGTTTATCATGAAACATCATTAGCAAAAACAAAATCAAAAATAAAGAGCATACTTATTAGTTAGATTAGGCAATGATAATGTTTCCTATGCAAATATGAAAAAAAACCATTATTAGTAACTTATCACTAGAAAATTGAATTTTTTGGCCTAGGAAGCCTTTTTTCTCGATTGTAGTGATCATTTAAAAAATTAAAAATATTAATGTAAAATTTTAGAGCTAGTGATGCCTTTTCCCCTTGTCATAATGGATAAGAAAGGAAAAAGACCTTTTTCAGTTTAGAAGTATGGTTAGGGAAGCCACAAACAACACTAATGACAAAAATCCTGTAGATTTGGGTCCTAAATCTATGACCCACAAAATAAATATAAGACATTTTGATGCCAAAGTCAGTATAAGTAGGAAAAAAGTATAAGTAAAAGAGAGTATTAGATCTTGTAGATAGGGTGAATGGTTGGGTACTATATATAGAATGTGGGTATGATATTGAAGGGTATGATTATAATTATCGTTGTCAAGTGGTATATAATGCTACTTGAAAGCTTTGCCTTTTACATCTTAAGATTGATCTTAGGACCATGTGTGTGTATGTCTAATGGTTTAACTAATCCTGCCATTACAAAAAAAAAAATAGGTGTTTTATTTGGATAACTATCTTACATTAATTTTGATTTTTTTATTTTATGGATTTTTTTAAAATATATTTCAAAATTTTTTAATAAATTTTTGAATATTTGTATCAACATAAATCTATTTATCATATATATATACATAGATACATTATATATACATACATACGTGCACAAAATTTCTATTTATTCTCTTCTCATTTTATTTTGTTCAAAAAATTATTATTTAACTTGTTGTTTTATTTTTAAGTCAAATTAAATCACCTTTTATTGTCAAAATATATTTTTTTATCAAATATCTATTTACTCTACATGCTAAAGTAATGATTTATCTTTTGTTGCGCTATGTTTTACTATAAAAGTTAGTTGATATATTTTTTGTTTGTAAGTTGAACAAAAAAAAATCCTTTAAAACTCATTCAAAATATAACTTTGAGCTCATGCTTTAGCCTATTGAATATGTGGTTATTTTTGTGAATAGCATAAAAAGTGGGAATGGGAGAAGTAAAAACTATTACTTCCATAGTAGGTAACTAGATTAATTAAACATGCTATATGCACCAAAAGTGGATTCTAAATCTTTTATATATATTGAATTGAACTTTACAAATTTACTTTATCATTTTATATTTAATTGATAGCTCTTAATTTATATTTGAAATCTAATTTCGAATCTCACTTTCAATATATATAGCATTACTATAGATTAATATTAGTTATCCATCTTTTTTATTCTTAAATCCTATGATTATCACATTTCCACTGAATGTAGATCAAGTTATCTATACCCACACTCTTAACTTGGGTAGGGTAGTATTAGCCTTTTCTTATCCATTAAGTAACTTGATGGCATAAGTGTTATAATAATTGATCATTGGCATTTTAATTGATTATTTGATCTTGATTATTGACCGATAATTTAGAATTTAATCTTCCTGTTATTTTATATTATAATTATAAAATCTTATTTTGAATTTAAGTTGATGGTTAGGAATTTAAGGAATTTATCCATTGTAAAAAATTTGGAGATTTCTACAATGGAAATGCTGAATTGTTGTATGGCATGAAACATGATTTCAATCCCTCATAAGCAATGAAAAGGGAATAATTTGAACTTTGTAAACATGCCCTTCAAAACTTCACTTTTTCAACTTGAAAGCTAAATATTAATTTAATTATATAATTACACATGCTATTTTTAATAAAAATATCTAAAAATTGAAATCAAAATTATTTATTTTAACTTTCTAGTATTTTTTTATCAATTTTAAAGTACAATATTTCAAATTAAGATTATATTAATTAAGATTTCATCAATGTTTTATGTTGTTCATTTGTTGTTTTCATTTATTTTATTAACTTCATTATAATTTTTTTATTTACTTATATTATTTACAACTCAAATACCATCAAGTAGCATAGATATAATACAATATATTTTCTTTTATTATAAAAATATTTAAATAAGTTAAGAATTTTTTTAATTGAATTAATTTACTTTATATTATAATTTTTAACTCTCATTACTTTACATTTTATACATTATTTCTCTTTTGTTATCTGATCAATTACTTGATTTTCCTTTTTCCATTTCATGTTTACTCCTATTATTAATATCTTGAGTACTGATATCACTAAATTATATAAATATAGCATGATATATTTTATTTTTATCACAAAAATATTTTAAATAAGTTGGAAAGTATAAATTGAATAAATTAATTATATATTCTATTTTTTTAAAAAAATTCAAAGTTAGAATTAAATTTATTTATATAAATTTTGTTAGTATTTTATTGATATCAAATTTGAAGTGGATGTTATGTTTCATAATAAATAAATATTAATTAAAATTTTACAACCCATGCATTATTTCTCTTTTATCAACTTTCTTATAAGTTTTTCCATTTTCCTTTTATTTACTCATATTATTTATAATTTAGATACCACTAACTACATAGATATAACATAATATGTTGTATTTTTATTATGAAAATATTTTAAATAAGTAAATTTTTTTATCAAATTTAATTGATTCAATATATATTATACTTTTATATCTTATTACTTTATAGGTGGCACTTTTTCTTTTTTTTTATGTAATATATGTTTTTCTTTTTTCTTTTTATATTCACTCATACTTTTTACAGATTAGATGCTAATATAAATAAGTAGCATAAATATAGTATTATATATCATATTTTTATTATAAAATATTTTAAATAAATTAAAAATTTAACATCTAAAGTATTAATTAAATTAATCAATTATGTGCTATATTTTTAATATAATTGTTTAAACATTTAAAATTATTTATTTAAATTTTATCAATATTTTTATGATATGAATTTTTAAATATTATGTTTCAATTCAGATACATATCAATTGATTTTTCCAAAGATGTTACGATCCGAGGGTTTTAAAATTATAAAAAATCTCATCATTCGTAACATTTTTTTTATAAGAAGGATTTCATTAAAATTGTATTTATAAATATTTTACGTTGTCTTTTTACATTCATTTAGAAGAAAACTCTTTATCTTAAATTCTTCTTCAAACATGATTTATATATAATAGATGAATTCGTAAAACTAAAGTTTTGTTTCATACATATAATTGAAACTAGTTGATTGTGTAAGAAATATTTTATAAAATTATCTATTGAATTAGTTAAAATTATAAAATAATATAAAAAATATATTAATAAAAATAGATATATAATATTTAAAGATCAAATTATATTAATATAATTAATATGTTCAACAATAAAAATATAATATCAAATATTTAATTATATTTTATAAATTTATATATTTATTTACTTACATAATCTTTATTTTATTATTTATAATAGAATTATAATTACTTAATTATACTTTATGACATTACATATTTATTTATATACATATTTTTATATAATTATAGTTTAAAATTAGAATATAATTATTTTAAAATTAAATTAATTATATTTTATAAAAATAAAATTTAGATTTATGTTATGAAGGATATAAGTTGTAAATTAATAAAAATAATGAGAATAAATTTGAAAAAAATTGAGGTAGTAATTTATAAGTTATAAATTATTTAAGATATTTTATCAAATCAAAACAATTTTTTTTTATCTTAATAAGTTAAAGTATGAAACATTTCTAGAAGTTAATTTATTATTTATTGATTAGGTTAATAAAATATAAACTAACTTATTTATTGTGAAAAATACAGCTTAAATTATAAGATTTTCCATTTGTTTAATTTCTATTTGCTTCATGTTATACTTATGTTTGGGTCCGAGATTTTCATTTAGCTATGAATTTAAATTATAGAGGGCTTATACGCGATGAAAAAAAATTTGCTAATTATGTATGCTTTCATTCAAGTAGAAAATAATGCATATGTTGAAGGTTTGTATGTTATAAAGCTAAACATAATTGTAAAATCAAAAAAAGTTATATTTCAACATTTATTTATATAAATAAATCTTCAATTTATAAAAAAGTTTACTTGTAACCTGTGTATCATAGAGACTTAAAATCTAGTCCTATCGATTGATGTTAGTGACATAATGAATTGATAGATTATGTTTACTAAGGAGAAGGCATGTAAGTTAAGCTAGTTGCTTTGTTGGTTATCTATTAGAAATGAGAGAAACTATATTAATAAGATTTTTATTATAATAAACTTAAGATACACTTAGTTTAAAAATTATATATATAATTTTATAATTATAATATAATTATAATTATAAGTAGATATTATTTTTCATAAATTTATAAATAATTAATTATATATTATAAATGTCTGTAAACCCATTCGAAGGCTAGTCAAGAATTATTGTTGTGCCAAATTTATGCATGCATAAAAAAAGATCATATTAATCATCTATGTAAATTTATCTATATATTTTTCAAGTTTATTATTTAAATTTGATTAGTGTAGATCAATTTTGTACTATTACTCACTTATATGTTGTCATATCAATAAAGAACTATTAAAATTTTTTAACTACAATTAAATTTTTTAATAATTATTATTTTTTAATAATATTTTTCTTCTCATTTATTAATAGTGTAAGATATTTTAAATTGATAATGAATCAAATTTAAACTTTTTTTTATCCAAAAATATTAGTATAACCAAATTAACTTTATTTATTACTAGGTGTGGTAAAGACAAGAAGGTTTAATTGCTCAATGAAAACCTTAATGCTTGGCTTGTTAAATCTTTTTCACATTTTCAGTAATGTTTTAAGGGATTATGAAATTGTTATATTTAGTTTTTTAGAAAATATTCTTAGCAATGTGAATATTCCTGAAAGTATTTTGGTCAAATATTCCTTTAAGATATTCTCATGGAAAAATAGGTATCTTATATTCCCATAATATGAGAATAATTAATGATATAAAAAAAATTATTTTGCTTAACTTACCATTCACCTTGATCAATCGCCACATACCATTAGTGACCATGGCCTACTATTAGTTTACTACCCATCACTAGCTACTAATTTTTTACAATCATTATTAGTTACTAGTAATTATCATCACTTTTGCTAGTAATTATCACCATCACCTTTGCTAGTAATTATCATTTATCATCACTCATTATTAGCCACTATTATTGATTACCAACCACACTGGTGGTTGTCATTTATTACTACCTATTATTGGTGACCATAATTAGTTACCACCCATCATTAATGACTGTTGTCAATTACTACCTATTATTAATGGTCATTGCTGATCATCATATAGTCTTGGTAATTACTGACAATTACCATTCATTACTGCCTAACACATATTCTAGGTAATTATTGCCAACCACCGACCATCATCTGTGACTATTATTAATTATTATCCTTTATTAATGACTACTATTTACTACCACTACCATCGCTACTGTCACTATTATTTATTATTATTGACCATCATCAAGTATCATACATTATTAATAGTCACTTAATTTTTAATGAAAATATTTTTTATAATTAAATAATATTTTTAAAAATATTTAAAATAATTAAAACATAATATTTAACATTCATAACAATATTTCTAATTGAATCAAATATAACAATATTATATTGCTATAAATTAAATTCCTAGAGATTACGTTTATCAGGAATATTAGGATTTTCAAGAATATTTAATTCTATGAACCAAATACCACACTATATGCAATAAGACAAAATTAAAAAATTAATTTCTAAGGCCTTGGTATAAAATAGTTCCTAAATTATATAAAATTATAATTTTGTTCATGAATAATGATTTTTACAAAAAGATAAAATTATTTATACATATCATTATTCATAAAAAATTATAATATATACATATATATTATATTAGCCATAATATTTCTTATCTTCTATTATGATAAGCGTCATTCTCATAATTTGTCACATATTAATTTATAATTTTTTTGATAAAAATTTAGACTTACATAAAAAATGAATAGATATAGATTTTTTTTACCTTAGATTTATATAAAAATATTTAGATTCACAAATACAATATTTTCTATTTTGAAATTTAAAAATTATTTTATCTTTATCTTGATCTGATTTTATCTAAAATTTTTTTATCTTTTATCTTCATTTAATTTGATTAGAAATGTTTTTATCCTTATTTTTATCTCATTTTATATCCAATATAAAATTTATAAAATTTTATCTATAATACACTTTCTCTTTATATTCATTTGATTAAATAATCTTTTGCTTTTATAAATAAATTAACAATTTAACTTGCACTCATCTACTCAATGATATTTGTTACTAAATACTTTCATAGTTTATTTTCATTTGATTACTTTTTACTATAGTAATTATAGATTTGTTTTTCTATTTCATAGTTTATTTAATTATTTCTATTTTTATTATGTTCCTAAATAATTATATTATTTCTTTCACCTTTTTTTCTTTTGTGAATTTCAAATAACGGGTAGATCAATTAATTTTTAAAGATTTGATACATACTGCATACTTTTTGTTTATTTATTATTTCATATTTTAATTATATTTTGAGAAATAAACTTTATTGTAACATATCTTTTAGAAGATACTAAATATGAGTTGGTCATTAGCATTTCCTAACTAAAAGTTTTTTCCTCTTTTCCATGTGAATAAAAAAAATTAAATATTTGATATCAAAATATTGAATTTTAGTCAATATGTATGTCATAATTTATGAATTTTAATGAGTTGTTTCTAATATAAAATTATTACTTTTAAAAGTTTATTTTATCCTATTTTATGGTAAATAAAAAATATATTATATTGTCATTAAAAAATTATTCTTATCATAAATCATATTATTAAATATTAATATTAATTTAGTAATTATTTTAAAAAATAATATCTAATTAATGAAATATTTAAATTTAAAATTATTTTTTTATAAAATAAACTTAAAAATTAATTATATACTTGAATGTTGAGTAAAATAAGTGAAGAAATAACTTTTTTACCTTATAGTATGTTAATTAATTTTTCATCTAAGCCTCTTTATAAATAGTTAGTATATAATTATAATATTATTTTATTAAAATAAATATTCATTCATAATGTAAAATTATTACTTTTAAAATTTTATTTTGTATTGTAAGGTGATAAATAAAAATATATTATTATTAAAAAATCTATTTCTATAATAATATATGTTATTAAATATTAATATTAATGGTAATAACTATATTGAGAATCTGTATTTCATTAATGAAATATTTGAATTTAAAATCAATTATTTATTTAAATTAAGAAAAATTAGCAGATAAATAATTTTTTT
The DNA here is from genome assembly GCA_020226215.1 of Sindora glabra. NCBI lineage: Eukaryota > Viridiplantae > Streptophyta > Magnoliopsida > Fabales > Fabaceae > Sindora > Sindora glabra. The sequence goes on from CM035231.1 coordinate 10,665,478, forward strand.
TAAATATGTTAGCTATATATTAATCAAAATTTTATTTAATTCTTTTATAAATAGTTAATATATAATTATAATATTATATTATTGAAATATATATTCATCCATGCAATACACAGGATGATGACATCTAGTTCTATATAATTTAAGAATTACTTTGGTAGTGCTTCATAATTTAAAAAAATAAAATTGTTAATTTTGTCATGCCATAACCCTTCGGCGACCCTTGCCTCTTAGGGCATCAGCCGTTCCGATTATGCCACGCAACCTGCATGAGATGAAACACGCTGCGCATGGATTGATGGAAGTTGCCCAAATTTTTGGCTCGCCTCGGAAGCAGTGATGGATAACTTCCTCTATGCTGCAGCTGTTAGGCGTTACAAATCATAAACTGGGAACGAAGTCTGTGATGTAACAGTGTTGATTCTGCATTCCCTGAATATAGGATTAGCAGCCCATCTCCACCCACCTCATATTTGATTTTCAATCTCTCTCTTCCGGTGACGGGTGACCCCTTTCTTTCTCAATTCTCAAAGGGGTCGCCTCGCTCTCTCTGTCTCAAATTTCTCAATTCAAATCCCTCAAGATTCCCCGAACAACAATAATTCCCAATTTTGCCAATTCAAATCCCTGGATTTTCCAGGAAAATTCCCGGTTTTTCCGATTTAAATTTCGTTGAAATTTCAAGTTTTCTGGTTGATATATTATATTCGTTGAGACTAAGATGTCCGAAATGGCGAACATAGATTATGAAGGAGGACTTGACGGGGTTCGCATGACATGGAACGTTTGGCCAAGAACCAAGGTTGAAGCTAGCAGGTGCGTGATCCCACTGGCTGCGTCCATTGCCGTGATCCGTCCCCACCCTGATATTCCTAAGCTTCCCTATGCGCCTCTTCGATGTAAAACCTGCTCTGCAGTTCTCAACCCTTTCTGTCGTGTGGACTTCATTGCTAAGATCTGGATCTGCCCCTGTTGTTATCAGCACAATCATTTTCCTCCTCACTATCGCATGATATCTGAGAGCCATCTTCCTGGGAAGCTTTATAGGCACTTCACCACCGTTGAATATGCTTCTCCTCAGTCTGCCAACCCGAATTCATTTAGGAACCCGAAGCTTGATCCCACTCAACAACTTCAGCCGTCGCCTGTTTTTGTTTTCGTGTTTGATACGTGTATGATTGAAGAGGAAATGGGGTTCGTGAAATCCGCACTCAGACGGGCGATTGGTTGTTACCCGATGATGCTCTTGTTGGTTTAGTGTCTTTTGGAACCCAAGTTTACGTTCATCAATTGGGGTTCTCGTATATGTCCAAGGTTTATGCGTTCCCGGGGAGTAAGGAGATACAAAAAGAACAAATTTTGGAACAATTGGGTCTTGGTGCTTCAGGGAAGAAAACAGGTCCAGGTAATCAAATAGGAGTGCAGGGTGGATTCCCAAGTTCAGGGGTCTCTCGGTTTTTGTTGCCTGCAACTGATTGTGAATACACTCTGAATTCGGTGGGTGTAATTTCAAAATTTTGTGTTCTTGTATACAATTTCTCCCTTTTTTTTTTTTTTCAGTACGAATGCTTGTTAATTGATTCATGACGAATGGGTTGGGAATTGTTTTGGGTTCCAGCTATTGGATGAATTGCACACCAATCAATGGCCAGTATTACCAGGAAGTCGTCCAGCACGATGCACTGGAGTGGCTTTAAGCATTGCAGCAAGGTTGGTTGGTGCTTGCACCCCTGGGACTGGGGCTAGAATCATAGCTTTGGTTGGCGGTCTATGATCGGAAGGACCCGGCACGGTAAAGCAGTTCAGTTCTTCGTTCCATAAATTTTTCGATGCTTTAAATTTGTGCTAGATATTACTCTCAAATCACGGCTGTCTTTATTGAGACAAATATTAGCTTTTGGAATATTTGTCGAACTTAGCTTTAGGAATCTGAGGGGTGAGGAAATGTTTCATGGGATTAAGGGGACGGCAAATCACTTTGTGTTCATGTGAAGTTCTGGAGTTTTTATTTCCATATTAAACAGGCTATGTTCTCTAATTGTGCATGATCATGAATTTTCATGAACACATCAATTTTGTGATGAGGGATAAAAAATTTGCACATTTTGGTTTGTGGGCTTGTGTAGAACTGGTCTTCAAGTCAATAGTAAAAATTTTGGTGTCCCTTGGGGCACATTCAATTTTTTTAAAGGTCCCCTTTTTTCAGAGATATTGAATCAGTCCTTCTGATTTTTTATATTACCAAAAAAAAAAAAAAAATAGATGTACTGCCATTTTAGGGTTTTGCAATGGTAAATTTGTAGATTCAATCATCCTTGCCTCAGATATCTCAGATATGTAGGAGAGACACAAAAATAAGGGCAATTTGCATTTTTTTTTCTTATTGGTGGGAAATAAAGCATGAAGGACTAAGCAATTGATAAATAATACATGTGGGGGACATATTGGCACTATTATGCACTTTCCCCCTTGTTGACCGGTGTTATTGAATCAGTCCAAGCTTCTAATGCTGAAAATATTTATTTTCCCAATGGAGATTGTGTCAAAAGATGTGTCTCATCCAATGCATTCGACCTTTTAACTGTAGCACTTTGGGAAAACAAATTCCCCTTGCCTGTACAGTAAAAATATTTTATCCAAATACTTAAAGATTTTTTTTTTCAAAAAATACTTATTATGGGAAGGAGAACCTCGTGATCCATTAGTCATGCGGGCCATCCCTTGTGACCCATTTAATTTATGAGTTATTTTATTTAATTTATACTTTATTTTTTTGCTTCAATTTGACATTATTTTTTTAAAGTTTTACTTATTTATAATTTGTTCCTCTATTTTTGTTTTATTTTTAATTTTTACTTAACTTATATTTAATTTAATTTTTTACTTTTTGAATGTTGCTTTAATACTAATTATTCAAAGTTTTAAATAATGATCAATAATTGTATTAACTTTCATAATATTGCAATATATATAATACAATAAAATTAGTAACTATCAAAAGATTATTAGAATAATTAAAATTTTAATAAATACTAAATTCTTACTTATTCTCTTGTAAACTTATTAAATGGAAGATTTAAATTATAAAATTAAATTTTTAAATAATATTTTATCATAGTGTGATGTATATATTTATAAATATATTTAACTATACATGAAATTAGAATATAATCTAGATCATGAAAATAAATATTTTATTAGTAAACTATGTTAATCCATAATGTGATATAATTTAATTTATAAAAAATTAATTACATATAGATGATATATTTTTAAGAAATTGTTAAATAAGAATCCTAATATTATAATACATTTATTTTTCATTTTATTATATATAGTATTTATGTTATATAAATAATAAAAAAATTATGCAAAAAAATTATTTAAATACTTGAAAATAATGTGTTGTATTACATGCTAAAAAATTATTCAAAAATTAATAAATTATAATGTTATAATTTTTATGTAAAAATAAAAAAATCATATCATTTGATAAAATACTTAATTAATTAGGGTAATGGAATATTAAATATAAGTTTAGTAAAATTCAATTTGTAAAGTTCAAATTTCTAAAATTAAACGATACAAAATTTAATTATTTTAAAGCAATTTAAAGGTGATATTTGACTTTAACATCTAAAAGTTATATTTAAAACAATTTTAGGTTAATAATTTAGGCCCCACTAGTTTTATTAGATAACATTTTTAGTGCATCCAGGATGATATCTAATTTAATTTTTATTATTTTAACCTTATAATACTTAAATGTATCGCCCTGATTAGTCTCATAATTTTTTTCATTTGCATAAATACAAATATTTTCTTATCCGGTATTCATTTTGATTTCTATCATAGTCAGGTTTACAAATCATTTCAATAATCTTAGATATTTACCTAAATTATTTATTAATATCTAACTACAAATTTAACTTAAGTTCAATTTGAAAATTTAAATTATGTGGAAGTAAATATACTAAAACAAGTGTGTCAAGAAGGATCATAAACAAGTTTTTCATATTTGAGTTGTAGATAGTAACAATGAACAAGAAAAAGCTATAAAAATTAAATTACAACTATAGTTTTGGGTAAGAAAACACTTTCCCATAATCCAATGCATGTATAAAAAAAGGACAAAACAACCTTCATACACAAGAAAAGCCCCCTTTTTCATAATTGGTGTGGACATAGATATAGATAAATAATATAAAAGTATAAATTAATGTAAATTGACATACAATCTACAAAATTTGATCTTTAGATAACACTGATGAAAAATATAATTCAATATTAATAAATTCAACTAATTTTGAAGTATTTTTAATAGATTTGAAATATGTAATTAATTCACTTAATACAAAAAAATTAAAGATAACAAAACACATAATCTAGATAGATTACATGCATAATATACTCAGATACCATAATAATATAGATAAATTAAATTATATATGTAAATTAAGATATGTACAAGCATAATAATAAAAGGAAACTAAAAAAATACAAGTACTACAATAAATAGATGAAAATAACAAATAAAAATATATTAATAACAAGTGGTATTTTAGAATGTTCTAAGGAATTTTAAATAACAATGTAATGAATGAAATTAATTCAATAACATGATTTGAATTAATAAATAAGAGTGAATTTTTTTTTCAATTTGTACAATTTATCTACAAAATTAGATAATATGATAAATGAAATGTGAGAGAGTATTAAATCTAAAGTAAAAAAGTCATGAATTAATTAAATAAATAAATTGGATATAATGCTATAATATAATAATAAAATATTCAATCACTAAAATAATAGCTCTCAGTCCCACATCAAAGGCGTCACCTTACTTGTTGCGGTCGTTGAGTAAGGGAATGATGCTTTTCATCTTCGTCATTATCCTCATCATCATCTGCATAAGTCGAGTGAGTTTGACCCTTAGAAGGTAGAGAGTTCAAGTCTCAATTGGAGGATTGAAATGGTGGAATAGGATTTTCAAGGGTGAAAAACTTTTATTGTTGCTACTCTGTAGATCCACTAGCATACCCAATATTAAATATAAACGGTTTAACAAATAACATCATTAAAGAATTGAGAACTTGTTGAGTTAATTGTGATAGCGATGGGGTGAAGAACGATGATTGTGGAGCATTATGAGGGTACCGTGGCAGTAATGTCATATTGTATAATGAGCTAATATCTCCACCTGTGAAGAATTGTGATGAGGGGATATAAGTTGATGGACTTGCACTTCTTATATCAGCCTGCATCGATGAAGGGGAGTAGGAGGAGGGGATATTTGTCTATGTTATTGATGGATGACCATGAGGGATACTTTCATTATCATCCCCTTCCTTGGGCAAAATGGGATCCTTAAAAGACATGAATCTATGGCTTTTCTTACCACGCCTTGGCTCGAGAATGGGTGGTTTGGGCAATTCATTAGCCGGATAAGTAGGTTGAGAAGCTGTCATATCTTGATACTCTCCTAATGCATGTAGCATGAAGCCATATTCTGAATATATTATTTCTCTAAATTAGCTGTATGGCTGAGAGGGGGAATAATCGACATTGAGCTTACATAATCTCTTAGTTATATCACCCTGTAAAGAAGTACATTTTGACAATTTAATATATAATAATTTGAAGATGCAAATACAAAAGTGTGTGAAGGATAAAAGGTTACCATAAATCTTGGACCTCCACTAATTGGATGAATCCATCATCTAGTATGTTTCTAGTATTATCTCATATAATCGGAATCATGATGAAAAATATCTATTTCCATTTCAGTCAATGAAAGTGTGCTGCACCATACATTCCAAATAGCAATAAAAATCACATGATCTTCTTGCCAGTCTTTTGATATTTTACCCTGAAGTTACAAGATATAGCAAGAACCTAAATTGAATGGCCCTTGTGGAATTGGCTGCCGTTTACCAAATTGGTGAAGCACACGATTTGCATGGTACCATTCCATGATGTGGAAGTATACGAAGGGGATCAATATCAGCCATATGTCAGGTAAGGTCAAGTAATACTCTGGTATAAGCTGCTGTACAGTGGGTATGTTATAAGGACGTCAAATAATCTGTATTACATAAGTGTAATATAAATAAGCATATCACTACATGTGAGAATAATTTTGTTAGATACAATAAAGTAGGGTTTTCAACCTCATCGACTCTCATTTGATCAAGCAGTACTCTATATTGGTGTAAGGTCGTTGCTGGCTGCTGAGGAAGCAGCCTAGTGTTCTCCCACTTACGAGAATATAAATTGTGTACTATCTGTTTGAATATTTTGAGGTGTTATGAGAAATGTAATATGAAAATTATGTATGATCCATACTTAAAGTCCAATAGTGGAAGTAAAGGGTATATATCTAACCGAGGATCAAGATATGGGAGTCTCGCTGGTACTAGAGTAGAAAATTGATTCCATGCCTACAAATGCAATAGGTGCAAACATCCACTAATATTAATCTCATTACATTTAATAGCGGTACACAATTATCTATATAAACATGCCAAAACTGCCAATCTCCAACTATACTAACCATCATCTGCAAATTTTTTTAGCAATGATAGATACATCAACATTCTGTGGCTCGAAATATCAAGCATAAAATAATCATATATGAGTCTCAAGATGTAGGTACGCATAAAATGTTATGTTTGTTCATCATTTGCATTATTCGGTAAGTGTCTAAAGTTAGTTGCTAATTAAGTGATACTTAGATGCTGGCTTTATAAACATTCATCGGGCGGTCTGACCCCAAGTAAATCTTCGCACATCCCTGGCCAATCATATCCAATGTATCCAGAGACGAGGACGTCCTCATACGACAAACTTAACTGGATTAAGACATATTGTAAGGTAATGGTGCACTCTCTTAAGGTGGTGTGGAAAGTGTGTGTTTCAAGACGCCATCATTCAATGAGTGTGACACAAAAGTAGTATTGAAATTAAAGTGACTAAGTCGGTTGGTACCATAGAAGTCTGCTTATTGAAGACAAGGCACAATTGTAAGTAGTAGATCGAAGAGATGATTCTCATAGGCGATGTGTTGTAACTTCATAATTCGATCCTCTTTATCACGTCAATTGAAAAAATAATTAGCATGTAAAATCAAACAATTTTTATTAAGGGAGTAAACTTATCCAGCCTAGCCACATGACCTATGAAATGTATCTGGACTGCAAGTATAATAGAGACTCATCATTAAGCCTAAGGGTCACAACATAATGCTGATTGGCCATTGGAATCAAGTGATATGGACTAAGTCGAATTAGATGAATTTAGTCAATTGCATAACCATAAATTCATTTAAGTCTTCTAAAACATAGCAAGAAAATAAATAATTTAATATAATAAAACAAGTACAAAATATTGTTTAGATACAATAAGTTTTCTAATTTTTACCAATATATCAACAAATTATGCATAGTTCGAATATATGTATAGTAATAATTTTGAAAAAGGTTATCCGTTGACTTTTTTGGAGATAGAGGTGTCATTTTACATTCTATTGATTGGACTAATAGGTTGCATGGTTGTGCCTAATTTACCGGTATAACCTACCCCTTTGAGGTTCTGATGGACTCTTTCTCCAATTCATTTTGTTTCTTATTCATGTGGAATGTGGTCGACCATTGGGATGTATCTACGCTAGATCTAGTAATAGTATTAGTCCATTCAATGTTAGCCAATGCTCCATATCACTGATTGACTGAAACTCACAGTTATAAGCCTTTAGCATTATCTCTAATTGGAAAATAGGATCGACAAACTATAATGGATCTAGGGAGACCATCGCACATGCAACAAATACATGTTGGCAAGGCCAATGCTCTACTTGAAATTTACCGTAATCATATGTACGATTGCACAGACTAACCTTGTAAGTTCGATTAAACTATTTTCAAGTCAGGTCATATGACTCCTCCACCTCGAAAGTTGACCCTAATCGATTAAAGCGACGCATGTGATAGGCAGATGTTTTCCGTATGTACTCTTGAATCTTTTTCAAATATTTTTGCTAAACACCTTTCTTACTTGTAATTGCGCTGCAATAGTCTTTACTCAGTTAATAAAGTATATATTTACTTGATACAATGTACCTTTGACCAACTCAGTAATTGGTAAAAATTTAACCCATTTGAATATACTATTGATGTATTCAACTAAGTTAGTTATCATGTGCCCTCATCGTCGGCCTTATTCATCATAAGCACAGCTCTATTGACTTTTTGGGATATTATCAATCCAATTAGCAGCTCTTTAGTACAATTGGGGAAGTTCATCCAACTTGCACCATAACATGTCACTCATATTAGTAACCTGTACCACATATCATTGTGATTGAATAAATAATAATTATAATAGGCAATGATAATTAATGATGTTAGTGTAAGTAATACACACCAATGCTAGTAAACATTTTTTTTACCTATGTCATCCTAAAAGTTGAGTTTAGATTGTTGCGACGTGTTGAAGGCAAAACACATGATAAGTATAAGAGGGTTGTTAGCCTATATATGGGTTTGCAATGGTAACTAGTATTCTAGGATGTCTATCTGATATCAAGCAAATACTCTACTTGTCCTTAACGACAGGCCGTCGAATGTTTGATAAGAATCAAGCTTATGTCTCATATGTTTCTCCTTTATCACGGCAAATGCAAAAGGTACAACTTTTCTATCGCCATCCTATGACGTTGTGATAAGCAAGAATCTCTTATACTTTCCATACAAAAATGTATTATCTACTTGGACTATCGCTTCAAATGATTAGTCACTTCAATGCATGGCTTGAAAGTCTAAAACACTATATGGAACAATACAACTGGTTCATATTCAAAACTGCTTAGTGGGCATTCTTTGCTAACAATCTCAAAGTAAGATTCAAGATTAAAGTGTTGCATTGCCACAAGTTACCTCGATAGTATAGAATACGACTTCTCCCAATTTCTAAATATAAGAGCGATGGCTCGATGTTTGTCCTTCCACGCTTTGTTATAGGATACTGAGTACCTAAAAATACTGTGAATTTGCTCAATAATTTCTTAGATGGACACACCTTAGTTTTCGGTTACCATGGTCATAATATAGGATGAAATCATATCTATATCCAATTTTAGATTATCTTGAGAAAGAGAGGCAGATACATATTTATGAGGCTTATTGTATTTTGATACATGTTAATGATTCTCTCTTGACTTATGACATGCTCGAACCCTTCAATTGTATTGTACACCATAGTGAGGGCATTGATATTCTTCATATTTGGCTGAAGAGTAGTGCACATAAAATGTATGGTGAGTTCGAATTGAGTATATATTTTATTGCACGGCGAAATGACTTTTAGTCCATATATCACAAATCCATATATGACTCCTGGTTGTCATTTATATTTATGTCATCTTTCACTTCAGGATAATCATAACTCATGGCAGCTTTTATATTTATTTGTGAAAAAAAGGTACCAGTAGATTTCATGTATCGACTTACAAGTGTTGTTAGGAGTGTATTCGTAACATTTTCTAACTGTCATTATCACCACCAAACCCTTCAAGAACATCATCATATGCATCTTCCTCTTCAAATTCATCCATGATGCCTTCTGTTTACCAAACCCTTCAAGAACATCATCATATGCATCTTCCTCTTCAAATTCATCCATGATGCCTTCTGTTTCCTCTAGGGAAGAGGTGGATTGAAATAAGTCATAGTTGGGCTAAGAAAAACATGGCTCTGGAGCAATATTGTCATTAGGGGTGTGAAACTGCTGGTCATGTTCAATTTGCCTGTTTATTGGTTTTATACTAGTAAGGTACGAGTTGTAATATGATAGCGTGTCATTAATGTCATGAAGTTGATTGGTGGATGATAGTATGTATGGATCATTTGCATCAACTGGTTGCTATGTTCAAATCTAGTTTCACAATTGGGATATGTGCATAAACTTCTGGGCAGAATAGTTGAGTAGGCAATCTTACATTCACTTTCCACATTCGTTGAATGTCATTATCATTTTCCAACTCACACACCTTATACTGCATCGAATTCAATGAGAGCAGATGCCTATATACTAACTTAATTATGACTTGATTTTCATTAAGTCATAACTTTCGCGCAACTAGATTTTTCAGTGCATCCAAAGTTATGGCTGATTTAATTCTTATTACTTTGACCTTGTGAGACTTAAATGTATCACCTTACTCTGTCTTAAATTTCTCCATTCGCATAAATACAAATATTTTCTTCCTTGATACTCATTCTGATTCTTACCATAATCAGATTTATGAGTCATCTCAGAAAGTAAATTTATTTAGTATTAAAAGATGTATCATAATCACAGAAACAACTACAATTAACTATTCTTACATAATTACTCATAATTATTTTATTCTTATTAGTTAATTATCTAATTATTTTACATGCCAATCTTAGATATTTACCTACATAGATATTACTTCTATGCACTTAAATTTTATAGTTTATCATTTATTTGACTTTCTACAATGCTACATTCAAACACATGTAGAATTATTTATCTAAATTATCTTTGAATTTCTTCACAAGAAAATAAATTTTCAATAAAGTAGAAAAATTAAATATTCTTAAGTTTTTAGAAAGAAATAATTTTAAATATATTTTATTATAAATAATTAATTTTTATACCTATTTTAAATGTCTAATTAACTTATCTATAATAACTACTTGCAAGTTTAATTTAAGTTCAATTTTGAAATTTAAATTTTGTGAAAGTAAATATATAAAAATAAGTTTATAAAGAATGGTAACAAATAAGTTATGGGTTTTTAATTTGTCATCTTTAATATGATGATAATAATGATAATAATAATAATAAGTTATCCTTACAAAATATTTATATAAGTAAAAATAATCGTATTTAATAAATAATAGTTTATAATAACAATGACTAGATAAAAATAAATAATCATATAATAAGTATTATAATAGATATAATAAATTAATTAATAATATAATAATTTAATAATATTAATAAAAAATAATTTAATCACAATGATAAAATAATAATTATTCATGATAGAATTATAACTATCATTGTTACAAAAAATAATAGATAAATAATAAAGTAATAAATGAAATAATAATAATAAAAAATTTAAAAATTTAATTTAATTATGAAATTAATAATATTAGTAAATATACAATATTCAATAACATAAAAATAATTAATAATATTAATAAATAATTATCATAAATATTATTTATGAAAATATCAATAAAATAATAATTATAATTAATAGTAAATAGATAAAAATTATTTTATTTTATATAATAATTATAATATATTTAAATAATAAAAAATAATTATTTATTAAAAATACTATTAACATTTACTTGATAGATAAATAATACTACTAAATATTAAATATATATTAAATATTATAAAATTATTTAATTATATTAATAACATTTTATTTATTTTAATAATTATTATTTTTAATATTATAATATTTTTAAGTCATTAATATTTAATAATATTAATAAAATAATAATAAATATTATAATTCATAATTAAATTAAAATTAATAATTAATATCATTATGATAATATTAATTATTATTAATATATTAATAGTAGTTGAAATAACAAGCATAATAATAAAAATAGTATCAATAACATATTAATAATTAATATTAAACAATTATAAAAATTATGATATTGGTAAATAAAATAAAAATAAAAATAAATATATAATGACTATTTCAATAATAATTATAAGTAAATTATTTTTTATAGTAATGGTTACTTATAGAGTAAATTAAAAATACTTGAACTAAATGGATTGGGTAATCAGAAGTCATTCCTTTCCTTTTTTTCTTGATTCTATTTCTTAATTTTATTTCATTTCCCTAATTTGAACCAAATGACCTTGAAATGTAGAATATTAATTAATTAGCATTATGTGTATTATAATATTATTTTAAAGGTCAATGAGTTAAGAAAAATAATATATACTTTTAATATTTTTTTAACTTTTGGATAAGTACCAACAACATTTTTCATAACCACATGTAAGAATTTCTTTCTATTATTTATAAAATACCTAAACTTTTTTTTTATATTTTTCTTAATTATATAAATTTTTATTCTTAATTAAATCAAAATTTGCAAGTCTTCAAATTTTTTATTTTCTTTTTTTTAATGTCTAACCCATAAGCATAATAGTTCAAATCATAACAATATACAATATGCATAATTTAGTTAGACTACAAGTATAATAATATATTCAAATACCATAATAATAAAAGTAAACTAAAATAATATAGGCAAATTAAAATAGTACCCACAAGTATAATAATATAGGGAAATTAAAAAAGTACAAATACCATAAGAAACAGATGAGAATAATAAATAAAAATATAATAATAAAATATTTAATCAAATAGAATAATAATAATATAGTTACAATGTCTACTAACAATGCAAAATAAAATAAGAGAATATATGTAAAAAATATTGTCCTAAACACACATTATATTTCTATATCATCTGAAAATATTTCTTCCTAAATAAACATCTTCCTTAACTAGTAGATTCTGTTTTCTAATCTATACGAGTAAAATAAATTGGAAGATTCACAGTAGGGAAATGAACCTCTAAACTTGTATAACGACCTTCTGAGCTTCTATCTTCACAGTAAGGATATATATTGAACAATTATGGCTGTTGCTGGGGGAAGGGGGATATATATTGAACAAATTATAGCTGTTGGTGGGGAGGGGGAAATATTTATTGAACAAATTATAGTTGCTGGTTAAGGAAGGGAGGATGAACAGTTGGGGAGTACATATTGAACACAATCATGGGGGAATAATGCTTGAGTCACGAGTTGCAGCTGCCCATGACTAGGGTAGTCTGATCAAGGGAGTTAATCCAATGTGATTAGTTGCACGTGATTAGCTAGTCATGAGGTGTAGCTCAACGTAATCAAGTTGCATTTGCCACAGGGAGTTGCAACTTGTGACCCAAGCGATTTTAAAAAAAAAATTAAGCATTTAGAAAAATTATTTTTCCGACGCAACTTTTAGGTCATTTCTTTTCAAATAACGAGGCTAACGGTCAAAAAGCCCAATGCGTTCTTATAAAGATCTTAATAAAGATGCAGCAACATACTTCAGAAAAGCAATCAAATTTATGATAGTCTTGCTGAATAGTTGGTTAGCTAAGGGCATGTTTTAGATCTTTTTGCATCTTGCCTTGATCAAGTATGTATGAGCAATTGCATTTACTCATAACTCTAACTTTTTTAATTTTTATATTTGTTGATGTAGGTGAGCTTATATTGTGTTATTATTTGTTATTTATTGGGTCAAAAGAGAAACTATTTGACTCAACTTTGACTCTTTAGCAAATTGACCTTATAATTATGTTGTAGAGATATAAAAGCCAATACTATGAAATTTTCTTGAAAGAATGTTACATCTAGCACAAATGAGATTTGTTACTTCCCTATTAAGATCAGTTATTGGAAGCTTAATCATGTGCACACCTCATGTACCAAAAAATGCATGACAATTTGGATATTTTAATAATTTATGTTGAGAAACATGACTACGATTTAGTAGGAGAAAGAGTAGAGATAAGTTAGATGATTAAGGGGAGAAATATAATATTATTAAATAAATGAGAAGATTGAATAATTATATAAACTCAATCCCAATTCTTTATTTATATAGGGCTACTAAGAGACATAAAAAACTCAAATGCCCTAAGGTTTTGGGTGCAAGACAAGCCAACCCATAACTAAATGTGGAATCTAGTATCAATGATAATCAATCCATATTCCCTAATATAATGTAATCAATGCAAGATAATTTCCTAATATATTCTAACAATCTACAATTTATTATTTCATTTTAATTTCATGCGAAATTCACATGATCTACTTTTAACCTAGATGACTGGTTTTATTTTGATATTTTTAAATGTTAAGGCATATGATTGTTGAAATTGATGCTACAGTGCAACTCAAGTTGTGGCTTTGCCAATGTGCTTTTAGAATCAGTCTGGAAGGCTTTATATATAGTCTGTGCAAATTTAACTTCACATATCTTTTTTCTTCTTGCATTCACCTACGATGAGAACCAATACGACAGCCAATTTGTGTCATAAGAAGTCTAAAAGTTTAGCCCCATGTTGTTTCCAAACATGATGGGTAAATTTAATGTTGGCTAGAGCATGATTTTAGCATCACTTCAAAAGTTTCTAGACAAATGGAACTTTTACCTGCTAAGTATTTCTTTCTATCATATTTGGTAATTGTGATGAGTTTCGAGATGATGGCTAACGTATGTATCATAAGAAGTCTGTTTTGTATCCTATATTTTAAAGTCAACTCTTAGCTTGATTACTTATAAGTGTGAATTAATTTGCTGTTATTAAGATTAAAAATCTCCTAAAATAGAATAAACGTAGCTAAAAGGGTTTTTGCTCAAATGATTACTGCTAAAACTTGTAGGTTCAGCAAATGTAATACCACCATGCAGCTTGAAGTTCATGTGATCTCCTGAGCTAATTCTTAATGTTTTGAACATTCAGGTTGGGGTTGTAGAAATGAAAGTTGCAGTTGAAAGAACAAGTGGCCTTGTTGTTCCATCTGAAAATTTTGGTCACTCAGTATTCAAGGACTCCTTCAAGTGTTTTTTTGAGGATAAGCAACAATCTCTTAGTCTATGTTTTAAATGGGTATTATTTACTTTAAATTGTTTTGATACGCTTTCTTTTTCATTTCCAATCCCATGTGAAATTTGTTTTGCATTTTGTATTGACTGTGATAGAACTTTACATCAATTAGGGGATATAAGTTATAATAATTTGATAGTGAGGGTTTGCTATAATGGGGGACCTTTTCAAGGCCAAAAGTTGTGTTCTACTATAAAGTCAAGAGATGGTTATTTATCATCTTTCAGTTATTGGGGTACTGTTTCTTTCTGTCTTTTTCTCTTTTCATATTTGAATTTTCTAGCTTGAAAGTTTAGTGGTTTTTACTATTAGGGATTATTGTTAACTATATGGGGGTTTTTGAAAACATGAAAAATTAGTTGGATTTAGATTCTAATTTGTCTATTAAGTTCTTGTTAATTAGAGAAAAATTTGTAATGTCATATCTTCATTTGAGTTAGACAGTCACTATATATAATATAATTCAGAGTATATATCATAAGATATAAGTGATGTGGGGCATAATGTTACTTATCTACTAACACTCCTCTTTAAATCGAGCTATAGATATCAATCATGCTTAGTATGTTACAAATTTCATCAACCTATTTCCCTATAAGAGTTTTAGTAAATAAATCAATTAACTGTTCCCCAGTTCTAATATGTCTAAGACTGATAAACCCTTCTTGTAACTTTTGCCTAACAAAATGATAGTCAACTTCTATATGCTAAATTCATTCATGAAAAATCGAATTTAAAGTAATATGAGTAGCAGCTTGATTGTCACACCACAATTGTATAATTCCATGAATCTTGATACCAAAGTTGCTACAAAAGATAAGCAACCTATACCAATTCAGATGTAACATGAACCATAGCTTGCTATTCAGACTCTGTATTGGAGTGAGATACAACTGCTTATTTCTTACTTTTTTATGATACAATATTTCCTCCAACAAATACACAATACCTAAAAGTATATCTTCGATCTATGAGACATCTTGCCCAGTTTTCATAAAAAAAAGCCTTCACTGTGTAATGACTATGATTTTTATATAAAACTCCTCGACCAAGCACCTTCTTCAAATACTTCAAAATATGTGTCAGAGCATCCCAGTGAGAGGTCATTGGGGAGTTTATAAACTGACTAACCACACTTATTGAAAATACAATATCAGGCCTAGTTATAGTAAGGTAGTTCAATTTTCCTACTAATCTCCTGTATCGCTCGGGATCTTCAAGTAACTCCCCATCTTCTGGACTAAGCTTAACATGTGTAATCATAGGAGTTTCACATGGTTTAGCATTAATCCTTCTTATTTCATTCAAGAGGTCAAGTACAAATTTTTTTTAGACAAGAAAATCCTTTTCCTTCCTTGGGCAATCTCAATGCCTAAGAAATAGCGAAGTACTCTTAGGTAAGTAAAGACCTAAGTACTCTTAGGCCTAATTATAGTAAGGTAGTTCAATTTTCCTACTAATCTCCCGTACCGCTCGAGATCTTCAAGTAACTCTCAATCTTTTGGACTAAACTTAACATTTGTAATCATAAGAGTTTCACATGATTTAGCACTAATTTTTCTTGTTTCATTCAAATGGTTAAGTACAATTTTTTTTTAGACAAGAAAATCCTTTTCCTTCCTTGAGCAATCTCAATGCCTAACAAATACTGAAGTACTCTTAGGTTTTTAGTTTGGAATTTATCTTGAAGAAAAGCTTTCAATTGTGAAATATTTAGTTTGTCAACTCTTATAATTACAATATTGTCAACATACACAGTTAAAAGAATACATCTTGAATCAGATTGTTTATAAAACATAGTGATCATGATCATTTTTCTTCCATCCAAATTTTGTCACCACTTCATTGAATCTTGTAAACCAAGCTTGAGGAGATTGTTTCAACCCATATAATGATTTCTTCAAATGTAGGATCTTCCCACACTCCTTCTAAGCAATAAACCCAGGTGGTTAATCCATATACACTTCTTCATGCAAATCTCCATGTAAAAAAGCATTTTTAATATCGAACTGGTGAAGAGACCAATTATTAGTAGCAGTAAGAGAGATAAGCAATCAAAAAAGTGATTTTGCCACGAAGGAAAAGGTCTATGAGTAATCAATACCATAGATCTGAGCATATCCCTTAACTACTAAATGTACTTTCAAACGAGCAACTGAACCATTCAGATTCACTTTCATAGTAAATACCTATTTACAACTAATGGATTGTTTACCATTAGGTAAAGGTACAAGATCCCATGTCTGATTTGTCTCAACTGCTGTCATTTCTTCCTCCATAATAGCATGCCACTCATTATGAGAAAGAGTTTCGGAATATGACTTAGGAGAAGTAATAGTGTCTAAGGAGGTAATAAATAATCGAGAAGAAGTAAGTAAAAAAGAATATGACATATAGTTAGAAATGGAATAAGGATGACTAGAGTTACCTTTCTGAGTACAAGTACGAATACCTTTCCAATAAGCAATAGGTAGATCCAAATCAAAAGATACAAGAGGAGGATCTGATGAGGAAGGAGCCTGTAGGAGAGATGATGTTATCGAATTATTCGAAATAAAGTCTGGATCAGATGTTTGTCGCTTGTCTGGTGGAGGAGTTGTTGATGGTACCTGCACTCTATGAGAATAAGCATATTTAATAGGAGATCGAACCCAATTCTATTGTGGGAAAACTTGTGGATCCTGTGAAGGAGAAGATATAAGAAAGTATTTATCAACAGGGTCTGAATCGGCAAGGTGGAGGAAGATGGAGAAGGCCTAAAGAATAGGGTAAATTTAAAAAAAATGTAACATTAGAAGATACAATATAACAATTTAAGTTAGGAAAAAAAATACTTATACCCTTTTTAAGTACGAGAATATAAAAAAAACACACTTCAAAGACCAAGGATCTAATTTAGATACCTGAGGACAATTGTCATGAACGAAATATATGCACCTAAAAATACATGGGGGAATAAGAAATAATAACTTAGAGGGAAACAAAGAGAAAAGAGTACTTGACCATTAAGAACTGAAGGAGGTATGCCATTTATCAAAAAACAAGTTGTAGAAATTGTATCTACCCAAAAAAACTTTAGGAATCTTCATTTGAAATAAAAAGGCATAGGAAACTTCTATTACATGTCAATTTTTTCATTCAACTACTCCATTTTGTTGTAAAGTAACAGCTTAGATGACTGATAAATTATACCATGTTGTGATAAAGAAACTGAAAAATGTGCAAAGAAATTCTCTTTAGCATTATCACTCCAAAAGTTACGAATAGTTGTGTGAAACTTATTTGTAAATTTAGCATGAAAAATACAAAAAATATTAAATAACTCCAATCGATTTTTCATTAAATAGAGCCAAGTCATTCTTAAATAATCATTTACAAAAGATACAAAGTAACGAAAATCAGATTTTGAAACAATTAAGCAAGGCTCCTAAATATTTGAATGTACTAACTCAAATGGAAATGAAACTCACTTATTAATTTTAGGAATATATGATGACAATGCTGTTTAGCAAATTAACAAGACTCACAATTTAAATGAGAAATGGATTTTAAGTTTGGGTGTAACTTTCGTAAAGATACCAATGAGGGGTGACCAAAATGATAATGCAACTAATGTGGAGTGGAGATAGCAACAGCAGCAGTAATAATTAGTTGAGTAACTTTGTTATCAAAAATCTTCTTCGTCAATAGATCCTGAAACACACAATAACCAAAAAAGAAGAAATTACAACAATTATAAGTACATGTAATTTGGCTGACTGAAAGTAAATTAAACAGAAAATATAGGCGACACAAAACATTGGATAGAGAAATATCAAAAGTGACATTAACGATACCACTTCAAATAATAAAAGCAGTAGACCCATTAGTTAAAATAACATGAGAAAGATGAGAGGTATTAAAGGAAGAAACAATACTTATTTGACCCGTCATATGATCAGTGGCCCTAGAATTAATGACCCATCTAGAATTGGAATTAGAATTAGAGAGATATGCAATGAAATTACCTGTTTGAACTATTGAGGTAGTAGGTTGAGTAGGTGACGACTGTAAAGAGGTCTTTAATTGTAAATATTTAGCATATTCACTATCAAACAGTAATATACCATTGTTTCTTGATTTTTCTAGGCTATTAGGACTCCTAAACTTACTTGTCAAATTGGAACTAGCATCCATGATGAATAAACTTATCCAACCAACAAATTAAAAAATTAGAAAATTACCTAGAAAATAGAAAACACTACTTGGAGTCACAGAATCATAAAAACAACCACACAGAATGATTCACTGGCCTTTAAAATAGTACCCACTTGGAGATCGTCGTTGTACGGATTGCCATGCTCCTCTACGTGCAGGCCTCACGTGCCACCGTACACTACGCGCATGTGAGTCACACGCCACCTTTCCTGGATCGCCTCACTGCAATCTGCCATCTAGTGTGCCCAAATCATTCTTCTAGTGGCCGGAACTGTTTCAATGGCGCTAAACAGCACTCTATTGCTCTCTTCCACCATCATACACTGCCATCAAACAGCACTTCCGAGATCTGGGCTTCCACTAATATGCAGCTGTGATTGCTGCCGGCCCCACCGTGACTTTAGTCACGCATAAAGAAAAATGAAAAAGAAAGGGAGAAGAAGAGAGAAGGAGAGAGCTAGGTTTTCTCTTTCTCCTTCTTTTTTTTTCCTTTTATATCCAAGTGGGAGAAGAATATCTAGAGAGTTCCAGATACCATGTTAATTGAAGGAAAATTTGTAATTTCATATCCTTAATTGAGTTAGGTAGTCACTATATATAATATAATATAGAGTATATATCATAAGATATAAGTGATGTATCTACTAACAGCTCTTAATATGAAAAATCAGATGTGTTTTTTAGTAAAAATTAGTTCAAAATTGTTGCTATACAAAGTTGGTTTTGACCTAATAATCTTTATTTTAAAGTGAAAGCTTCTTTAATCTCTCTCTTGTGCTTAGTTCAAAATTTGAACAGGTTTACCAAGATTTATGAAACAACGTTTGATATAAAAATTAGTTCTGGATCAGAAGTTTTAGATGAAGTAAATATAATTTAATATTAGATCAAAATTATTTAGATTAACATGCTTAGATTTATCTGGTTCTGTACCAGTTTTGATTCTGAGAATTGGCAAACACCCTTATGTTTCAGTTGTTGGGGTACTTTTTCTTTTATTTTACTCTCCTCATATTTTGACCTTTCTATATGACTCACCTTTATTCTATATCAAACTAGCTGAGCACCTAGTTTTTTATTTATTTTTATTTTTTGCAGTGGAACCTTTGAGATCAATTGCTCCAGGGAAATCAAAATTCAGGGAATAATTGGACCTTGCACACCATTGGAAAAGGTCGGATTATATGGTGTTTCAAACCCTTGAATTCTTATTGCTTGATGATATTACAGGTGGTGTTTCCGTTATATCAGCAGAAATAAAATTAAATTCAAAATTAATGTATCCGAGTCTGATTGTTGTCATCACATGTTGCAGAAAGGGCCTTCTGTTTCTTATACTGTAGTAGGAGAAGGCAACGCAACAGCTTGGAAGATGTGTGGCCTTGATAAAAGTACATGCTTGACAATGATATTTGATCTTTCATCAGGTGATCATTCAAACACACCAGGAGCAGTCAACCCAGAGTTCTACGTGCAATTTCTTACAAGGTAAGCTGGAGTACTAATAAATTGTCATATACATGCATTTAGGATGATCCGTCGTCTCCATTGCAAGGCAGCAAATATTAATTGTCATGTTCTTGCAGTTACCAGAGCCCAGATGGTCAACTAATGCTTCGTGTTACAACAGTAAATAGAAGATGGGTAGATTGTTCTGTCAGCCCTGAGGTAGGTTGTTTATTTATCTTTATGCCTGGACGAATTTGCCAATTTCTAATGAAATGGTGGGAACTTTTACATTTATCTTACATTAAAAAGCTTGAGTTTTGTTCTCTCGTTTACTGCATTTTCTTTTGTCAAGTCTGATGATAAGTTTTAATATATTGATAGATACATAAATGCTTTCACTTCCAAGCATGTTAATTATATGTATTTACGAGATAAAGTCCCAACTTTTATGATTAAATTAGCCTAGTCTCTCTATATTATGAGGACTAACTTTTCTTGACAACAAAAATTTTAGGCTTAAATATTACTTTGGTCCCCTAAATTATAAAGTGTGCAATTTGTTGTCTCCCTAAATTAAAATGATCTATATTAGTCCCCTTAAATATTAAATTGGTTCAATTTTTGTGTTCCTCTTTGATTTTTGACAATTTTTTGACTTCACAAGACCATTTACACTTAATGCTTCTTCCATATTAACCTAAAAAGATTTATATGTAAGCATCAAAGGAAATATTTGTTCAGATTTTAAAAAATTTAAACAAAACTAATGGATTACATATGAAGAATTGAATCATTTTGAGAGTTAATTGTCTACAAATTTTTTTTAAAAAATGATATATTTGAAAAATAATGCAATGAATGCTTAGAAATCAAACAGGAGTTGATGTAACTTAATAGAAACCGACAAAAATTGATAAAAATCAAGCAGGGGGATCAAAACTGTACCAATTTTATGTTTAGGGGGATCAAAATAGATTATTTTAAATTAGGGGGACCAAAATTACACAATTTATATTTTATGAGGACCAAAGTTGCATTTAAACCTAAATTTTAAATTGAATAATGGCAACATGGATTTTTTTAATTGCTGTCAGTTTATAAAAGTTGACTTGCTGTTCCTTGTCACCATTTATCAAACTAATGTGATATCCCATATATCATTTTAGCCTGTCTCATTATAAGTTTTTTTACCAAAATTTGGTGGCTGCTGTATCTTGGGGGGACATGATATATGACTAAAATTATGCATTGGAGCACATATTGGTGCATTGACCATGATGGAAATGCTCAGACTCTTTGTAGGTCATATATGTCCAATGGTTATTGTGTAAGATAAAGTTACAAGTTGCATGCATATACCCACATAATACAGACTCAAATTTGCATGGACCTGATGAGAAATACGAATAGTCTACAAGGTTGTTATTAAGGAATAAGTAGCATGTGCTGTAATCCATTGATACTAAGTAATTACAGCATAGTCAACTAATACATATCAATCACATTTATTACTATTTACTATTTAACACTCCCCCTCAAGTTGGAGCATATATATCATATGCACCAAGCTTGTCACATATGTAGCTTATTCTTGGGCCTCGTAGGGACTTTGTGAGCATATCAGCCAATTGGTCATTAGAGTTCATAAAAATTGTGATAATTTCCTTTGCAACAACTTTCTCTCTTACGAAGTGGCAATCAATTTCAATATGTTTGGTTCTTTCATGAAAAATAGGATTAGAAGCAATATGCAATGCTGCTTGATTGTCACGTATAAGCTCCATAAGACCAGGTGTATAAAGTTTTAACTCTTGTAACAATTGTTTTAACCATATGATCTTGCTACTACACTTTGCTTCTTGCTTTTCCAAGAAATTAAATTTCCTCCAAAAAGAACACAATAGCCTGAAGTAGAGCGACGATCATCTGGAGAACCTGCCCAATCAGCATCTGAGTAACTAACAATTCGTGTGTGCCTTTTATTCTCATACAACAAACCTTTGCCTAGATTTCCTTTAACGTAACGAAGAATTTGAACAACTGCATCCTAATGAATATCACATGGTGAGTTGAGAAATTGACTCACCACACTCACTGCAAATGAAATATCTGGTCGAGTGATTGTGAGATAGTTTAATTTTCTAACAAGCCTACGATATCTTCCTGGATCTGAGAGTGGTTTACCTTGATTGGGTAATAGTCTAATATTTGGATCCATAGGAGTATCTATAGGTTTAGAGTTTATCAGTCCTGTCTCATCTAAAACATCAAGAGTATATTTGCGTTGAGAGATAGAAATGCCACAACGGGATTGAGCCACTTCAATGCTAAGAAAATATCGAAGTTTTCCTAAATCTTTTGTCTGAAAATGATGGAAAATATATTGCTTGAGTCGATCTATACCAAACTGATCACTTCCTGTAATAACTATATCATCAACATAAACTATGAGATATATAGATTGAGAGATAGATGAATGGATAAAAAATAGAATGATCTGCTTCACTTTGACACATGTCAAAATCTCGAATAACTTTAGTAAACCTCCCAAACCAAGCTCGAGGGGACTGCTTAAAACCATATAGAGATTTCTTCAATCGACAAACAAGACCAGGCTCCCCCTGAGCAACAAACCCCGGAGGTTGCTCCATATAAACTTCTTTTTCGAGGTCCCCATGTAAAAATGCATTTTTGATATCCAGTTGATGTAGAGACTAATGATTAATGGCTGTAAGAGATAAAAACAAGCAAACAGAAGCAATTTTGGCAACAGGAGAAAAGGTATCACCATAGTCTAAGTCAAAAATTTGAGTAAATCCTTTAGCAACCAATCTAGATTTCAATTAGTCTATTTTTCCATCCGGGCCAACCTTGACAGTATACACCCAACGACATCCAACAGTAGATTTGTTAGATGGTAAAGAAACCAAATCCCATGTACCATTAACTTCTAATGTTGCTATCTCATCAAGCATCACTTGGCGCCATCCTGGGTGAGAGACTAATAATTAATGGCTGCAAGAGATAAAAACAAGCAAACAGAAGCAATTTTGGCAACAGGAGAAAAGGTATCATCATAGTCTAAGTCAAAAATTTGAGTATATCCTTTAGCAACCAATCTAGCTTTCAATCAGTCTATTTTTCCATCCGGGCCAACCTTGACAGTATACACCCAACGACATCCAACAGTAGATTTGTTAGATGGTAAAGAAACCAAATCCCATGTACCATTAACTTCTAATGTTGCTATCTCATCAAGCATCACTTGGTGCCATCCTGGGTGAGAGAGAGCTTCTTGTATAGTTTTAGGAATAGAAACCGAGGACAAGACAGAAACAAAGGCAGAATGGGGGGTAGATAAACGATGATAACTCAAAAAATTATAAATAAGATAAGGATTACGAGTGGAACGAGTACCTTTACGGAGGGCCATAGGAAGATCGGCAGAAGGATCTGAGGTAGGAGATTCCACGGGACCGGATGGTGAGTCAACAGGTGGATTATCATCATCAATTACTTGAGGTGCATTTGGACGAGGGCGTCGTTGATAAGTGATAAGAGGCCGATCTTGTGGAGAATTTGAAAGGATTGAATTAAGGACTAGTAGGGGCAAAACCTCAAATATGAAAATAGATTCTCCAGAAGAAGAAAAGAAATAAGAAGTTTCGAAAAAGTTAACATTAGCAGATATAAAATATTTCTTTAAATTTGGAGAATAACACCTATACCCTTTTTGTAGTCTTGAGTAACCCACAAAGACACATTTTATCGAACGAGCTGATAATTTATCTTTGCTTGGAGTAAAATCATGAACAAAACAAATGGACCTAAAAACACGAGGAGAAAGCTTATACAAAGATTCATTAGGGTACACTAAAGAATAAGGAATTATATTTTCTAAAACAGATGAAGGCATGCGATTAATTAAATAACAAGCTGTTAAAATAGCATCACCCTAAAAATGAAATGGAACATTAGCATGTAATAATAGAGTTCGTGCAGTTTCAACTAAATGACTATTTTTTCTTTCAGCAACTCCATTTTGTTATGGGGTGTGAGGACATGTTGATTGATGAATAATGCCTTGCGATAACATGAAAGAAGTAAAAGATGCAGAAAAATATTCACGAGCATTATCACTACGAAGTATTTGTATAGGTATTCCAAATTGGGTACGAATCTAAAAAACAAAGGATTTAAAAATTGAAAATAATTCAGAACAATCTTTCATCAAATATAACCAAGTACATCGAGAATAATCATCAATAAAAGTTACAAAATACCGAAAACCTAAAGTAGTACTGACACGACTAGGACCCCATACATTAGAATGAATTAAAGAAAATAAAGATTTAGCTCAACTAGTAGTTTTAATAAAGAAAGAACTATGGACATGTTTACCAAGTTAGCATGACTCAATCTAAAGACTTCAATTTTGAAAGATTTGGAACCATTCTCTATAATTTTGAAAGACTTGGATGACCCAAATGACAGTGAATTAATTCTGGAGACTCTGTAGCAATACAAGTAATTGATGATGTTGGTTGAATGTAATATAGGCCTCTTGACTCACATCCGGTACCAATCGTCTTCCCTGTACCCGGATCCTATATAAAAAAAGAATCAGAAAAGAATATTACAGAACAATTAAGAGTTCGGGTAAGTTAACTGATAGAAATTAAGTTGAAAGGAGAATTGGGCATGTAAAGAACAGATTGTAAATTTAGTGAAGACAGAGGTTTAGCTTGATCAATACCATGAGCGGATGTTTTAGAACCATTAGCTAATGTAATTGAAGGAAGCGATTTAGCAATGCAATCAAGATGGATAAAAAGAAATTGATTACCAGATATATGATCAGAAGCTCTTGAGTCAAGAATCCAACGATCATGAGATGCAGAATGAGATAAGCAAGCAATAGAATTACCCATGTTTACAAGGGATGCAGAATGCGTTTGTTCTTGTTTGGACGCCTTGTATTGAAGAAATTGTTCTTTCAAGAATTCTTGATATTCTGGATCAAAAAAGAGGGAAGATTGATCAGTTAATTCAGAACCAGATTGAACCACATTAGCTGATCAAGGAGGTCGGCCATGTAAAGCAAAACATCTATCTCAGGTATGTCCTGCCTTATGACAATAAGTGCATTGAGATCGATTGCCCCAACCACCACCATTATGTCCTCCTCTATTGTTGCGTCCACCACCTCATCCCTTTCCATGATCACTAGCATGTGTCACCAAGGTAGAATTTTCAATATTATTAGGAATGGTCGAAGTGGGTAATCGTAACAGACGGTTGATTAACACTTCCGTTGTAGGAACCTCGGCATTGCCCAATGTCTGTTGACGGAAGGTGTCAAGGTCAGAGTTTAAACCAGTAAGAATAAAAACCATAAGAAACTTATCTTGTTGTTTCTCTTGCTCTTTAATATCAGTAGTAACGGCAAAAGTTTCTTGTATTGAGCTATTGTTGCTTTGGCAATAGTAACATAAGAGAATAAATCTAAATCTTGTTTTAAATCCTTCAATCTGATCACAACTTCATACAGTTGTTGAATATCATTGGAGTAAAGATTCTTGGCTTGCTCCCAAAAAGTGTAACAAGTGTCATATGGTTGAAAAAAAGGCAGCAAACTAGGATCAACAGATTGCCACAGTATCGCACATAATTGTGCATCAATCATGCTCCACTCGCGCTATTTATCAGTTGGAACATCTTCAATTTTTGTAGTCAAGTATTCAGAATATCCTTACCCTTTAAACCATAATAAAACAGAAGCACTCCATAAGGAATAGTTGGAACCATTCAATTTTGCAGAAGTAATTGTTGGAGTACTAGAGAATGCAGAGGAAAAGATACTGCCAGAATTATTTAATTTAGAGGTAGACATGATAGAGGGTAAAAGAAAAGGAAGCCACTGATTAAGAAGGGTAGAAAAAGAGGTAGGGAAAGGGTGCTGTTTGGTTTGGTGCTGTTTGGTTTGCTGTCTAGTTCTGTTCTGATCCTTCGTGAACGGCTAGTACTTGACAAAGAAAAGGGAAT
This sequence comes from Sindora glabra, assembly GCA_020226215.1. Lineage (NCBI taxonomy): Eukaryota > Viridiplantae > Streptophyta > Magnoliopsida > Fabales > Fabaceae > Sindora > Sindora glabra. The sequence goes on from CM035231.1 coordinate 10,691,901, forward strand.
ATGGTGATTAAGGTTGGCAAAAGAAGAACATGGATGGAGTCAGGAAGAGGTGGTGATCAGCTTACAAGGGCGCATGTATTACACACGTGTTTGGGACAGTGGCGCGTGGAAGCCACGCGCGTCTGGGGGTGGCGCGTTAATGACACGTGCTAGTTACGGTGGCCGAAAATTAGCCGAAAATACTGATTCTGGTGGTGGTTTTGGAAAAATTGAAGTGCTGCTCCGTGAATCAAAGCAATCAGATCTGCGTGCTGTGGTGATTTGTTCGGACTAGAAAAAAGTTTCTGTGCAGGGAAAATTTTGGTAGTCTGGAGGATGGGTCTGTGTTAAAAAGGAGGGGAAAATATTTTTGGTGGTTTGAAAGTGCTGGAAATATATTTGTGATCAATGACTCAGTATAGGAGAAAAAGAATTAGAATGCAGAAGCAGAGTCCCTCAATGTGAGGGCTCTGATACCAACTTGAAATTGTTGGAATGAATGGCTTAAGAAAATTATCTCAGCCTTGGTTCTTTATATAGAAAAATTACAATCAATACATTTTAATGCTAAAGAATAAAATCCCTAGAATTATGCCTAAACATTTCCTCATTTATTCTGATTACTAAATAATTACAGCATAGTCAACTAATACATATCAATCACATTTATTACTATTTACTTCTTAACAGACGTGTATTAATCATGCTTCTTAAATGCCTTGAACAAAGTTTTCTTTTCTTTTCTTTTTTTTTTCCTTCTTCTGTTTTTTTCTTTTTTTTCTCTGTGGGCACTTGCAAACTTTTTTTATTTCTCTCTGTTTTTTACCTTATTATGATGTCGAACTAGTGATTGCTTGTGCTAGTGTAGGATCCTATATGATGGTAATCCTTTTTCAATATATTTGCTTTGTTGGTCCCATCTCTGCTGTGCACTGCCACAAACATTGTGGTTTGTCCCAAGAAAATAGTAATGATGATTCCCCCCCCCCCCTTGGGATAGCTTTCAAACCTGGGCTACTGCTATCCTGTATTAATTTTCTGTGCTAAAATAGAAGATATTTTCTATTCAGGAACTAATACAAGGATTTGATCAGGAAACTGCTGCAGTAGTGATGGCAAGACTTGCTTCCTTGAAAATGAAGACAGAGGTGTATCACCCAGTTGTGATTCGGTATTCTCATTGTATTTTAATATTTATTGCTCCTGTAAGAGTTGTGGTTTAAATTGTAGAAGCCAGAAGTTTCTGTCCCTGTTTCAACGTGTTATTGTATGTGTTTGAGAAGATGTGATATCGGCAAAGGTTTTGGTACTGATAGTTTTGATGTCCTTTGCATTTATTAAAGCTTTTACTTATAGAATCTAGTATCCAAGGAAAGCCATTTGTCATATATTATGCCATCTGAGACACGAATTGATATTTATTTTTCTTCCCTGTTCACGTCTGTTATCATAGACAACTTTTGCCAAGTTTCATTGTGCTTATGTGCTACAAATAACCATTTTTCTATGCTCTTGTTCAACATGTTCTATTAAATACAAGACTTCTGTTTTACATGTTCTATTAAATACAAGAGTTCAGTTTTAAGCAAGCTAGCTAAGTGTTGATTTTTCTTTAATCAGGAAGCATTTGATGCCACATGGTGGCTAGACCAATCCCTCATCCGGCTCTGTTCTAAATTTGGTGACTACCACAAGGATGATCCTCTATCTCTGATATTAAGCCCTACAATGTCGATGTTCCCTCAATTTATGTTCAATCTGCGACAATCACAGTTTTACAGGTATATTGTCTTGTGATTTTCTTCTTGTTTGACATTTCAGCTACATCTAATCAGACTTGTGGTTTGTGGGTGATAAAATATTTGCAGGTTTTTAACAACAGTCCAGATGAGACTGCCTATTTCCGAGTTTTGTTAAACAGGGAAAATATTAGTAATGCCGCAGTCATGATTCAGCGATCTCTAATATCATATTCTTTAACTTCGTTGCCTTCGCCAGTAGTGTTGGATGTAGCTTCCATTGGCTCTGAGAAAATCCTTTTGCTTCATTCATATTTTTGTGTCGTCATTTTCCATGGGATGACAATAGCTAATTGGCACAAAATGGGATATCATAACGACCCTCAACACCAAGTATGTTGTCATACATGTCCTGTCAATTGAATTTTATGATACAATTTCTGCTCACAGATCAATACCTAACCATTTTCTCACGTGGAACTGAATACTTTTATCATTGAAAGCATTAGCAATTTAGCATTTTGCTCTTAAATTTTTGGTGGATTTTGGTTGTTTTGTTCATAACTTAATATATGTATCCTTTTTCATTGTCTAGTGTTGCATGTATCTTTTTTCATTTCCTTCCCCTAGTAATAGAGTTGATATATATATAACAGGCATTCGCTCAACTACTGCAAGTTCCACACAATGATGCTCAAATGGTCATTGAGAACGTTTTCCAGTCCCAAGATTGGTGGTGTGTGATCAGCTTGGTTCCCTGGTAGGTGCGGCAATATTTGATTGCTATTTTTCTTTTTCACTGTTGATCATTCTTTCTTGGATATCATCCATGGCAATTGTAATCTGGCATGAAAGACTACCCCCCCCCCCAAAAAAAAAAAATGTATTAACACAAACATTGACCGTTAGATTTTCAGGTTATTCGTTTATTGATTTGTTATGCTGACATATTAAAATTTTCTAATGGGTATCTTACTGTGGATATTTGTGATAATGAACAGGCTAGATTTTTATTAGCTAGGCTGAACCCCTCGGCCACATACAATAATGCAAATGAGATGGCTGCTGGTTCAGATGTGATCTTTACTGATGACGTGAGCCTTAAAGTCTTCTATGAGCATCTTCAAAGGTTGGTTGTCCAATCTTGAGGTCTGATGATATTATGGAATGACAATTATTGCGTTTTGCTACTTTGGTTCGCAAAGTTACCAAGTTGGGATATGAGACGGTCAGAAGACTTGGAACCCTCACTATCTGAGGAATTAGTAAAGACAATTTTAGGGATGTGATTCTTTGGGGGTTCTGGCCAGGTTTGTGTGGTCGGGAAAACAAGCTCGAAAAGCATGTTGAGGTCTTGGGTAATTAGAGCGAAAGAATGATGAAAGTGCAAGTTAAATGGTGTATTCTGCAGTTGCGGCTAATCAAATGAAAATTAGATATTTGGCGCATTTTATGATACCCACATTGGAGTTTGGAATCATGGGTGGAGTTATGGCAAAATACAAACTATTGAGTGAGTTTACTCACTCAAACTCATCCAATAATTTTAATTATCTAATGTTTTGCATTTTGTTATATTTCTATAAGTTTCAAACTTATGGGGATACCTTAGAATTCTCCTAAATATTTTTGTCATATTATTCTTTTTAATATTTGTTTTTACTTAGGTCTTAATTATGGGTTATATGTTGCGATTAAATTTTATGATTACATTCTTTCTAGGTTGTGAAGTAATGAAATTCCTTTTCTTTAGAGATATGAATAAAAAAGGATGGACTTAGTGCACGAGACTTCCCCCTAATGGAATTTGGGGAGGGATAATGTACGTAGCTTTACCCCCATAATTAAAGATGTTATTTTTAAGATTTAAACCCCTAACCTTTAGGTCATAAAGTAACAACTTTTCTATTACGCTAAAATTTACCCTCTACTTTAGAGATAGGTATGCATGAAAAAATTATTTGATTATTAATGTCTGACAAATACTGGACCCTTCATAGATTGTTTTAGGAAAATATGGAGTATGTGTGTATATATTTTTATTTTTTAACTTTTAGAAATTATTTTAAAAAATTTGTTTATGAATTTAATGAAAACAAAGAGTAAAAAGTGATAAAAACAGTAACATGACTTACATTCTTCTGATTTTCATTGTATTGGGATGGAAACAGAATGCAGATACCAAATGAAATGACCAAATTATACTATGTCAACCTACTTGAGATATCAATTAACTCAGGGTCACCAACAAGAAAAAGCCAATCACATGAAATGAAACAATCTGGGATTGGAAATCAATTGTATGGAGGTGGAATACATAGAGCAACAAGGCATTTTTGGTTAAGGATTTTTATAGAACTAGCGAAAGATAGCGCCTGACGCCTTCTACATAGCTGTATTATCTGTCAACCTACTAAAAAATACATCCTGAAATGCTACTTTTTTACTTTTCCACCATATCTTTCTAGTTTTATTTTCTGGAGTCTTAATTAAATCGTTGAAACTAGGAAAACCAAATTTTCAGATCCTTCATTTATCGTTTCAAGAAACCAAAGATGTTAACTTGGTTTTATACAGCTTAGGCCAGCTTCAATATGGTTGGACACTAAACCTATGAGGCCTTCATAATTCCATGTTCTCCTTTCTCTATCCTCAGGCTTCAGAGAAGAGTACACCTCTTCACAACATTTAAGAAAATGACCTTTCCCAAATGCAGCAAGCACCAGAGGATCCGTTTTCATTTGTACAGCTCTGTAAAGATAGCCCATTGTTCTCCATCTCTCTAAAGTGCTATCGCCGTCAAAACCAATTCTATTTGCATCAAACAGAATTCCGAAAGTGACTATGTCAGGCTTCACTTCATGGATTGACATTCGAGACAACAATATCCTCAAATGCTTGAAATCTTTCATCTTCATATAAGCTAACATGATTATATTTGCAAAATTAACATTCATATGAACTTTGGCTTCTTGCATTTCTTGAACAATGATATCCATACCTCTTCGACTCAAAAGGCATGCATGAGAAAGGAGACGCAAACACCATACGAGGTCAGTCCCGCCAAAGGTTGAACGTAATTCAATTCCCAAGTCTTCTAATTTAGAAAACATTAAGTCATCAATATAAACCTTCGCCAATCTTCTAATCAAATCATCCTTTAGAGGTGTTTTAGAGTTCAAAAGTCTTCTATAAAATTTTTCCATCTTTTCAATCATCCCAAATCTAATATAAGCCTCAAGCATTGCAATCAAGGTAGAAGTCTGCAGATGCATTCTTTTTGAACGCATTCTTTGATAAATTTTTTCCATTTTCTGAAACAGCCCACCCTCTGAATATTGTTGGATAAGTATATTATAAGTGATGTGATCAGGAGAACATCCATCCAACTCCATCTTTCTCACACACATGCCCATCTCATCAAACATCTTAAATTTCCCATAAGATTGAATTAAACCCTCATAGGTATCATTGTCCGGAACTAAACTTGATGCTTTCATCTCACTAAGATAGTACAAAGCATCATCAAATTTACCGTCTCTGGAAAAACCATGAATTATTGAATTGTAGATTTCCAAAGAAGGTCTGACACCTTGAACCTTCATCTCCTCTAATGCGCATACCGCTTCTTCCATCATTCCTTCTTCGACTAACAAACGTATTATTCTGCCATAGTTGAATTCACTAATCCGTGATTTCTCAATGCTCTTCCACATATGGAATAACTGTTTACATACTCCAAATAATTAATCACTGCAAGATGCTAAGAATTTAATTAAAAAAAAAAAAAAAGAAGACAGAACAGCCAAAAGAAGTGACAGCCATCTTCCTTTATCTACCCAATATAATGACTGAATAATAGAATTATACCTTAACGCAATCCGAGTATCAAACCTATCCAGAAATTATAGAAATTATAATCAAGACCCATTTACATGAATTATCCAAGCTGACAGGGAAAAATCACCTGAAGAATTTCTTTAGACCTCGAGGCTTTCCGAAGGAATTTGACGACAACCCAGAAATGGTCTTTGCACCAATCACCGTCATCTCTGAGAATTTCAAGAGGGCATGAATCATCCTTCTGGAGCTCTTCAAGTAAGAGTCTGAGTCTCTGATGCTGATGGTAAGTCTCGACAAGAAGCGTTCTATGCTTCGTGGAATCGGTTTCTGAAGCAGTATTTGTCGGCGGCGGGCGGGGAGATGCAAGGGGAATTTGAGTGGTGGATGTTAGGGATATGAATTTGAAAGAAGGCTTCGTAAATAGGGTTTTAGGAAAGATGTTGGTTTTGAAATTGAAACTGTGTTTACAGCAAGTGGTGATACTGCGGTGGATGCGAGCTGCACTGTTCAGATTCTCCATTCCATGTTTATATGTAATTCTAGCTTCTTGTTCTTAACTTTCTGGAAGACAGAGCCTTTCTTGTAGCCGTCGGCAAATCTGACGATGGCACTGTTGGAAAGAAATGCCTACCACTCTTCGACGAAAAATAATACACAATTTGTAAGGATAATTTTGAGTTGCAGAGGCACTAATCCCTCTATTTCCAAATTTTTAATAGTTTCTTAGTAGCCATTTGATTTACATAAGAAATAAATTTTTACAAAAAATTAATTTTTTTAAAAAGTTACTTCTTCTGTGAATTTCCTAGAAAGTTCTTAATATTATTTGATTGACATAAAAAAAATTATATTTTTCAAAAAATAAAAGTTACCTAGGAAAAGTAGGTAAATAATTTTTCACATTCTGTAAAAAATATAATTTTTGAGAAGTGATTTCTCGTATTTTGTGAACAACCAAACAATTCATAATTTTTTATTTTCTAGAAAATATAATTTCCCATGTTTTTATTACGAACCAAACGACACCTTATTTTTTAACTTTTGGTATGATTATTTTTGCCTGAATTTAAAATAGTTAAGGTGAAGAGTAACAATTTTCTTAAGTATTTTTTTATTTATTTTAGGGTTGTAAGAAAAGAAAAAGATAAATGGTTATAACCAAAAAGAAAAATTATGATTTAAGCCACTTGTAGATTCAATTATTATTATTATTATTATTATTAACTTACTTGTAGTTAGGTTACACTTTTAATCATTAACACTTTATTCTTATATAATTTTTTTCCTAAAATTTAACAGTTAAATAATATGTGTTTTACCCATGTCTAATTCCAATTCCTAAAAGATAAAATCTAAGTTATACCACTTAAGTTTGCAGTTTTTATATATTTTTTTTTCCAAGCCAGTGGTGAAATCTTATGTGTAGCAAATCAAAAAGTAATTACTAAACAGGTTCTAATGCTAGAAAAACTTATTCAAATAAAATGAAATTTTATGTTAAACGATTAGATAAAAAGTTAGGGATTATCGCACTTCAATTTTAGGCATATGATCAGGATAAGGAATTTTCAAGTAGCAACAACTCACAAATGTAATTCACGAACAATATTGGATGCTATACAATCAAATACGAGTAACTACTTGACTTAGCACTTAGTTTTCACTGAAATTCCAGCGATACGTCTCCGATATTGGACTATAGCCTAAGCAACCAACACAACTACGAAAGAGCTATTTGCTGAAGATAGATTGAAGTACTTAATAAACAATCATGTACTTCATGTTTCTTAATGCAATTGTTAATATCACTTACCATTGCGTTATAAAGCTTCTAGAAGAATTCAAACATAGAGTTGAAAATCTGTGAACTTGGTTCATCTTTAAAATCTAAAAAAAGGAAAAAAAATAGGCAAGAAAGGAATGAATTACAAAAAATTAATGAGTAAATAAATTACATAAACTTACATTTTAAAAATATGCAAGTGCATAATATACATAATTAATTACCAATTAATAAAAGAAACTATTATTGTCCGTGATCTAGGTTAATGTAAGTTATTCTGTTTACTAATTCGAATATTATCTATTATAAATGAATAAAAGAAACTAATTGAAGTACTTAATAAACAATCATGTACTTCATGTTTCTTAATCCAATGGCTGTTTTTCTATTATCATGTTTCTGTCCGCTCATAGGGTAAAATACCGTAATACGGATAATTTATAAACTTATTTCCGTTTTACTGCTGTTTCGAAACAATTTATTAAAATACGCAGGGCGCCAGGTTGGTTGGCGTCACTGGGGACAGACACATGATGGAGGGCGCCATGTTGACTGGCGCCTCCAAGCAAGTTCAAATTTTGAAACATGCTAGAGGGCGCCAGTCAACATGGCGCCTCCAAGCAAGTTTCAAATTTGAAACATGCTGGAAGGCGCCATGTTGACTGGCGCCTTCAAGCATGTTTCAAAATTTGAAATTTGCTTGGACGCCTTTAAATACCTGAACCCTGGTTGCGCGACATCAAACCCTCATTCTTCTTCACCGCAGCGCAGCCACTCTCCCCCCTCAAACCCAATCCTGATTCATAACCTCTTCGCACGCTGGTTGTTGAAATTTTTTCTGCAAGCATTCTTCTTGTTGACAATATTTTTCAGCAACATTTTATTCTTAGGAGCAGATCCGGTCCTCTTTCTTTGCTGTTCTCCGTGGTTAGTATTTTTATATTTTTTATATTTATACTGATAGGAAAATTTATGTTATTTGTTAATTATTATGATTTATAATATGAAAAAATGATATTAGGCATTGGAAAAGTTTGCTAAACTTTATATTATCTGTAATTAGTATGTGATTTGTACTGGTTAATTTTTTTATAATTTTCATATATATAGGGTAATTTTTATTAGTTATTATGAGAATATATTTTACAATAGGAGATGATTTTTTTTTGTTAATTATTATTATTTATATTTTAAAATTATGACTTAGGATCCAGAAAAAATTTGTGGTGTTTTATATGATCTGTGATAGTTGATGATTTTTACTAGTTAATATTTCTATAATTTGTGTATTTATATTCTAATGTGTATTAGTTATTACAAGAATAGATTTCACAATGAAAAAAATTATTTATTTTATATTTATTATTATGATTAATGCTGTGAAATTATGATATAGAATTTAGGAAAAAAATTGAACAAATTTGTATAATTTGTGATGGTTTGTAATTTTAAAAGAAGAACAAGGGGGATAAAAGAAAGTATCTTAAAATAAAATTTACAAAGTAGGTAAAAATTATATTTAGATATTTTTAAAGTATAAAATATTTTAGGATATAGGATATGATAGAAATAAAAATTTTTTTTATTATATGTTAATTATTACGAGGATATATTACCCTATTAATCAATATTGTTGGGAGAATTTTAGAGTAATATATGTCAAAATAAGTAACTATCAACTGAGGATATTTTGTAAAGATTCTATTTTTTAACAGTAAGATATATGATTTTTTTTATTATAGATGTATTTTATATAAATTATGTAATTAATTTAATTAATTAATTTTTTATACAGTAAATTTTTTATTATTTTATACCGTACGTATTGTTTTCTTGTTATTTACTCTATTGTATTATTTTCTATATCCACCCATATTATTTATGATTTAAAACATCGACATCATTAATTAACATAAATATAATAAGTTATGTATTTTTAGCTTATTATAATATTTTAAATAGATTAAAGCTTTAATATGCATTTTATTGTTAAAAATAAAAAATATTATATTAAATGTAAGAAACAATACTTAGTAATTAAATTAATTTTTATTTATATACATGTTATAATATCTTTGGTGATAATAAAATTCAATCACTATATTTAAAATTAAATATACATTAATTAAATTTTTTATTGATTATTATATTTGTTCCTTTCTATATATAGTCTTGTAGAGTATATTTATTTTAGTGCATTTTTTGCATAATTTTTTTATTGATACAATAATATGTAACAATTTTTACTTAGAGATAAAAGTTATTAAAATATCTAACAAATTTTTTATTCATGCAGAGGTTTTTTTTCTGTTTGTCTTTCCTAATACTTACCGGTTAGTATATTTATAAATTTTGTGCTTATATTATAATTTTTACTAGTCATCATGAAAATATCTTTGATAGTGGTACAAAAATTTGTTTAAAATATTATGATGTAAATAATATGAGTTTTTAATTTTATATTGATTGTTATGGTCTAGGGTGTGAAAGTTTAATTTAAGATGTGAAATCATAATTTATAAAAGATTCGTAAAAATTTATATATACTGTGATAGGTAGTGGTATTAAAAGAAGAAAAAACGAGATAAAATACTTTCTAAACTAAGTTTTAGGGCCTAGGTGAGAGTCATATTTGGAGAATTTTTTAATGTGAAATTTTAATATGGCATGAGAGAGGTAATAAAAATAAAATCTTAGGATGTGTAAATATAAGCAGAAGCTTTGAAAAATATTGGAGGTGATTGTAAAAATGAATATTTTTCTATTGAAATAGTAGATATTATGAATGCATGATCAACCTACATATTCGAAAAAATTATAATACTTTCTGTTTATTTCTACGATTAATTTCAAATAGTAGTTCATTCATTCATAAGAATAGAAATTGTATATGGTAATATTTGTCAGTTGTGAGGGTACAGTGAATATTTTGCAGTTAAAAGTAACGAGATGAAGAAAAGTTTAATTGCTTTTATATATTCGAATGGTACAATGATTGAGAGATCGATGGGCGTAACGTACAATGGACCCCCCCAAAAGCATTGAAATTGAGAGGATGCAGCACTATGGATGTTTTGCGCGAGAGAATTCATGCCCGACTGAAGCTTCGTCAAGATCAAGCCGTGGGGAAAATTATTTACCGGTTTCTACAACATCAAACAGAGGCGTAGTATATGGCGTACGAATTGGACGACGATGAAGACTTGGCATGTGCCATAGCCAACTACGAACAACATCCGACGATGACAGCAATGGAGTTGTACACGGAGGTGATCGCATACGAACTGCACGCTGCCAACCTGGGTTCACAAGAAAGAGTTCCAACTGCTAGATCACCTGTCGTTCCAACGCGTAATGTCACTACTAGTTGCTCGATGGTGCGGGAAGGCCTTCCTTACACGGGTGGAATCGAGTTCCACATTTCTAATAGTTATACTCCTGTTTTGGACTCGTCTGTTGCTGGTGTTTTCCCAAGAAATATATCACATACCATGATGGGTTCAACAAGTGTCTTGCCAGTCATAGAGGAAGAATCCACTGATCCTGTGTTCATGGATGCTCACCTTGAGTCTGGTTTTGAGGACGATGAGGTGTCTTACAGTAGCGATGATGATCGTGACACCGATGACGAAGAACGAGTAACTACACATGGAGACAGTGCTGCAACCCGGCAGCGAAGGAGTGACAATGCTGCACAGACATCATGTGGTGTCCCTCAGCTGCTGTCTTCTCTCACATTGATTAGGATGCCATAAGGAATCCTAATGAATTTCCGGAAATAATGAAACCGAGTTATGATTATGACATGGATGACTTACAGGTTGGACAGGAGTTTGATTGCAAGGAGGCATTAATTGCTGCAATCAAGCATTACCATATCAGAAGGCACCACAGTTATTACATAGAGGAGTCGGATACCAAAAGATTGAGCGTGAAATGTGATAATTACGGGGACGAATGCAGATTCCGTCTCAGGGCGAGCACTTTGAAGAATTTTAACAGTTGGACAATAACTAGATTTTCAGGGCCTCACACATGTGTTAATGTCAGTTTGACACAGGATCACAAGTCTCTTGACTCCGAGTATATCAGTTCCTTGATACTGGAGATGGTTAAAGTGAAGCAAGATGTCCCAGTGTCGCTTATACAAGAGAGGGTGGAAGGCATGTACGGGTATAAAATTTCGTACAGAAAAGCATGGAAGGCAAAACAAAAAGCAATTGTCAAGGTGTACGGTGATTGGGAAAAATCATACGAAGTGCTGCCCAAATGGTTGGACATCTTAGGGTACTGTGACCAAGTTCTGTTCAAGATGGAGTCAGGAGAATTTGTTACTATTGACAACCGTGTTGATCCATAAAAACATGTTTTCAACCGAGTTTTCTGGGCTTTCAAGCCGTGCATTGCCGCGTTTCCCTACTGCAAGCAATTCATACAAGTTGATGGAACGCACTTGTACGGCAAGTACAGAGGTGTGCTACTGATTGCTGCGACCCAGGACGGTAACAAATGTCCCATTCCTCTTGCCTTTGCCATTGTTAAGAAGGAGAACTACGAAAACTGGAGTTGGTTTTTGGCTTTGCTACGGGTGAATGTTACGAACCAGCAAGGAATATGCCTGATATCAGACCGCCATCGAGCTATAAAAGATGCTGTAGCCAACGAAGCCCTCGGATGGTAGCCTCCTCATGCATTTCACCGGTACTATATCAGACATATTGCCAGCAACGTTCGCAAGAAGTGCAAGGATGATAATGTCAAGAAAGCTGTCCTTAAGATTGGTAAATATTACAACGCAACTTCTTTGTTGATCCTTTTCATATGTTAATTCAACACATCTAGTAATTCAACCCGATTGATCTATTTGTCTCCTTCTGTTCAACATATGAGCCCAGTTGGGAAAAGGCCATGGAGAGATTGGAGAACCTTCGCAAAGTCAATGAGGAGATCCACAAGAAGTTGGCAGCTATTCCGATGGAGAAGTGGACGCTTGCTTATGACGAAGGCAGAAGATATGGTCATATGACGACTAACATAGTAGAGTGCATCAATGGCCTCTTCAAAGGACTAAGGAAGCTACCAATCACAGGCCTTGTTCAACAAACATACTACAGATGTGTCATGTACTTTGTGGAGAGGGCAAAAGAAGCACATGCTGAACTACAACAAGGTCACATATACGCAAGCAGATTTAGACAGGAGCTTGCGACTAACCAGTTACGTGCTTCTTCTTACCACGTTCGTGCTTATAATAGACAAGGAACTAGGTTTGAGGTGGTGGAGGGCCCTGATATGGCCAGGGGATCATGTGGAAAGGTCGTTCAAGTGTTATTAGATAAAAGGCAATGTGAATGTGGACAGTTCCAAGCATATAAGTATCCCTACGCTCATATTATTGCTGCTTGTGCATCAGTCAACATATCGTGGGAACCATATGTTGATCCTGTATACAGACTTGACACACTAGTCAATTGCTATAAATCTGAGTGGTGGCCGATCGGGGAGTGGTCGCAATGGAATAACTTACTACCGTTTCCGGTCCTGGTTCCAAATTATGGAAGATTGCGTGCAAAGGGACGACCGAAGTCGACCCGGATAAGAAATGAGATGGATTGGCCTCAGGAGAGTGGTGTGAAACAAAAATGTGGTCTTTGTAAGGCGGAAGGTCATAACCGTAGGCGCTGCCCACTGCTACACGGAGAGCACAGCCCACCTTGACACCGGTCCTGGTTTTTACTTATGCAGGCGTACGTTATGAAATATATTACGTAATGTCATAAATGTCACAACTGCATGGTGTATTTTGTTTGATTGTTGTAAAACTGCAAGCCATTATGTATATATACGTGACCCCATTACTAGTAATGTTAACAAGATACTTAAAAATATCAAGTGCTATATACTTTCATGTGTATCTTTGTAGATAATTTGCACATGTATGTTATAGAACGGTTAAAATACCAAAATACGCAAATTTCATAAACTATTTTTCACTTTACTGCGATTTTGAAATTATTTACCAAAATACGCAGGGCCCAGCGGGCGCTGAAGGCGCCTTTCAACATGGCACCTTCGGTGCGCCTTCGCGGGGGCTGGGAGGCGCCATTTCACTTGGCGCCTCCCAGCCACCTTAGCTTTCATTAAGTGAATGAAACTTATGGGGCTGGGAGGCGCCAAGTGAAATGGCGCCTCCCCAGCCCCATTATAAATTAATAAAATTTTATAAATTTATATATTTATTTAAATGTGATTTTTATTTTATTATTATTTATAATAAAATTATAAATTTTAAAATATAATTAATTATATTTTATGATATTATTTATATATATATTATACTTTAAAATTAAGATATAATTAATTATATTTTAAAATTTATAATTTTATTATAAATAATAATAAAATAAAAACCACATTTAAATAAATATATAAATTTATAAAACTTTATTAATTTATAATGGGGTTGGGGAGGCGCCATTTCACTTGGCGCATCCCAGCCCCATAAGTTTCATTCACTTAATGAAAGCTAAGGTGGCTGGGAGGCGCCAAGTGAAATGGCGCCTCCCAGCCCCACACGTTTTACCAAATTCGCAGCGATGAAAATTGGCAGGTGCAGCGAAGGCGCCATGTTGAAAGGCGCCTTCAACACCCGCCCAATGATGCCATTCAATATGGCGCCCTGCGTATTTCGATAAATACTTTCGAAACCATAGTAAAGCGGAAAATAGTTTATGAAATTTGCGTATTTTGGTATTTTAACCTTATAGAACCATATGTTTAGATTCCATCCTAATGCACATGTATCTTTTCTCATGGCAGATGGCATCCACATCGCGACGTGTTGATCCTGGTCCACGGGATCATTCACTGCTGACGACCCAGACCTCGCATATATCCCAGTCCATTTGGGCAGGCCATGTATGTAAATAGTTAGAACTTAATAAAGTTGGTTGAACAGTTACTGAATTATCAGACCCCATTACTAATACTTTTTTTCCCTTTTGCAGCCTGACCGTGTGCTTAGGATCCGACGGGCTCATGACTACCATCACCAGCAGCCGCCGGAGTTGATTGTCCCCTTCTTACGAGAGGCAGGTTTTTACGGCCTGGCGATGTGCGAGTATGTACTGATCGACCATCAGTTGATTAGTGCCCTGGTAGAGAGATGGAGGCTGGAGACACACCTTTCACATGCCGCAGGGAGAGATGACTATTACATTGCAGGATGTTGCTTTTCAGTTCGGCCTACCCATTGATAGTCGAGCCGTGACGGGACCCACTGTCTAGGGATGGGAAGCCCTGATAGAGGAGTATTTGGGACTCCAGTTACCGGAGGACGAGAATGTCCTCAGAGGGGGGCGACTGAGGATGAATTGGTTGGAGAGGCATTTCACTCATCTTCCAGATGATGCGGATGAAGTGACAGTGTAGAGATTCACCCGGGCGTACATCTTGCGTCTCATCGGTGGGACGTTATTTCCGGACCACTCCGGCACATATGTCCACCTCATGCACTTACCCTTGATCGGACACTTGCATGAGGCTGGGAGGTACAGTTGGGGATCTGCTTGCCTGGCCTATCTTTACAGAGAGCTCTGCAAGGCCACTGCTCCGGATTACAGGGAGATATGAGGGTGTTGTCTACTACTGCAGCTGTGGGCATGGGATAGATTTCCCACCATCGCCCCCGCGATCACTGTCCCAGACATACCAGAGGGGGATGTAGGGATTGGCCCCCTAGCTCGCAGGTTAGAAATTTTCTCTACTTGCACTTGTAATTAAGTTGACTTTGAAGTTGTTTAACTTAGTTATTGTACTTGGTAGGTGGCACTTTCAGAAGACATTCCAGGATAGTTCGGCACACAGCCTTCCCTATTACAGATACGCGCTGAACCGTCTTCGACTCGACAAGGTATGTAAGGGATAATGCATATTTTTATTCCAGGGTTTTGCCCATTTCAGTGTGTCATTTAATTGATAAAATAAATGTATAATTTCAGATCGCCTGGATCCCGTACACTGAGGAGGTCACCGCATCACTGCCTCAGTACTGCTTTGACGGGAGTGACATATGGACAGCAGTGGTGCCGCTCATTCACTTCCAAATTATCAAGTGGCACCAGCCGGATAGGGTTCTGTAACAGTTCGGACTATGCCAGGCTATTCCTGAGCCACTGAAGCAGGTCGCGGAGGTCCATTGCCTTCACTTGTCCAGTCGGCATGATGAGGAGTGGCACATCCGCCATCAGCCATATATTGCACAGTGGGATATCCGGCGAGACTTATGCGCTATCGCCGAGCCGACCGCACGACTAGTTCTAGGCCCACGATCCGATTACATGTCATGGTACAGACGGGTTACCAGGCGGTGTATTACACCTGTTGGGGGAGCGCTAGACCTTGTGGTAATATTGCATGCTAGTTTTCTGTATCTGACTTTCTTTAAATGTATTAGTATTGTAACTAACTTTAATGTTAATAATTTGCACAGGTAGATGAGGTGTCCACGCTACAGGACTACACTACACCTGAGGGGCAGGCTAGGTTCACCTTCGAAGCGCTTAGATCAGCGACGGAGTCCATCCTTCACACAATTCAGGAGGTTGATCATGTGATTATTGACTCACATGCGGAGCCAGCACCCCATGCCCATCATATCCCAGATCCTGCAGAGGGTGACCATGACCAGCCTCGCTCTCGTCGACGACGTCGCACTGCTCCACGACATACGTCACAGGCTGATGTTCCGTCCGCTTCGACAGGGCAGCAGATTCCACCATCGACTGCCCAGGAGACCACGATGACGATGCCTGGTATTACTGCTTCATCTCATATGTACCCTATTGCACCTCATGATCCTTCATCCTCCCTCATGTTCCCAGCTGTACTATATGGTCCGCCACCATCCCAGGTGTACTCGTTCACTTCTAGTGTTCCATCCTCATTCCAGGCATTTCCACACATACTAGGAGTTTCATCTTCATTCCGTGCCTTTCCTTCCGGTGATGTTGGTCCATCACAACCGTATCGTCCTGCACTTGATTTTCAGACTCAGGATCAGGGATCAGCACTTCCTGGCATGATGGCAGATGACTCAGAGCTTGTAGATAGAGATGGAGCTGGAGCTGGAGGCAGAGCGGGAGCTAGAGGTAGAGGAGACACACACACCGGGGATGTGACTCCCGAGCCTACGCAGAGGGTCAGTAGATATGGCCGCCACATTACCGATCTTGGATATGGGACTGGACATCACTTACGTAGACATTAGCTTTCTTTTCCATGTTTATTATACATTTATGTACATCTATCTTACTACTTTATTGTCAAACATCAACATTTAGGATGCTTTTAATTATTACGACTTTTTTATTTGCTTGCGTAGGTACTTATATCTTTAATAATAAACTTTAAAATCATTACAATATTTATTTATTTTTTAAAATGATGATGATGACATCTCCGAAATATAATAACTAACATTATTAATTTTTTACTTTCACAACTCTTATAATTATCTACTCTTTTATTTATTTACTGTATTAAAATAAATAAACCCCATCAAAATAAATTATACAATTTTTTCTTCATAATATAAAATATATATTTTTTAAATTAAATTTTTCTCTCATTTTTTATTTTAATATCATTAGTGAAGAAAGGAATAAATAGTTATAATAAATATTAAAAAAATAATAATATTAATTATAATATTTGAAGGATAAATAATCATCATTCTTGTAAATTACACTAAATGTTGTGTTTAAGAATAAAAATACATAGCACCATTATCAATGTAGATGGGGATGCTGGCCATATACAATACCAAAATTCAAGTCTTTTGGATTCACAATAGACACGGTCAGCGGCTAATTAACTTAGAAATGAGGAGCGAGCTACCGTAGGCCAAAGGTGCTATATCGCCTGGCGTCTCACCCCTTGCGCGCCAACGACGCCATTCCAACTGGCATCCCTTCCCTTAAGCGCGACGCCATTTCATCTGGCGTCCGTTCCCTTGAGCGCCAACGACGCCATTTCGTCTTGCGTCTCTCCACCGTTGTCCGTAACTTCTGTGCGTATTTTGAAAAAATGATTCGAATGAACGATAAAACGAGTAAAAGTTTCTTAACAGATAGTTAATCGATATTTCTGCCTTTCATTGCTAAAATATTTTACCATTATCACAAAATAAAAAAGAATTAATTCATGTTACAATTTTAGTTTCATTACGAAATTAAAAGATTATTACAACTAAATAACCACATTTTTTTTAATTTTCAACTATCTTCAACCTCTTCACTTCATATTTACTTTGTTACAAAATAAAAATAATTTTATTGAAATAAATACAAAGCAGCAAGAATATTATGGGAATAAATATAAAATAAAAAAATATATTTATTTCATTATATTTCTTTTCATTTTTAACATTCTTCAACTTCGTATATAAAAAATATTATTGAATAATTCAATCAATTTGCTTATGTGTAATAACATATTAAATAATTACTTGTAATAATATAATTTTGAACATTGGAAGTTTATAATCCTGGAAATTGATAAATATTAAGTGTCATTGGATCAAATTTTGAGAGACATTCACACTATTTAAGTAATTATTCTTTATTGATACTATATTTTTTTAATAAATTTTAATTATTTACTAAATATTTATTATTTTTATTATTTATATTATTATCATTAACTACTTTCTTATTTAATTCTTATAGTAAATTTATGTATTAAATATTAAAGTGGAGTTAACATATCTTTTTATGACATCAAATATAACTATGAAATAAGTAATTTATTTTTAGTCACAATCATATATTATTTATTTATAAAAATTCTTTTTGAATTGGTATCAAAATTAATTATTTTTTAAGGAAAAACAAGAAAAAAAAAAGGAATAAGCAAAGAGGAATTATTTTTTAAGGAAAAACAAGAAAAAAAAAAGGAATACAGAGGGTGAGGGCGCCATTCAAAGTGACGCCCTCAAAGCCACTAAAGGCGCCATCCTGGGTGGCGCCTCCCACCCCGAGAGCGCCATCCCACTTGGCGCCTTGCGTATTTTGGTAATATGTTTCCAAATTACGGTAAAACGAAAATAAGTTTACGAAAAAATGGTAAAATGGTACTTTACCCCCACTCATACATCACAATGTACTTGGGGTGAGTACCCCTATTCGTCCGACAAAATGAGCTGAAGAAATGGTTCGAAGTATTGGAGCTATCAGATGAAGGTGGCAAATTCATAAGGTGGGTTACATATTAAAAATCAATGGGTAATACATCATAATAAAATTTTGGAACTCAATTTGCACCATTTTCGCTGGTACATATAGGATTTCTCATTTGGAACTTGGGGTTAATATTTTCATTCCGAGCTCAAAGGAAAAGTGGTGCAATCCTATGGCAAAAGAGGCAAAAGAAAAATGAATTATCCTAAAACTGCATATTAATATTAGAGAATTTTAATACACTCAAACTAAAAATTTAGTTATTAATACCTTCAGCATCATAAGCATCATTAGATTTTGATAATACTAAAATAAATGATTGAGATGAAATAATTGAAGACTTATTAGATTTTTAGAAGAATGGTGACTTGACATTTCATAAATTTTGATATGAATTTAAACTCATTCATATCTAAAAGTTAGAAATTTAATACATTATTTTATTTAATTATGTAATAATTTTAGTAATTTAATACATAAAGTTTTAATTAATAATTTTGTAATAATCAATTTGATATATTATAAACTAATATAATTTATTTATTCATGCGATATATATACTAAAATCAATTTTTGACCATATTTAATATGTTGCTATTTTTATTTAAGTGATAATTTTAATGATTTAACACTTAGATTTATAATAATTTGTGAGAATTTACTACATTTGCTAATTAGGTGATAATACATTGCTGTATTTTTGCCATATTTTCTTAAGTAATAATTTAAGTAACTTTTGATTAATTTATTATGAGTTTAATTTAATAAGTTACAATTATTTGATGGTAATTAATTTAATATATATAATAATTTGTACAAATAGTAAAATTAATTTTTATAGTGTTTAATATGTTATTATATCTACTAAAATAATAATTTTAGTAATTTAACAAATGAAAAACTAATAATTTATTGAAAATTAATATGTTAAATTCAATGACGTTAGTTCACTTTTTTTTTTATTTTTGCATTTTGTTCCTTTTGTTTCAAAAATTATTTTTTCATGTTTTTAAAATGATTACAATATATTTATATGCATTTAATCTGGTTATTATATTTAATTTTGCTATAATTATATTTCTTTGCTTTTAAAATTTTTTAATATGTTTCAATTGAAAAAAATGTTCCCAAATCTTTCAAAAAAATAATTTCCCCCTAACTTACTTTTATTAACCCACAAATTTATTGAAAAAAAGTTTGGACCAAAAATAAAATAAGAATAAATACAAAGCTTGCTTAAAAGATTTAAAAAGAAAATGGTTAACTTGAAAATCTTCTTCATATGGGTGATGTGTCAATCTCTTATTGACTTTGCTTATTTAGGTATCAGAGCTCATAACTATAGTCTGGATATGAAAAACTATCCATTAATCTTACATTTTCCATTATGACCAACCATGATGTAGGATGGAAAGCAAAAATGGAAAAGTATATTTTTATCACATTAGAAATAAATAAAATTATTGAAATAAAATATTTTATTAATTTTTGAATAACTATTGCATGAATAAAACACTTAAATAAGGTGTATATATATTTATACAAATCTAGGGAAATTACCACAAGACTTAAGTAATGTAGGATTAAACTATTTATATTAAACTTTTAAACTTACAATACCTACCCCACTCAATGTAGACCTTCATAAAAATAATGAAAAATAAATAAAAGTAACTAGAATATAAATAATAAAATAAATTTAAAACTAAATAAAGTACAATAGTTATTAATTCATTATCACATTTTATAGGATAGGAATTTTAGTGAGATCTTTTAGTCTTTACTCTTGCATCATTCCCCTTCACTTGAAAAGAACTTAACCATTACTTCATTTGTGGAACTTAAATTCTTCCATTTCTCCAAAATAAATATTTGAAATATTTTTGTAACCATAAGTTCTTGAAGTAGCAACAATCCCTAAAAAATGCTTGAATATTAAACGTATTGATCAAGTGTTATACTTTGCTCAAGTTAAATTATTCAACTTTAATAAAATCTATCACTTCATTCTTCAAATAGTCAATTATTTTTAATGATTGTAGGATTATTGACTCATAAACAAACTTTTCTCGATATTATGGGTAAACTTCAACTGCATAGCCACCTTTGGATTGTTAGTTGTATGTCTTGTAGAATATTTTAGGAATAAAACTATAAATTCATAGGATTGATTATATTGAATTAAGACTACTAATTTCATTCATCATATAATATACATACCTATAAGCCATGGTGATTAGTCATTGCAAAAACTGTGGAAGCAAATCTTCCTTTACTCTTCCAAGTGCAAACTTCATGTTTACCTTGATGGGGTGGTGCACACAACATATCTTGAAATGTAAAGGGGATTTCCATCAAAAATAATAAATTAGAAGTATCTAACTCTCTATCTATCAAATATGTCAAATGTAGACCTACACTAAAAAGAAATCACATCTAATAACATTAGGCCTTAAGTCCAACAAGTGTAATATTAGTACAATTTTGATCACTTTTGGACTTACAATTTAAAGTGGGCAACTCATCTAATCCTTTTTATTAAAATAATAAAACCAATAAATTACAATCCAAAATAGAAATTAATAAAAATTTCTAATATTCTCCTAGTTAGGCAAATATTGATTAGGTTTTAAAGTTTTACAAATTCATTTTGAAAATGACTTTTCGATTTAATAAACAACTAAAAGAACTATTAAGTCTAACACAACATAATGAACACCTTAGAAACATGATTTTTTTCAATGAAATAATTAACTTAGAACTATAGATGATAAGTATGTTATTTAATAGCATACATCATCCATAATTACATAAGTTGATTATGCCATTGATATGATCACACACATGTGATAGTGTAGTTACACAAATAGCATAACTAAGTGATCCACCTACATTTTTGTGTAAAGATCCACGTCATCATCTTTCTTATGAAAACTACTAAATATTCCCAAAAAGATTAACAAAGTTTATCAAGAAAAAATCAATGTCTCAAAAACAACTATAGTTAATCATACAAAGAGAACTACATCACAATCAACACATCCCATAAGAAGATAATTGTACCAACATGCTCATAAAAGAGAAATGGCAATATATTTTTGAAGAGATTTAAACAATTTCTCATGAAACCATATTATCTTTACAAGACAATAACATTAATCTTAAAATTCAATTTTGGAATAAATTAATCATGTCAAAATGACATAATTTCCGTTATGTGAACACAAGCCTAATGGCCAAATAGAATAACATCATTGTCTTGAATTAAGTCATTCCAACTTAACAATATTATGTCTAACATGACACATCAATAAGAATATTTAATGTATATAAAATTATGATCATTAAACTATATTTATAAGGAGTCAGATACATAAAAGCACAAATATAACTCTTTCTCACTTGACTTATCATATCAAAAGGATGTAACATATTCTTTATGTGATTAGTTATAACATATAATTCAAGCCTTCATGACTCCTTCTTTAATAAAATAAGATTATCAAGCTTTGTTATAACAACTTTGGCAATCAAGGAATCTAACTAATACTTTGCAACTCTTAAGTAAAATTAAAACTTTCATATTATTAAAAAAAAGTCATAAGCTATTATTAAGCATAGAGATAGAATTAAGGGGAAAATATAAACAAAATTCTTAAAGCAAGGCTTAATATCACATAACTTCATAAAGTTTCAAAATCTACAAATAACCCCCTTGAAGTTGTTAAAAAAGTGAAAATATTAAAATTTTAATTAAAAAATAGAAAAATAAATAGATGAGTTGCTTATTAATTTTTTTAATATGGAAAAATCAAAGAAGCAATGGATAAAATAAAAGAAGTACATATCTTGCCTGCCTAAATGCAATTTAGTAAAGTTTAATAATAATTTGCTCAAAATGCTTGTTTTAATTATATTATAAATATATTATAGGATTAGTCCTATTATTAATAATTTAATTTATAAGAAATCTTATTCAAAAATTAGTTAAATTCATGTTAAAAATAGTTAGAAACTATAAGTGACTTATATGTTTTTTTCTATTTTTAAAAATTGAATTGTTAATATTTTCACCCTTTTTTTTGCAATTTTCAAGAGGTTAGTTTTAGGTTTTGAAACTTTAATAGAGTTATGTGATATTAAAGCATATTTTAGAGCGCTTATTTGTATTTTTCCCTAGAATTAATAATAATCACTTTAATTAACTTTATAACAAAGGTAAACATAATTGATAATGCATCATGCATTCCAACTCATATCAATGATATAATTAAAACATGACCACCAAGGTTCACATCAATGATATTAAAGCATTAAGTTATTAACTTATTTAAAAAAATGAGCAATACACTTCCAATTTGCACAAGCCTCTTGTACACTACCTTATAACATTTGAAGCATAAGTTTCAAGAAAACCTTTATATATAAAACTCATTTTCAAGCTTCCAAACAAACAATATAATATATCAATATCATGATGATTAAATGAGGTTTAATCTAAATTTAATTAAGCAAATTCAAAATATTTTGAATAAATTACTAGTCATGCTTTCACGATTTCTTGGAATCATATAATAATGCATTATATATATATTTATAATATGATACTAGTCTCTAATATGATATACAAAAGTCTCCAAGCCATCAAACAATATCTTATAATGTCTTGTGCAATATGATTGATACCATAGTCTAAAAATCTTATGATAATTTTATTATTAAATTATTTAAAAAATTTAAATTTACAAACTATGCATATTAGCATTATCTCTTAACACAATCATTAAGCATATAGTGCATTATAGACATTAACAACATGATAAATAAGCAAAGAATATTAATTCAAAACTTCATACTCCTCAAAGAAAAAAATACTTTTAAAAGAAAATAATATTTCATAAATACCTTGAAATATTATATATTATAAAGAAGTATTTATAAATGATTATAAGGCCATATAAATAATACTAAAATAATCCAACACATGTACTTCCACAAATGTCAATATCCTTAAAATAAGTCACTCTATGTCTATTGTCTACAAAAATAATTGTATATAAGATAAATAGACAATATTTTGGATCTTTACATCCACAAAAGATAAAATTGAAACTTTTAATTTCCATGATTCACCTAAAATGTCAAAGAAAATTATTAGAAATTTTTAAGACAAATTTTGAAAATAAATATTGTCCTTTCAAAATAATTATAAGAATACAAATTCTTATAAACAACTTTTAAAATAAATTAAAATTTTGAATAATATTTTTTAATCATTATTTATCACCATTTTCCTTTTCTCATGATCCAAAATAAAGTAAGAATTTAATATAAAAAATCCTTTTTTTCACTATGAAGTTCATAAATAAATAAACTGAATAATCAATAAATTAAAGGTGCATCATATGTGTTTAGATAAATCATTTATTCATTTAGAATAGATAATATTCGATATCCTTTATCACACAAAAATAAAAATGATCAAATAACTTCACATGTATATTACATGCTAAATTTTAAAAAGACATATTAATATCCCCTAAAGCTACAATTTGTTCTCATAGGAATGAAGTTTATAATTGTATAGTTATTTGTAGGTAAAACATACAGTATAAGTTGAAGCTTCAAACTAAAATAGTCAATATGACTAATTATTAAACATATATCTTCTTTTGACTAATATACTTATACAATTATTAAAAGCATCATATGTAAAATTATTGTAACAAAATACATCAACTAAATTTTAAAAGAGTTATAATTTAATAAGTAATTTGTTGTCACAACATTTATCATAAATCATACACATCTCTAACAATTTTTACTCACATGATTAACATTCTTAAAACAAAGAACTTTAATAAGGATATGCTTCTAATATATATACTCGTGGATAATTTATCAAGCATTTCCTTATGAAATACAATCAAGCTAAACTATCTCTATATATTCTTTTCATAATTTAAAATAATTCTTGGCCAAAGTTTAATAATAAAAGTTTGCTTAACATGCTAAAATATTACAAGGGCATACTTATTAATTATAATATGGGCAATCAATGATGACAAAAGTTAAAATAAACTATTTCAATGATAATCATATTTTTTTTAAGAAAAGAAAATTCAACTCCCACGGGCACAAAGATAACATTTTTTTAGAAGAAACAAAAATTTATCAATTATGGGTATAAAGATTTTTAATTTTTAATATCATTGAAAAGCTTCATATTACTTAAATTAACATATAACAACCTTCTGCGGTAGAATACTATATAAATTAACTCAAATAACAAGAATATCGTATCCAAAAATTCAATAGGAGATATATCAATTTGATAAATAGTCATTATGGTGATACACATTTACTATCATTAATAAAACTCATATAAGACAACTTATAATTAATTATTGCATCACATTCCAGAACATTTTTAACAAGATCCCATTAGGTTAGCAAGTGACCTATTGTAATGGATGGTAGATACTTATATTTTCAATAAAATCTTATAAGATAATTAGTAGGATATAATCAAATAATATATCTTAAAAGAGTATATTATAGGTATATATTAACTTAGTATGTAAGTCAATATAATGACAATTACTCATATCACTTGTAAATTCAAAGACCCATAATTAGTTATTCTTCTATATCTATTTCAAATATACATGTTTCCTAAGAAATAAAATAATTTTCATTATTGCAACTATCATACAAGCATAAAATTACATACTAACTAATCATGCACAAAAATATAAAAATATGGAGTACCATGAAAATTAATTAATCCATCAAAGTCATTTATAAATATACATAGTATGTAATTTAACACAGCATACACTTCATGTATAAAGCAAATAAAATTCACATGAATTTTATAATGCAAAATCGATAATAAATTAAACATTTAAGGTTATTATTAAAGTGATTGTCAATTTTTGAGGATGACAATCTTATCATCTCCTAATTTCATATTTTATTAAGAAACATACAAAAATTAAATTATTTTTTTTGCTTAGCAAAAGTAAATATGTACTCATAGGCAACAAGCAAATCATGGTTACAAGTAGATTCAACTAAGGGAGGAACCTCAAGAAACTCAAACCACTTCCTATGACAAAATACACCAATTTTATTCTAACATGAGTTACTTTATTAGCCCTATGATTAATCTAAGCTACAAAGAAATAAGTAAAAGCAAATAAGAACTCTTTAATATCCTCAATAATACTATAAATCTTCCATGGAACACAACTAAAATCTAGGATAGCATCCGCAACAAATTTACAACCATTTTCAATTAGAACTTTCTGTTAGACTTTTGAGATTTTCTTTTGATATTCAAATTAGTTCATATGTTTTCTTAAGAAAACTAAGTTTAGTTTTTGGTTGCTAAATGTATTTTTAATATGGCTAAATACTATATCTTTGTTGTAGTACAATTTAGGTAGAAAAGTTGTTTAAATAGCCATGCCTAAGTATGGGTTCAAGTATGGACTAATGTCTATCATTGTACTAGTTTTTCCGCATATATATAAGGCAAAAATATGAATGAAAGCCCTTCCTCCCCTGTGTTTTTACTTTGGTTTTTTATGTTTTTTATGTTTTCTAGTTTTACAATATGGTATCAAAAGCTTAAATGATCTTAAGGGACCTAAGTACAACCAAGAGTGAAAACCAAAAAGCCTACCACACAAAAACACCATAAACCAAAACATACATGGCCTTCAGCAGTGCTTCAGCTCCTTCATTCCCTATTTTCAATGGTGAAAATTATCATATTTAGGCTATTAAAATGAAAGCTCACTTGAGAAGGCTTAGCCTGTGGCAGTGGATGGAAGCTAAAAAAGAAGTTCCACCTTTTGGCAACAACCCTACACTTAACCAAATCAAAGCACATAAGGAGGAAGAAGCAAAAGTTCCAAGAGCCATGTCCTTTATTCATACTACTATATCAGATTCAATTTTTATCATGATCATGGCATGTGAGACACTAAAGGAAGCATGGGACAAGCTTCAAGAAATATATATGGGGAGTGAAAAGATCCAGTAGATGTAGATTTTGAATTTGAAGAGGGAGTTTGAGGTGCTGCGCATGAAAGAAGATGAGTTTATCAAAGAGTATGTTGATAAACGCATGGTTTGATAAAATCATGGAAGTGGTAAATAAAATCAAGCTGCTAGGAGAAAACTTGACAGATCAAAGAGTAGTTGAAAAGGTCTTAGTTAGTCTTCTAGAAATGTTTGAGTCCAAGATTTTATCAATTGAAGACTCAAAAGACTTGTCCAATATCTCTTTGGTTAAGCTGGTGTATGCTTTCCAAGCCTAAGAATAGAGGAGGTCAATGAGGCAAGATGATGGTGCTGAGGCAGCATTTCTAGTAAGACAAAAAGGAAAGCTACCTCAAGACAAGGAAAAGAAGTAGCCAAGTGAGAAAAAGGAGAGGGAGAAAAATAAAGGCCAAAACAGCCCATGTTCACACTGCAAGAAAACTAACCATGCTATGAAATATTGCATGTTCAAGCTTGGAGTACAATGCAGAGCATGCAAGAAATTTAGTCATGTGGAAAAAGTTTGCAAAGACAAGCAAGAATAGCATAAACAACAAGCTCAAGTTACTAAAAATGAAGAAGAACAAGAAGAAATATTATTTGCTGCAACTTGTTGTGCAAGAAATCATAAATCAAATGCTTGGATAATTGATAATGGTTGCAATAACCATATGACATATGATGCTAGTATCTTCAAAAATCTAAATAAATCTTACAATTCAAGAGTAAAATTGGCAATGGAAAGTACATTAAAGTGAAAGGAAAAGGAGTCATTTCAATGAAGACTCATTCAAGCATAAAGTTCATTAATGATGTCTTATATATGCCTGAAATTAATCAAAATCTATTAAGTGTGGCTCAAATGCTTGAAAAGCATTATGCCTTGTATTTGAAAGATATGTCATTCATCATCTATGATCCTTGTGGTTGTAAATTGATGATTGCTAAGATGGAAAGCAGAAGTTTTCAAATTGAGTGGAAGCAAAGATCTATGCAAGATATCCTAAATTAAGTTTCAAATTCAACTAGTGATACTAAATTTCAAGTTAAAGGAACAAAGTCCATGGAAGAAATTTGTTACAAATGTAATGTTGCTGCACTTAGACATGCTCATTGTGACAAACCAACTGGTAAAGATGAATACAAAATTGTTGTAAATGAGGAGGAGGAAAAGTTGAGAAATATGGAACTCATCAGCTAGGAAGCTCTACTATGAAGCACAACAATGACAATAAACCCACCTGCAATGGAACTGTAGGATTGAAAGAGGAACATAAGTTTCTTCTGCACAAATCTATTACTCATTACTTGAAGCTAAGTGGGTTCAAAAAGACCTTGAAAAAGTTCTGTTTTGAATCTCAGATTGAGAAAGATAACATGGAAAGTTCAGTGATCGACCTAGAAGAAATGTTCCTCAAGTATTTAGATATATGCAAGAAGGCTAAGGCAAAGATCAATGATCAAAAGGAGCAAGTTGCAAGTGAGCATTTGAAGAAAGATAGGGATGAAAATTTAATTGTTGATACAAAAAATGTAAGTAAGAAAAAGAAGAGAAGTCACAAGATTGACAATGAAGCTATTGTTCATCAATCTATAGCTGATTCTAAGAATTTTGAAGTAACAGAAGCAAAATATGAAGGAGGAGTTTAAAAACTTTGGAAAAACATACTTAGTTGGAATGAAAATTGAACAAGCAAGTTCTAGACATCCAAACTAAAATCCAGATTTCAAAGAGCAAAGCTTGGAATTTCAAAGAAAAATCTCAAGGAAAAGTGTTAGAGCTTTGAGATTTTTCTTTGATATTCAAATTAGTTTATATGTTTTCTTAAGCAAATTAAGTTTAATTTTTTATTGTTGAATGTATTTTTAATATGGCTGAATACTATGTTTTTGTTGTAATACAATTTAGATAGAAAAGTTGTTTAAATAGCCATGCCTACGTATGGGTTAATATCTGCATTGTAATAGTTTTTCTACGTATATACAGGGTAGAAATATGAATGAAATGTGACTTTTGCTGCAGCCCTTCCTCCCCTGCATTTTTTGCTCTGGTTTTTTATGTTTTTTGTGTTCTCTGATTTTACAACACTTTCAAATAATTCAAGCCCTCGTTAGCTTAACAAGCTTTAAGAATGACCAGTTCCTCGGCTTCACTGACGCTGTGTGACATATCTTGAACCAGAAACCTTACACTCGACCAAGATAATCCTTTGCTAGCATTGCTAATGCCGTCTTTCCCTCCTTCCATTTGGCGTCGACGTTCACCTTCAAACAAGCTAATGGAGGTAGTATTTAGTGCGGTGGGAATCTGATGGTTGGGACTACATCTGGGTCATTCACTTGAGCCAATTCTAGCGCTAGGCCTATCTCAATATGCACAGATAAAGCTTAAACGTTGAGTGCCCTCTCTTCAAACAAAACATCATTTCTTGCCTCCCAGAGACGCTGCAATATTATGGTTGTCCCAGCTGTGATCCGGAAAATATTTTTCGATTATGTTGATGGGGGTAAGATGAATTGATTCATTTGTAAGACAGCAACGAGAGATTCTTGAGGAGAAGTAAAATGTATTTAGTTGAAATGTATACATAGCACCTGGAACCAAATGAGTCGCAAAAATTCACAGCGCGCCATTAGATGGAGTTCGTCCTCTGGCTCCTTTCTACAAAGCACGCACTTCGGGTTTGTGATATGGGCAGAACTTTGAAGTCTCATTTGCGTTGGTAGAACACCACAAGTGAACCTCCATGATGTCACTCGCAAACGGTAGTGGATTTGGGATCTCCATAAGGACTATCATAGCTGCACTTCCCACTCGCTGTTCTTGGTTTTGTTTCGGGCATAGTACACCGAAGACGCAGAGAAATAGCCAAAAGACTCTAAAACCCAGATGAGTTCATCTTCTCCTCTAGTTATCCTAAGCTGAATAATTCAGTTAGCATCTTCTTCAATGAAAATGCTTCCGAGCATTTCTTCATTTCAACGTTCTGTACCAGGATACTAAAAGTCTGTAATTTAAATCTGTTCTGGTAATTGCACCTTGGACTTTACAGCTTGTCGAAATTGCATACTCGCCAGTACCCACGGAGTGGTGGAAGTAAAGGGTAGTTGGCCATTACGCACTAAGAAGCACGCCCCAAATTTAAGTGAAGGAACTCTCGCACGTACAGAGATCTAGGCCCACAACCGTTGATGCAACTGCCTCATCCGTAACTGATTTGTCTTGGAGATATTTTCATTCAAAATTCCCCGCCCATAAATTACCCCAAGCCAATTTGGCCAGCAAGGATAAGTGAATATCATAAATAAGTTTAAATCCCATCTCACCAAATTTCTTTGGTACACAGATTATCCCAAGCCACAGGTGCATAATACAGGTTTTGACCTTCCCTCACTCCCCACCAAAACTCGCGACAGAGGCCATCTATTTTGCTGCATACCTCTAGGTATTGACATTAATGACATTGTATAATTGGAAACCCGTTGCAAAATTGAGTTAATGTAGCCCTACCGGTCCAAGGTAGGGTGCGGTGCTTCCAACCTCGAATCATGGAAATCAGTGGTATGATGCCCAGTGAGAAACATAGGCATTCCTAAATACTTAGCATGCAAGGGTATAGTTGTGAGTTCCAAATAATTCTGAATGTCCCTCCTTACTCTCCTATGAGCATTAGATGAGAAAAAGACTCCAGATTTGTGATAATTTACTTTCTGCGTTGGCCAACTTTTATCCACATTAATTGCTTTTTGTAAACATATTGCTTTTTGTAAATTAGCTCACGTAAAAATAATAAAATCATCTGTGAACATTAAGTGCGTGATTAGGCTACATCCTCAAGCTACCTAAACGCCATGAGTTACACCTCCGGCGTCAGCTTTCATTAATGATCGGGAAAAAACTTCTGCCACTAAAATGAAGAGGTAAGGAGAAAGGTTGTTGCCCTACCGTAAACCTCTATTTGGTGTGAATTGACCACAGACTTCTATTAAGTAAGATTGAATATCGAACCGGGGAGACCCCCTGATGGATCCAATTGATAAATTGGAAGCTAAAACCAAACGGGGTAAGAACCTGCATCAGAAAACTCCATTCCACAGGGTCATATGCTTTTTGCATATCCAATTTAATGCCCATAAATCCTCCTTTACCCTTTTTCCTCTTAATCTTATGAATTATCTGCTGGGTTAACAAGCTATTTTCTGAAATCCATCGTCCTGGAATAAAGGTTGGCTGTGTAGGATCAAGTAGTTTCCTCAGTACACTTCTCATTTGATTGGTAATGATCTCAGAAATCAGCTCGTATAACACATTACCCAGACTAATTGGCTGACAGTCTAAAAAGGAATTAGCATGACCGATAAGAACAATATGACTGAAATTAATCTCCTCCAACATGAAACTAGAAGAAAAGAAAGATTGCACTGCATTTGTTACCTCTGCTCTTGACAATTTCCTAGAATTCCTTATAGAAAATGGCTAACATTCCATTTGGGCTAGGTGCTTTTAAAGGATTATTGCTTTGAGGACTGGCCAAATTTCTTCTTTTGTTAGGATGGTACGCATCATCTCATTTTCTCCAGGAGTTATCACCGGTTGCATATTATCTGCTGAATCAGGTGAAATAATTTCTAATCTCCTCTTGGGATTCAAGGCACCTAGAATCACTCAGTTTAATACGCTCAATATTATTCTGCCGACGCCGAACCACTGTCGAGGTGTGAAAGAATCGGGAAAGTGTCCCTATGTTTAAGCCAAAGCTCTCTTGATTTCTGCCTTCAGATAGATTCTTGACAGTTGAGTTGTTCATCAAGAATGTGCGTTAAATTCTCTGAGACGGAGTGGCTTGCCTTGTTTCGTCCAAGGCTTTTGTTAGTTCATACTTTTGCATGACAGAAGCCATAAATCTCTTTTTTCCATCCCTTCAGCTTATGTTTAACCCGTTTCATCTATTGGACCACTCAAAACGTAGGAGAGCCAGAAATTTCTTGTTACCATGCTTCAGCTATAACTTCTTTGCACGAACTACCCGGAGCCACGCTTCTAAAAATCAAAATGGTCTTACGTTCCCATCCTTGTCCAAAATCGTATATCGTAAAATTGGGTTATAATCTGATGAAGACGTTAAAAAACCAGAAGAAACATAGGGAAAACAAAGCCAGAAATGCAAAAAAGCAAATAACAACAGAAAGGTTCACACATAAAATATCATAACATTGCATCTTTTACTAAGTGATACTGCACTTGGGTAGTTTTTTGTCTTCTGTAAGAGCTTCATTTGTAAATAATTGAAGGATGTCTATTTATAAATATATAATATTAACTATAACTTAAAATATTACATCTCATATCTCACAAGTTAATCAAACTTCATGCATATTTTTTTTCTTCTACAATACACTTTCACCAACTATTTGTTTACTTTGACACAAGGTGCACAGCATTTTTCTAAATATTTTTTTTTTTTTGTGAATTAGCTATTTGCAATACTCTCCTTTAATCTAGAAAAAAAAACATAGCTTAAAGCTTTAATTTTTTTTTTAATAAAATATATCACCAAAGTTGTTTAATTCAGAAACAAATTCCTAAATTGTTTCCTTGGCATCATTCGCAATTTTCATACCAACTTCAAGTAGAAAGTGCTTTCTTCATAATCTTTATTTTGGGGAAATATTTGTCTTGTTCCTCAAGCCTTTTGTTGCTTTGACTCGCTGGAGTTTTGGCTGGAATATTGTCATTATCATTTTCTGTAGAACCTTTCTACTAAAAATATTTTTCTCTGCATTTTTCTTCTGATTTTACAACATTGCATCTTTCTTTTCCTTTTTCTTATGGTGATATTGTTGCTTCTTCTTCTTCATATGATATCTCTTTCAATTTCAACTACTTCTCACATATCATAATCCTCTAAATAAGGTTTCTTCTTAATTGCCATATAAGGAAGTCAACTCCAATGGAAGTAGGAGAGATTGGAGCAAATTGAAGCCATAAACAAATACTTTGTTTTTTAAGATTTTTATAGAAAGTAAGCCTTATTGGTTTCGTTTCTTTTTTCACAACCCACTAAGATCATTTAAACTCTGATACCATGTTAAAAAATAAGAAGAAACATAGGGAAAAAAAAGCCAGAAATGCAAAAAAGCAAATAGCAGCAAAAAATTTCACCCATGAAAATGGTTAAATGATGTCTATTTATAAACATTTAATATTATTTATAACTTAAAATATTATATTTTATATCTCACAGATTAACAGATATTTTTCTAAATATTTTTTTGTGAATTAGCTATTTCCAATATAAGAGCTAGATAGCATCTAATTAAATAAATTTTATTAATATATATAATAATTATGCAAATAATTATATATTATAGATTTAATGCAAAATTAAATTTAAAATTAATGGATATTTAATTATATCATATGCTAATAATATCTAAAAAGACTGAGCAACTCCAATCTTCTTGATCATTGGCAAGAGGAATCAAACTTCAAACTACCCAAGAGTGAAATACTTAAATGAGAAATTTAATCCCAAGATAAATTTTTGTTTTAATTTTCATAGAACAGAAATTTTTTCAATTAATGTAGGCAGAATCAATTGAAAAAGAAAATGCACACTGCCTAATTTCTATCCTTCAAAACTATGGAGAAAATCTAGAAAATAGTCTATCAATTAACATTTTAAAGCGGGCCATAATCATTTTACAAATATGATATTGTCAACAAATTAGAGTTTCATTATTTAAAAAAAAAGTGCATGCAACTAAAAAATTCAAAGATAGCAGATAATTTTAGTAAACATAATATGCCTAAAATTTATAATCATAACTTCAACGTTAGGAGCCTAGATGTAGACTTATAAGTTCACCTATGAGTGAAAAATATAATCTACACCAAAATAATCCTAAAATAATAGGCTAAATTAATATACAAATTTAAAAATCAACATTTGTTGTTAGAAGGGTTTTAAAAAGTATACTATTACATAAGCCTCACGTTATTTAAATCAATTCACATAATAACTCACTTGGATAGATGATTATATGATTTACAAGTAAATAACAATAACATTCCTACTATTTCATCAAAAGAAAGTTTAATTAATTTAATAAATAAATCATTAAGATGACAAATATCTATTTTACTAATTAAAATTTTCAACAAGGGATCAAATCATTGCCTATAATTAATTTTATGTCCATATGCACTTTTCCTAATACATTTATTAATTATTATGCATATTATATTACTTTAAGGTAATAAACAATCAAAGGGTGAAAGCATTGTACGGTCCTTGATTTGCTTTAAAACAACAGTGCGGTCTTCCATGCCTTGATTGAAAACACAAGGCATGGATGCCTGCCCTGCAAAACTAATAAAACATTGACATGGGAGTAATTTTTGTCAACTGTCAGTTAGTTCTTTTTGTTTGTTGTTTTATGTATTTACAAATTTTTTCCAAAACTTTTTCTTATTTATAATATTGTTGCTTTAGGAAGCCCAACAAAACTCTCAGTGAAACCGAAAGAAATTTAGCAGCAGTCCAAGCAGCCCAAGGCTATATTTTAAGACGTGGTAATAAATTCGAAGAGTCACGGGAGTTCAGTTGACAATATATTTTCTTTTATTATTTATTAATAATTATTACTTTTTATTTTTCATTTATCAAATCAAATAAAGTTTTTAAATTCCGTTCAAACTTTGTATTTTCTTTTAGGTTCTCTTTTATTTTGTCCAACTTTTTTTTTTTTCCTTTGTTCAATTGTTTCTTTCCTTATTTTTAAATTATTCATAAGTAACTATTAAATTTTATTATTGAAATTAAAAAAATAATTTGTCTTTTGTACTTTGATAGAATCAAAAAAATGATACATGAAACTTAGTAATAAAAAAAATATATAAATTTTAAAATTTTACACTTTACCTCCCTAAACATAAGAAAAAGTGAAATGAAATTATTTCCTAACAACAATAATGATGTATACATGGTAAAATGATAAATTTTTTTAAGCATTCTTTACTATTTGCGTACCTTTAATAAAATGATGAGTTTATGAAAAATCAATCTTTTATCACTTGATTACCGATTGAATTGATTCAGGAATTCTATAATTTTTTTTAAATGATGAGTTTATAAAAAAACTGAAATTCATATCACTTGATAGTAATTGAATATATTTTATGTTCAGGGACCTATTGTGAACATTTCAAATAAATATTTGAGAATTTTTTCAAAAAAGATTCAACTATTGATAATTGGGTAATTTTATGAGAAGTTCAACCTCTAGAAGGTTAAATGTTTTTATGATTGGATTGTATTTTTTGAATTGAAATTTATGATCATTTTTATGATAAAAATATTTTAAATAAGTTAAAATTTTATATAGGAATACTAATTGAATTAATTAATTATGTATTACATTTTTTATAAAAATATTTTATAATTAATGTTAAATTTATTTATTTAAATAATAATGTCACACTAAAATTAAAAATAAGAAAATATTTGCCAACTTACTGCTTAGTTCAGTGAACTTTTCTTGGTGACATAGTAAAAATTTTTAATTGCAAATAGAGTGAGCATCCTCTTTAAATCTTTGCACAACATCAAATAATATTTTATTTAATGGTAGGAAATTTGCCATTTAAAAAAGAACTATTATGTAAATATTTTATGTTAAAAGGAACACATGTACTAAGTATCAATAAAAATTAAAATATTATAATATAATAAAAAGTTGTATTATTAAAATAATTATGGGTCAATATAATATTAAGTCTTAAATAGTGTGATAATTTTAAAAAATTGATAATCCATTTACTATACCCTTAATCCATTAATTAAGGAACGCCATTAATTATATATTAAATACAATTTAATGACTTATATTTTAATATAAAATCAAGGCATTCACACCTTGAGTGAACTCAAGGTGTGGTAGAATTGGCCTAAAACAACAGGTAATTAGAAACATGGGGATAAGGACAAAGCATTACGTAATGGGGTATTATGAGATCCTAATGGAAAATTATGAACCTTTAACAGAGCATCGTAAGTCATGATAGGACATTATAAGTTTTAATGGTGCAAATTGTGGATAGTTAGGCGTGAGAAGAAGATAATTAGTTGTACTAATCGGTTAAAGTTGAGTCGACTTGGTTATAAAGCCAGTAAATTATTTTGGGCATTGTTAAAGGTCATATGATATACAATCTGGGTCATGAATTTATTTGAACCCTTATTTGACTTGATAAGTCAAATCCTCTTTCTTTCTTATGTTTTTTTTTTCTTTTTTTGCTTATATGTCGTATTATCCCTCCTTGGTTATTCGTCATCTTTCTTCGCTGACTCTTGTTTTCTTTTTCAACAAAACTGAGAAAAGGAAACGGAAAAGGAAAAGGAAAAAACACTTGTGTTCTAATAATTCAAACTAAATAGACAAACTTATTTTCCATTTAATAATTAATTTAAGTTTCAACAAGATAAAATTACAAAAAGGACAATAAACAAGATCAATAAAAAAAATACATGCATGTAACTATTGTTTCCTAAGCCCATTCCAAAAGTTCTTGTGACCAGAATAAAAGCATAAAGATATCTTAAAACACAAAATTTAGAGATAGATCAAGGATAGTAATAGTATATTTCTTAGTATGATTGAATATTTTTAACAAATAAATCATTTTATATATTTTTTTTAAAAAAAATTTAACTTTACCTAAAGTTCAATAAAAGTACATGAATCTCCCCTCTAATTTCAAAACATACTTAGACCTCACTTGAAATATTAAAAAGAAAAATGTTACACTTAAACTCAAATTTGACCTCTTCTCCAATAAAATGATGAAAAAGTAATTATAAATTTAAATCAAATAATATATAATAATCTAAATATTTTATGATTAACAATATGCTTTGGTTAAGCACAAATGAATAAAGAACTATAATACTTATATTAAAATTTAAGTTTTTCATTAATCATATTTTAGTTATTTGAGCTTAGATAAAGTGTATTTTTTTATCATAATATACTTAGGATATTGTAAATTCAAATTTGTTGTTTTCTCCACTACAATAGCTTGTATTGGTATATATGAATTTTATAGTTATCTTTTCTTTGATTTTCTTGATGAAAAATTCAAATTTGGTTTTACGTGTGATATTTTTTCTGTCTTAAGGAACGTCTAAGTAAATTTTGAAATTAGAAATAAGGACCCATGTATTTTCATTAAAACTTCAAAAGGACCCATGTATTTTTCTCTTTATCTTATTTTCCTTATAATTCTCTTAGGGGATA
Source organism: Sindora glabra (assembly GCA_020226215.1). Taxonomy (NCBI): domain Eukaryota; kingdom Viridiplantae; phylum Streptophyta; class Magnoliopsida; order Fabales; family Fabaceae; genus Sindora; species Sindora glabra. Next base: position 10,728,833 of record CM035231.1, read on the forward strand.
CTATTCAAATTGCAAAACAAAGAAGCTATTTATGTGGAGACAATGAATTATTTTTAGGTGTAAATGAAAATTTGATCTTCTGTGACTTTGATCCCCTAATTTAGAATAACCCATTTCAGCCCCCTAATTAATTAGTACAATTTTAGTTTTCTTATTTATTTTTGTCAACTTTTGTGAACTTCTATTTAATTTTTAAACACCCATTGCATTGTTTCTTGGGTAAATCACATTTTTTAAGATTTTGGAAGATAATGAATTGTAAAAAAAATTCAATTTTTCATATATACACTACAATAAATCATCACTTATGTCATGATAAAAATCAAGATACAAGATCAAAATTTTCATAGTTACACTGCTTAGCCACAGCAATATTGGTTAGATGGAATTGTGGCCTAAGTGAGCATGGCAAGAAATTTTCCACCAAAAAAAAAAAGATCTAATAGCATAAATGATTTTTTTTGCCTTAAGTTCACGTCACGACTAATAAATTCTTCTAGCCACAAATACAAATATGATAAGAAAGGTATATTTGTGACTAATAGTCTATACCACTATAAATAGAATTTTAGCAAAAAATAAAATAAAATTGTTATCATTTAGTTTACACATATGTTAAAACTTATTAATGCTTTTGACCCGCACTAAGATAGAATAAACCATCAAAACTCTATTTGTCTAGAAATTCAAAATGCATTTACGATAAATTAAACCTAAATCTTCAAATTAAAGAATATCAAGTCTTACTATAACATCAAGTTGTTTATTTAGTATTATAATATAATATATTTTATGCAAAAGTTTTAAATGATTAGTTGACTTCATAAATAAAAATACATTCTTGTGACCCTAATTTAATTTTATGATAATATTACATAAATACACATATTATGACTTTATTTTAAAAATTACTATGTATAAGCTAAAATCCTATTTATTACATCACTGATTTCACTTGTATCAAATTTATCCTTTATAAATATATTGTATCAATTTCATCTCTCATAAATAATTAATTAGTTAATTTTATCTCTCTATTAATATTTTTCATTAATTATTAATTAAGTTATTACAAGATAAAAGTAAAATGTTTACATTTTTTGAGTCATTTTTAAATATTTTTTAAAAATTTCTTTAGTAATGGTTGAATTATATCAAACAAATACCTATATAAATCATAACTTTGAACTATTATGCATATTTAAATTTTAATTATAAATTAATATTTAAAAAATTATTATAAATTTATTTGCTTTTATTTTTTTATTTATAATACTTAGTTTTATCATTCATTAATATAAGTTAAATCATTCAACTTTTCAAAAGTTTTAGTATTAATTTCATTTCTTATATATTATTTATATCTTATTTTTATCCTTCCATTTATCATGTAATTAACCCATTCATAGCAATGTAAATAAATGGATTAAGTTAATTAAATTATTATTTATAAGGGATGAAATTGATACAAAATATTTGTGATAAATGAAATTGATATAATTGAAATTAATAAGGGATCAAAATGAAATTTTAGATTATTATATATATATATATATCACTCCCTCAAACAATTTACTTAAATATTTTTAATATAATAATTTAATTATTATTAAATTATATACAATTTTACATAATTATTTTCATTATTTTTAATGAAAGTTCTTTATTATTACATTGGTGAATTTAAAACTTGTTATTATATATTTCTATGATAAAACTTATTATCACTTATGCCATGAATCATATTACCTTTATATATTATAATTGTTTTACTATTTTCATAATATATATATATATATATATATATATATATATATATATATATATATATATATATATATTCTTCATAATCATATTTTTCACAAAATGTGACTTGATCAAAAAATGAATCCTTTTACAATGTTGTGCACCTTAAATGATCTATTTTTCCTTAAGTAACATTTTAAAAATTGGATTGAACAATGAATTGGAAAATTTGTTATGTATGTACGTATTTTATATATAGGTTAGTCTTATTAATTTTTACTTTTAATATGTAGAAAAACTTAAATTCATTAAATGATAGTATAACACAATCGTTAACATATTATAATTCTTATTTTGCTTATGCATATTAATTTTATTATGTAAATTTAATTAATGAAAAATTAAATTGCTAGTTGTTATTCATGAAAAATTATGACATTCTAATACATATTAAATTGGCACATAAGTAAATAAATATGCTTAGGAGCCTAATAGGTTAAACTCTCTTTTATATATCATAAGGTTTGAAATTTAACTCCTCTCTCTATCATCTTAAGCAAAATAATAAATATACATAACTATACATTTAGGGATAGTTTTGTATTTCTATACACATTTTAAGAATCAACTAATTGAAAATATTAGGTTTCATAACAGTTTTGTTTTGGTTGATAAGAGGTCAATCAACTGAAACACTTCAACTTTTTAACTTGTTCAATCAATTAAAAGCTCTTAATTCGGTTAATGAATTAACTATTTTTCAAACACTATCAACATATAAATTTTTGCATTTTTTTATCATTAACTACATTGTAGCATGTTGCATCTATTATAATTAGCCTTTTATATATATATTTGCCATAGGAATGATATATATATGGCTATGACAATATCTATTGAATTAATTTGTAGAATAAATAATACTTCACTATGAGTAAAGTTTTTTTTACTTATATAATGAAACAAGTAATACTTTATTATGGGAAATCCCTTAGCTTAGATTATGATATAAGTGATATTTTGTCATGAGTAAAGTTTTTTTTATTACAAGTGATACTTTGCCATAGGTATAGTTTTTTCATGGCATAAATTTTTTAATTTTTTTACATTGATCTAAATTTTTTATTCTTGTGATAAGAAATAAAATTAGCATAATTTTTGAATTCCCATGGCATAAATCGTAACACAAGTGTTAATTTATTATAGTGATAATACTTTTGTAATGCCCAAACTTAATTTCAACCACCTTCAAAAAATTTCTTTTAATAAAATTAAATTGTTTATATAATACCATGTAAGAACTCAATAGATTAAGAATAGTAGAATACAATTAGAAATTGTTAATTAGTGGATAATTAATAGAAATATCCATTAATTTTAATGGATTAAAAATCCATTTAGAAATAAATAAAAGAATTAGAATTGATGATGTGGATTAAGGAAAGTATTATTTAATTTAGCTTGGAAACACATGGTAAAATAAGGAATCAATTAGATAATGGCATGTTATCCCTATGAAAGGAAGAAGCTTAGCTATGTGAGAGCAGTTAATGAAAGAATATTACATTAGATTTTATGAAGAGACAACATGGAATAGACCATTATTTTAGTAGGAATTAAGCATGTGGGTTAGTAGGAAACAAGCAAGAAGCCATGTGAGAATTTAATGAAGAATATTACATTAGTATTTTCTAAGACTTGTTTGAAGATATTGTAAGATATTAGAATATTTTTGAAGTGTTTTATCTCTTTTGGAGAAGCAAAACCATGGACATCATCTTGTGAGTAGGAGATAATGATTGGTTGAAATGTCATAAAAACCTTTGATTTTCACTATAAATAGAGGTGAGTTTTTTATTTCTCACACTAATTGAGAAATTATAATGGTTTTAGAGTGAGAGGAAGAGTAGTGTGTGAAACTCTTGAGTTAGAAAGAGAGAAAGATACAAAGTTTTATAGCTTAGAGAGAGAAAAGAGAAAGCATTTTTCTTCTTCATCTTCTCCTAGAGTTTTTAAGTGAGATCTTGAGAAATATTGGAGGTTTCTTGAAGTTTTTATTTGAAATTTCTGTAAGGAAAAATCTTAATCTTGGTATAAAGAGGTAAATGAAATAAATTACTTTGATGATTTCAATTTTCCTTTATGATTCTCAGTTAGAATTTCATACTAACTTCATAGTATTATTTGATGAAATCTAAATCTATAGGAGGAAAATGATCTTGAAGCAAGCATTAATCAAATGAATAGAAATCTACCTCTTTTCTTTTTACTTTTCTTTTGAGAAAATCTATATGTATAATATGTATGTTATGTTTGAATGATAATATGTTGAAACCAAAGTGTTCATGGTGAATTTGGTTGCTTTCTTAAAATATAAAAGTAGACTTTTAAAGATAGTAGTCTTCAAGGATGATAATATGATTTTCATGTTTAGAAAGAAAAGAATTTTTGAAAAAAAATTGTCACCTTTGGAAATTTTCTTAAATATGAGAGATAGATCTTGTAAAAAGAGTTATTTTTAAGCCATTTTCTTTTTACAAAAGTCTTACGGTTTGATTGGTGCAAGATGAAAAAGGTTTTCCTTAAAGAGAAATAAAATATGTTTTCAAAAAGGGTTTTCTTAAAGAAAGATGATGTCTTGATGATCCTATGTTTGGAGGATCTACAAAGATGTAATCTTGAGAACCTTTCTTAAAATGAGGAAACAAGAAGATATTGGAAAAATATTTGCAAAGAAAAAATAAAAAGGTTTTGAAAACAAATTTGAGAAAAAAATAGATGTCTTTCAACAATAGATCATAAAGCACAATTACATGAAAAAGAAAATAAAATTTGTGAAAAACATCAAGACATAGCTCATGGATTCCCTTTATAACCTTGAGCAAAATTTGAATTTGAAAACAAAATCAAGATTATATTATTTGCAAGCCTAAGTATTAGTACTATGTGATGTTTTCAAGTAAGGTTTTCCAATAAATTTTTTATGAAAAAAGGAAACTTGGCTCTTGGGTACTATGATAAACCCTCAGGAAATTTTAAATTTTTTAAGATGAAAACAAATATATGAGGCCTTTTATCCAACTAGAAATATAATGGGATATTTACAACAAAACATTTGGTATAAAAAGTGATTTTAGAACCAAGAATCAAGCTCTTAAGATTCTTAAGAAAAAAAAATGATGTTTTACTTGTTCAACTTTATTTCAAAGCACTTTGAAAAGTTTTGTCAACTTTCATGTCAAAGTTAAGAAATAAAAATCAAGTTGAAAAGGAGCATATAGCTCATGGATGAATGCAAAACAACACAAACGTTTTTAAGTTTTAAAGATTCAAATCATCTCCTACAAAGTATTTCCATAGAAAATTATTTTGGAAACTTGTTGCACATATTTCCAAAACTTTAAGAACATTATCGTATCAAGATTCTTGAAGGAAAAACATTTCAAAGTGGGAGCATGAAGCTTACAATTTTGTGCTACAAGATACCAAAAATGATGTTTCTTTTATAAAACTTGTTTCCTATAAGAGAATTTTAAAAAGTAAAATATTTTGATAAACTATATATAATGTTTTGAGTAAGTAAACAAGATAAATATGATACTTAATATCCAAATTTCATGACTTGAATTTTTTGAAGAAAATTCATAAAGAATGATTTAGAAAATGGCATTTCAAAATAGAGCCTTGTTACTTTCAAAGAAAGATAAAAATCTTATCAAGAAGAATCATATAAAACTCTCAAGAACCCTATGAGTATTATAAGAAACTCTTGGATTTCTATATCAAAATCTAATATACATTGTTTTAGAATATATTGCGAGTATTATACAATTGTTACATTAGAGTTTTAAAATAAAATCCTCTTAGAAATCCATATAAAGAGCTCTCAAGTTCTATGGAATATAATAAGGAAAAAATTTAATTTCTTATAAAAGCTTATTGCATTATGTCCTAAACTTATCTTAATATTATAATATAAATCAATTTTTTGAAACAAAATCCTTTTGGAAAAAGAGAATAAGGTTAACAATTTAGGTGCTAAAAATCGCACAAGAACTTTCTATTTTTAAGTAAAAAAAGGTTTCCTACAAAGTAGTTTTTTAGAAAATTAATTTAATTAATTATTGAAACATGTTTTGATTATAAAAATTCTTGAGGAATGATGTTTAAAACCATCATTTCACATTTGAAAATTGTAGAAAATATCTTATGAAAGTTGCATAAGAAAATGGAATTTCAAAGGCTAAGTATAACCATTTCAAAGTATTTTGATAACTTAATATGAGGGTAACCTTTGTAACTTGTTTAGAATCAAAAAAATTGTTGAAAAACAAAATTTACACACTATTATTGATTTTTAGAGCTTTTTCAAAAATTTTAATAAAACCTGGTATTTAAATTAGGTTTTCAAGTACAGATTGCTTGGTAAAAACCTAAGAAAAAGATACATATGCATGAAATTTAGATATGTATAAATGATAAAAAGTGGTGATTTTTCTACTATTATATGGCATGTTATAATGTTGACATTAGTGAGATAAAAATATTTCTTACTCTATAGATCAATGCAAAAAGCATATACTTCAATTATGTATAAGTAGGAAATAATTAAAATTAGAAAGTCCAAGTTGCTTTTCTCAAATCCTTTGACGAAAGATTAATATTTATTATGATATTTTATAATAATTATTACTTGATTACAAGATGCAAGTGTATTATTGTATACTTGAATGTGAATGATAGATACTTGCAAGAGGTAAGAGATGCTCCACATGTTCTATGTGAAAATTAAGTTAGTGCATGTTTATATTTCAAAATTATGTATAAATGCACTAATGAATTTTTATGCAAGGGTACTTGTGAATGATGCTTATGAAATTGAATATAGTTGATAGCCTTATACATATGAAATGTAAAGAATGATCTAGCATATGGATGTGAAAGCATGAATGCTTCTCAATAAGGTCACTTAAAATGTGACAAGGTAAAAATACTTTCTTGATAAATCATCTATTGTGATTACATTATTTGATCATCATGACAAAGGATGGCATTTTTACCCTACCTTGTTTTATGATATAAGAAAATTAAGCTTTATGTCGTATATGACTAAAGGTTAGAATGCTTATATGAGAAATAATGGCTTAATGGCTTGAATGCCTATGTGATCTTAAGGCTTAAATGCCTATGCAACATGATTATATGATATGATTATATGTTACTAGACCTTTGTAGAAAGTGAGAAGATTTAACTTAACGCCTATGATTTCTGAGTCATATAAAAGGACAAGTGGAAAGTGAAATGGTAAAAATAAGGTTAGGAAATATGTGATAAAATTAGTCTGAAGTAATAAGAAGGAATTTAGCATGCCTCCTTTTATTTATTCAAATACTACATGATTATGTTATTATATACATGTGATTTACTTATTAATTAGTTAGTCTAAAATTTCTAATAGTGGAGAAAAAATAAAAATATTAAATGTGAAGTGTATAGGAAAAATTTTTATAAGAAATGTTTTAAATATATGTCTTATATAAGCTTGAATTTCTTAATTAAAACTTATTAGAAAATTAGTCTGATAACTATATTTCTAAATAATTAAATTACTCACATACTTATGGTTATATTTTTTAGATATGGACTATGTGGAGGTCACTAGTGTTTGGTGGCATCTGTACCTCATTATCTATGGTTGGTATCAATAGAAACTTCATTTCACCATTAGGATTGACAAATCTAGTATCTTGCAATGGTTTATCATACAGGTAGTTAAATATAACCTTTTGGTAGCAAATCCTATTTAATAGTACTTTGAGGCTTACTTTGTGCCTAAGCATTTTATAATCAAAGTGGCCTCTGAAAATACCTTACCACTTGATTAGAAGAATGTTCTCTATGAATAAGAGGTCCTTGTATATGTCCTATGACTTTACAACTTTAAAGCTAGTTCCATTAGTTATGCCTTTAGTATCAGATGTGGACTTCCGTCTAAAAGAACTAACCACCTATGATTCTAATAGCACAATAGACAACTAGCCTGGTAGATAGCTATCATGATTATCTATTTCACATTATTTAATCACATTTTAACTCTTTGCATGTTTAGTTTGAATTCTAATAAATGGGTCACTAATTAACCCAAAATACTTCTATATACATATCTAACGTATATGTATATATGTGTGTGTACATATATATACAAATAGATATATGTATGTATGTGGTGTATATTTTGGTTGCATGTCATTGGTATATTACTTTAATGATCTACAAGTTTTCTAAATAGATGTTTCAATAACGCATGGAAAAAAGACTTATAGTTTTTCAATTCAAAGAAAGAAGAAAGAAGAAAAATCTTCAACACCTAAGGCATTTAGATTACAAAAAATATTTTTATACCTTTGAGTGTAGAAAATCTTCATTTAATAGTGAAGAGTTAATTTTGTTAATAAACAATTTTCAAAAGCCATAAGATACTTGTTTTCAAAGGAAGTAATCAAAATTTTAAAATATATTATGTTTCAACTATTTCCATAAAAAGGGTGTTTATTTTAAACCAAAAGATCTATATTATTTGAAGAAAAAGAGATTTCTAAAACCAAGTCATACATGTATTAATTTTCTAAAGGTTTTATCAAAATCAAGGTTTATGCATTTCAAAGGTAGTCAAATTAACTTATTCCTATTAAAAAAATTTCTCATTATATAGAAATGTTATGTATCTAAAGATAAGGTTCTTTTTATTAATGATATAATTTATTTTTAAAATTTTAAAAGATTGAACCCCTATCAATTTAAAGAAAGCTATTTTTTATATGTAAAAAAATTAGAGAATTTTCCAAACTTAGAATTTCTACTATTACTTGTTTTCAAAAAATAGTAAAGATTCTATTTGGAAAGGCTTGTAAAGGTACCTTATTGATATTTTTATGTTAGTCATGATGGTTTAAAAATTAGGTCATGACAATTTGTAAGTGTTTAAAATTTATTATGTAAATTTATAATATTTAAAATTCATACATATAAGGCTTGTTAGATAAATATGTGAAGAGATTTTACTAAATAATCTTATTTGAGAACTTATAATTTTGAGGTGCTTGTTTCAAATGTTTTAAATCAACTAATTATTATGAAAAGCAATTATCATTTTGTAATACCAAAAACTCTTTTCAAACATTGTCAAAATTTTATTTTAAAATTAGTATTGATTAGAATTTGTATGCATAATTTTGCAAAAGTGTTTGATGAGATTTTAGTAAATTATTTTTTTAAAAAAATGTAATACCTAAACAACTTCTAAATGATTTTATAAATTTTTATTTATCAAAATTGCATTAAATGCTTGGTACTTAGAAATGGGTTTCAAAAGGGAAATGAATGTATCCAAAAACTTATAATTTTATAGTATTGGTTTCAAGAGTTTTGATTTATTTTTTATAAAAATATCATGACCCACCTTGATCGTGATTGATGTGGTGCCTATCAATTAGTTCCACTAGCTTGACTAATTAATTATCCAAATTTTGATACAACAAAGAAATACTTGTATTTTTATAAAGACTAAAATGCAATATAAATTTTAAAAAAAAAATAAACAAAACTTCTTCTATTTTATAGATACCTTGAAAAGGTCTACTGCCTCTCAACATAAAAACATATGACTCAACTAACCAGTACTAAAACTGACATATATGAAAATGAACAAAACTACATGCATATTTACTAAGACATAATTACAATTGACTTTATCTCAACTATTAAGCACTTTGGACTTCCAAGAAAAAGTAACATAATTTGATAATGGAAATCAAATCTCGAAAATGTTTAAAATAAAGGAAGGAATAAGTTTTATAATTTAAGTGAGTATATGTCTACCTAAACCAATGTTCAAGTTATCCATGTATGATTGCATAGTTAAATTATTTAGTAAAAAAAGCAACTATACCGGGTTTCATACTTGAAATCTTTATCTTGTAAAAAATTTAATTACACATTTCTCTTCCCTTATATAATTCAAAATTAACACCAATAAATGAGTAAACATACCTAAAATGTGTTGGGAATTCGGATTATCACATGCAGCGGAATTTTAAATTTTGATCCGAATTCTACCTAGGATCCATGCAAAAAGCATAAGTCAATGATTAGGGTTTTACCTATTGGGCACTCGTGTTTCTACTGATCAAAACTTGAGAGCGGATGAATCAAACGCGGGCCGAAAGGTACAGCGTCTCTACGGTATCCACACGGAGTGAACAACGACCTTTCACCCTCCACGCGTCTGCTAGGATGCGTTTCTCTCTCTAAGAATTAGGATTGGATGTTTTCTGAGTGATTTAGGGTTTATATGGAAGGTTAAAACGTGATTATTAAGTGTTGCCCTCAAGTCCCTTTTTATAGAACTTAGGCAAGCCATAATCCTAATCCTACTAGGATAATGCTTCCAAAATCCTAATCACACTTAACAACTTATCTTATCCTTATCCTAGAGATAATGGGAAGAGATAAGACTTATCTATTAATTATCTAATATTAGATAATGATATTATCTCATAATATAAATATCTTAATATTAGATAATTGCATATAGTTATCAAATATCAAAATAATATTATCTCATAATATATTTATCTAATATCTGATAAGATAATTACTTGATATTACTTTAATATCAAATAATATCACATAATATATATATATATATATATATATATATAAAACGTGAATTTATTATTCTTAATAATATATATGCACGAAAATAAGTCCAATTAATTGGATATTAATATAATTAAAGTCCAATTAATTATTGTCTTATTCCTACTCCTTTTGTGTGACCCTGTAGGTTCTTACTACGTTGACAATGACTTATTATTGAGCCATAGACAGCGAGCGGTATCTAGCAATACATCACTGCCACTCAAGTAGTAAGAATGTCTGTGATTCAATATCCACCTAATACATGATCAACGTTTTACATCATAACCCTTTTGTAATAATATCCAAATTGAACTGGAGGCATGGAATGTGTCATCCTCGTCAATGTTCAATTTATATTTCTTGATACTGAGTAGACTTAAAATAAATAATTAATATCACATATTAATTCAACTGAGCATGGCCATGCATTTCTAAGTCTCACTCAATCAAGGGGCCCAAGGATATTTCTCTTTTATACAAGAGTAACAAAATCCCATTTACATCACTCACTTCCCTCTGCATGATTTATGACACACCCAATCAATGCCCTACTTGTCACCTAATTAAAGGTGACATAGGACAATATTAAAGTGAGTAATTCCTCATGTAGGGAACCGTAGTGACTTCAGGTTAAAGGTTTATGCGTAGTTGTGATCATATGAGAATAACTTATGACACGTTTATCCATGCAATATTCTCATAGTGGGTCAGTCCAGTACATTATTCACTAGCAATGTACTCATGTATTGACTTGATATCACATATCCATGATTCGTAATCATCAGTCACTATACATGCTAGTCTCGATGTATTATTACTATCCTTTTTTTTTATAATAATACTTGACTAGGGGCATTTTAGGAATAGTAAAGCTATTCCAAGGATAATTATTATATTAAGTTATAAATTGCTCATAATAATAATAAAAACAAAATATAATAATTAAATTACCTAAAATAAAATATAATAATTAAATTACCTAAAATAAAATATAATACATTGTGTATAACTCTAATTATCTTATATGATTGGTTCTAGGACACACACCAACAAAATGTATTTTCATAGTTTAGCGACTAATAAGCCCATTCATGTATAGAGAGGAAATTAGTAAAATGTTCAAAAGAGAGTAAAACTCCCAGAAGTTATACATACATAAAATGAAAAATAATAAGATCTTCATACCCATTTATACTTTCAACTTAGTGACATAAATGCACTTGTAATTCATCATTACAATCACAACTATAAAAGATTATAGATAAATGTAAGAAAGTAAATTAAATCTCTTTATGCCTCCTGATCAACCTTATTCCCTCACAAACTCCATCCTTATCCATTTTAGGTCTGCCTTACCCTCTCACAAATGGTGTCTTAGATAAAATAATAATCATAATCATATAATTATATCCACCCTATCTCATTATATCAAACATGCCTAATGACATCTTTCACATCACATCACAATTTACTATTATTCTATTAGCACATTCTTAATATAATAACAATAATATTATCAAAAAATAATTCCATCCTTTTTTTACATGGTCACAACTATTCATTCAACAACAATTGACTATTTAATACAAACATCATCATAACATATCATAACTAATTAATAACAGTAACGTGCCTTTACTACATGGCCTTAAAAATATCCTTATCAATATTTCACAAGAATAAATGTATAGGTCATTCCACATGCATATATCTATAACATGCCATCAAGTTTCATAGTAAATCTAATAGTGAGAAACAATCATAATTAGGATCCTTTAGGTACAAGTATATTAGAATTCCATCGATACATTTGTAGAACTTTATACATATATATACATATGTGTTTGTATATATGTTATCAATATATTTAATAAGGAAAATATAAAACTAAATAAAACATTAGTTAAAGGAAGATATACATTTACTTCAAAATGTTATTCCATCCAAGGATTTCCAAGGCATCATTATACTCTTCTTTTCTATTTCCACTTATTTATCATTTTAAGATGATAAATTATAAGCAAAATCATCTCTTACTATTTTCTCCTAAAAATTCATTTGCTAGGATCTAGTCATGCTACTTTAACTATTTAAATCATTATTTTTTAATATTTTTTAAGTCTAGAGCAAGGAATCAAATATAAGTATATAGGCATGGCTTTTAAGTTAAGCAAGATAGAAGCCAAGATATTAGGATTTTAATCTTTGAAAGAATTTGCCTTCTCCTAAGGAGATTATCCTAAGCTTTATCGTTGAAGGTAAGGTGAGCATTGCCAAAAAATTGAATGGACAAAAGAACACCCTTGTATTGCTATAAAGCCATGGATCGTGGCTTTCCTTTGTGCTAATAGGTAGCCACTAGCTAGAGGCAAGCATGTATAAAGAAGGAGGGTCAAATAACCACATAAGGTTGTTGGAAAATTGGAAAATAGTGGTTGCAAGAGAGAGATAGTTGAAGGTGAGGGAGAAAAAGAGAAAAAGGATTAGGACAAAAAATGATAGGAGAGCTAAAAAGGTAAAGATAGTTAAAAGTTTTGATCCAGTGTTTCTTAAGCAACTAGTCCACCATTAAAACAAATCTTAGCCTTTAGTTTACTTGATGTTTAAGGAAATGTCAAGGGGAAAAAGTTATGATGCATCAAGATGCAAAATAACCAAAAAAATAAATTCAACCTAACTAACCCTTGCTCATACTCATTCTCACCTTACTAAATCAAAGCCAAATAGTAATAATCTTTACTATTTCTAATTCTCCAATAATTCTCATAACAATTTAATAAGTTTAGAAATTCAAACAAAATTTCACAAATTTGGGAAAATCAATTATGAAAACATTTTCAAATATTTTTTTATAAATTTACACACTCATAAGTACTAAATATTCTCAGTTATTGTGAGAAAATAACCATAGAAATAATTTAGATAAATTTTGAAATAACGTATTTGATGAGAAAAATATTTATTATTTTATTTTTTTCTCTTTTATATCTCTTAGGTGTTACATATGTTTAATTTTACGAAATAGGATTTATTTTATAATTTTGGATTGATTTTACAAGTTTCTAAATTTATTCGGTAAATACTAGGTTTTGACACTGTTTCTATTTTTCAATCATATTTTGGGCTTTAGATCTTGGATTGACGATCTTGGATTGAGGCAAACTTTATATTGATGGAAAGCTAAAAGAAAGATCTATGATTTTTATATTTTAGTCAAAGCCTAGCTCAGACTCCTTTAAGCCTTTACTTAGCCAAGAAGCTGAAGTCGTGTTTCCATCCCAGCTAAATCCATTTCTGTATTTGGGCCATATCTAGAGCTATAGTAATTTGATTAACCTGAAACTGGCATCAAAATTCTCAAAAGACATAGGCCTACAACTTTCATGTTTATGGATTTTTCAAATTATGTTAATTTCATGGTCAAAATCGAGTTGGAAGTTAGACATGCAGGAATTCCTTGAGGCAGCTTCTAGAGATTTAATTCAAATAAGTCTGAGCTTCTAGAAATTTTGAAAAGTCTTATTATTGTGATTGTAATTCTAAGATACATCTAATCCTAGTCTAATAAGATTTTAGGTTAATTAGGTTATATAAATAGGCTAGAGGCTTGAAAAGAATAACATATTCAAAATTATAAACAGATTCATTCAATAGCTAACTCCCTTCTTCTTTTAGGTCTCTTTGTTCTCCATCAATAAAAGCCTAAATTTATGATTGATTCAAAGAGTTAAGGCTCTCCTCTTGAGGATTATGAGATTATGATTTGTAATATTGACCTTTCTTAATTAATTTTCCTCTTTCTCTATTTACTTAGGTTGAAAGTCTTCTTGAGATTCCTTGTATTGGACGTTGATTTGATATAATTGATATTCACCTGTATGATTTCTGATTTCTTTGCTATTTTGATATGAAATTGTGGTTGATAAATAATAGTTTTATGTATAGGAACAAAAGGTTGAGGGATTAATTTGAAGATTTCTAATTTAATTTCTCAAATTAATTAAATTCTATTTATAAATTAATTTCGATCTAGTTTAGGGATTATAGCGATTTGCTTAATTCAACTAATCTTAATCAATCAAATCCTAGGCGATTGTCTAGCATAGAATTCATAAATTATTACAAAGATTTCGAGTAATTCAAGGTTGAAGAATTAGTTAGAAAAAAGTTAAATTCTAATTAATCTATGATTAATCCGATTTAGGCTCTCAATTTCCTTAAATTAATTGTCTAATTCCATTGAATTCTCTTTTGTTTTATTTTCTATTTTGCTTCTATCTGCACTTAATTTTATGCTTATTACATTGTTTAATTTCGTGTAATCACCCCTAATTCTGCATTTTGTTATTGTATAATTATATATATAGCATATAACATATATTATACATATTGCATTCTATTTTGTTATATTACATTCTGTTTGCATTAGTTCTTAACATTTTCACTGCATAAATGATTCAAAAATTATGTAGGTATTATTAGGAATTAATTTAGAAAAGGTAAAATTAAAGGATCATTAGAGTACGACCTGGTTGTGCCACTATACAATATTATTTTTCAACAATCAGTTTCAATATAATTTTGGTGCATTGTGACGTGTATATTAGCCTTACCAAGTAAGTATAATTTATAATATCATTGGAAAAATATTAAATTCTTGAATTTTATTGTAATTAAAATAAATAACATTTAAATTATAAAATATATAAATAAATAATTTATTTATTTAAAACTTGCTAAAATAGAGATATTTAAAATAATACCACTATTTAAAATAAATATACTAGAACTTAAAATAAAAGAATTTAAATAGAACGAATTTTTAAATATTAACTTGGGTATTACAAAAAGCAAGTAGTATAAAGTAATTAGATGAATGAATTATTTTCATTTAAATGTTTGGATATATCATATGTTTCGATTATCTAGTAATTGTTTAGTTTATCTTATGATAAAAAAATCTTGATTAAAGGTGTTACTAGTACATAAGGTACTTAAGTATATTATATCTTATATTTGATTGAAGTGTATATAACATAATTATTTAACTACCTTATTTATTTAATGTATATTATTATTATACTAGTTTTAATAATAGAGAACCTAAGACATATATTTAATTATTAGACTTATCTTAGGATTAACTATATATATATATATATATTATTTTAAATTAAATTAATTATAGATAAGATATTTCCCACCTCAATTTATCCTAGACACATAGCTATTTTTATCTATTTTTTCTCTCCCTAGCAATCTTTGTGTTCTCCTCTTCCTTCTATTTTACAAACTCTCTCTCATTACTCTAGCTCTATTTCTCTGCCTCTCTTCTTTTACTTACTCTGGCCACCATTCCTTCCAACAATAATTCAAATAAAAATTCAACAATTGAATCTTATAAGAACTAAAAAGGGACTAGTAAGGTTAGAGCTCCTTAAAGCTCCATTGCAAGTTACAATGGCAACATTAGGAAACTTTTTAGAGATTTTGATGATATGTTAGTGCGAAAGCACATTAATATGATTTAATATCAAAGAAACAATAAATTAACAAATATAGATAATTTAATGTGCTTTAACTTTTAGCTTACTCAATAGGTGAATATAAGAAACAAGTTTACTAAAAAGATATTATAGAGAGAATATAAAGTATATAATCATTCTTAAACTCACATCCCATATACCTCACAATCCTCCTCTAACAGGAAATATATTTTTCTCATAAACAATGTATATATTATTCTCTCTTAATAATCACCAAAAAAGAGTAAAAGCAAATTTTGGGGTTTCCAATTACCCCTATATAGGGTGACAAATGCAAATTCTCTTATCTCTTTCCTTTACTCATAAATAGACCTTTATTTGATATAAATTTTCATAATATATAATCTTAATAAAATGATAGGTTTAACTTGATTGCAATATTAAATAACAAGATATATCTAACTTGATTAGAGCCCTAATCTAATCAAAATTTAAACTTAAATAGGATGAAAACATAAATAAATATTTATCCTATTTTACAAAAATTGAATTTGTTTAAAAAATCCTAAGAATCTTTACCTTAACATAAATTGTATCATCAAAAACCTTCAAACTCCAAATTAAGTAAATCTAAATTAAGTAATTGACAAAATTTAACTCATCTCCTCTATTGATAAGGAATGTATTCAAAACTCCACTTCCAATAGAGCACTAGCATTTTATGTGTCATCAAAGAGGATTTCACCAAATTTGCTTCATCTTCTCCACAAATGAGGAATGCTTCAAAACATCACCTTTAATGGTGTATAGCACTTTACATTTGCATTAAAGAGGATTTCACCAAAATTACTTCATTTTCTCCATAAATAGAGAATATCTTTCAACAAAATCACCATAAAAATACAAATATAGCTACTATTCAAATAAAATCTAGGATTGATAAACTCCAAAAAAAATTTAGGCTGAAACTTCTTTAATTGACCTAAGCACAATAATAAAATCAACCAAAACCATTCGAATGAATGGGACTAAACCCATTAAAATTGGATTATGATACCATTTTTTAGGAAACTTTCTAGAGATTCTAATGATGCGTTGGTGGTAGAAGCATATTAGCATGATTCAATATAAAAGAAGCAATAAATTAGTAGAAACAAGTAATTTTACATGGTTCAGCATATAGCTTACTTTATGGGCAAAGATGATAAACAAATTCACTAAAAAGGAATTATAGAAAGAATACAAAGTATGTAATCATTCTTAAACCCACATCTTAACTACCTTACAATCTTTCTCTAAGTGATATTTTGTCATAAATGGTGTATATACTTTTCACCCTCAATAGTTACCATAAAAGAGCAAAAGCCAATTATGGGATCTCAATCACCCCTATATGGGGTTATAAATACAAATTCTCTCACTTTTTTTCCTTTCCTCATAAATAAACTTTTGTTTAATATAAATATTTATAATATAAAGTCTTAATAAAATGATGAGTCTAGCTTAATCATAATATTAAATAATAAGATATATCTAACTTGATTAGAGTTCTAATCTAATTAAAATTTAAACTTAAATAGGATAAAGACATAAATAGGTAATTATCCTATTTTATGAAAATAGGATTTGTATAAAAAAAATCCCAAACAATATTTACCTTAACACAAATTGTATCATCAAAAGCCTTCAAACTCCAAATCAAGTAATTTACCAAATTTAATTTATCTTCTTTATCAATAAGGAATGTATTCAAAACTCTACCTCTAATGAAGCACTAGCATTTTACGTGTTCACAAATTTCCTCCATCTTCTCCATAAATAAGGAATGTCTTCAAAACTCCACCTCTAATGGTGCATTAACACTTTACATTTTCATCAAAGAGGATTTCACCAAAATTACTTCATTTTCTTCATAAACAGAGAATATATTTCAACAAAATCGCTAGGAAAATACAAATAGAACTACTAATAAAATAAAATCTAGGATTGATAAAGTTAAAAATAAATTTGTGTTGAAGCTTCTTTAATTAACTTGAACTCAATTATAGAATCAACCAAAACCATTTGATGAATAGGACTAAACTTGCTAAAACTAGTCTATGATACCATTTATTAGGAAACTTTCTAGAGATTCTATTCATGTGCTAGTGGTAGAAGCACATAAGTATAATTCAAGATAAAATAAGCAATAAATTAGTAGACATAAATAATTTTATGTGGTTCAACATCTAGCTTACTTCACGAGCAAATATGAGAAACAAATTCACTAAGAAGGAATTATAGAGAGAATACAAATTATTTAATCATTCTTAAACCCATATCCTAAATACCTTATAGTCTTTCTCTAATTGACGATATGTTTTTCTCACAAATGGTGTATATGCTTTTCACCCTCAATATTCACCACAAAAGAACAAATGCAAATTGTGAGATCTCAAATTACCCCTATATAAGGTGACAAATACAAATTCTCTCACCTCTTTCCTCTCCTAAAAAATAAACTCTTATGTAATACAAGTATTTATAATTTAAAATCTTAATTAAAGGATGAGTCTAACTTGATTGCAATATTAAATAATAAGATATTTCTAACTTGATTAGAATACTAATCTAATCAAAATTCAAACTCTAATAGGATAAAAATATAAATAGGCAATTATGTTATTTTACAAAAATAGGATTTGTCTTAAAAATTTCACATCATAAATACACTCAAATACCTTACAATCTTTATTTAGCCAATGATATATTTTTTTACAAATAGTGCACATACTCTTCAGTTTCAATAATCATCATAAAAGAATAAGAACAAATTATGGGATCTTAAATTAGCCTTGTACGGCTGATAAATACAAGCTCTCTTACCTCGTTCCCTTCCCCCACAAATAAACCCTTGTATAATACTAGTATTTATAATCTAAAATATTAATCAAAGGATACATTTAACTTGATAGCAATATTAAATAATAAGATATATCTAACTTGATTAGAATCCTAATCTAATCAAAATTCTAATTCTAACAAGATAAAAATATAAATAAGTAATTATCCTATTTTACAAAAAAAAGGATTTATTTCAAAAATCCCAACAAGTAACTACTAAAATCCATCAAAATGGGTACTTTCCAGCTAGATATCAATCCGAAACTTCCTTGTCATTCAATCCATGGTGTTAATTAAGGTTTCCCTAATAGATTTTCTTAAGGTGAAGATTGCACACCCTTGGGTTTGTTAATTCTAGCTATAGATATTGGGTGAAAGAATATAAGAGTTAGAAAGCAAAGGATTCAAAATTTAGAGCCCGGAAAAGACTATGAAGATTTTTTTCTAACTTGGGTAATTTTAGTTATAAGCTAAATTTCTTATTATATTATAATTTACTCTTATCCTATTATAAATTTAAGGATATGTATCATAATCTTTAGATGCATACATAATTCTAAGCTGTATTAATTTCAAGATCGTATGATTTTGTAAATTGATCATCTTAGGAATTAAGTTAGCATTGGTTAAGTTTAGGGGTTAAAGATTACATGGTTAGTTAGTTATCTTGGAAAAAGAAATTAATGTTATCAGAGCTTAGCTTAAAAGTTTAATCTAGGTAAGGAAATATGAAATTTTAGTGGAATAAGTTTGAATGTAAATGAGACTCATATATATATATATATGTATATATATATATATATATATACATATATATATATATATATATATATATACATATATATATATATATATATAGATGAGTCTATGGTGCAAAGATTGAAAAGTCTATGTACCATACTTCATATAGTAACCTTAGTCCACTTAGCTTGTAACAAGTAGTTGAGTTACTACTTCATGTAATGACTATAAACTATTAGAGGTGGCTTATAGAAAAAGTTATGATTAGTATAGTTACTACTTGAGAGAGCAACTCATTTACTTATTACTAGCTCAGCAGACTAAAGTTACTATATGAGGTATGGTGCATAAACTCATTCTATGCACCTAAGAACTCACCATATAAACTTTTATAATGATCATTTTAGGAATGTAAGAATTATTAGAGTGCCATCTTGGAAGTAGATGATAATCTCAAAAGTTTTGGAAATTACATCATGATGGAATTCTTTACAATTTAGGCTTTAAAAGCTTAGCAACTGTGAGTAGATATTCTACTTTAATTTGTAATTACATTATTTTTCACATATATATACACATGAATATAAATTTATTTCGAAATATATGTTTTATTTTTAATGTGAAATTTTTTTACTATGAATTTTTGTTTTTTACAATTTATATATTATCTTTGGTTTATCAGTATTGCCTAAAAATTGGATTTATAATATTCTGCAAGTTTGAGTTTCAAACATTAATTTTGTAATTCTATATAAAAATGTTTAATGTGAAAAAATAGATTGAAACTTAAAATGTTTGATGAGTATTAATTTGAAATGTAATATTTTGGTATTTTAAAGAAAGTGGAATGATTTTCAAATATATAAGGATGATGTGAAAGTTGAATTGGATTTATGAAATGAATTAAGTTTATTATGGATTCTTGGAATTTTTCTTAGAAAATCCCAAGTGCACTTGATTTTTGGTATTCCCATGGCTATTATAGGAGGCATATAGGAAAACTTCTGTATGAAGTGATAAGGAAGAATTTAGATAGATATTGGGTATTTTGACTAGATTCTTGGATTTAACCTTGTCTCCAAAAAGGAATTTGACCCTCCTATATACTTTTAACTTTTGACTAGGATCTTAGATTTGAGCTAAATCTTAAAAAAGGATTGACTATGCAAAAATCCCATTAGATCCTGCTTATAAATAATATTGATTTATTAAAAGTAAAATTATGTGTTTTTCCTAGCATTTTAGGTTTCAATATATGATTCCAATTTATGCAAAAGTAACTTTTGATTATGAAACTATTGTTTATGCTAAACTAATTTTGCAAGAAAGGACATTGCATTTTGAAATTTTGAGATTCAAAATTGTTTATCATATATCATTAAGTTCTAAAAAATTGTTTCTTTAAACTTATTGTTTTGAACTTTTGGTATTTAACATGTATTGAAAAGTACTAAAGTTTCACAATTTTCAATAAATCATGTTTTTTAGTTGAAAGAATTAATTAGTAATTTATTCACTCACTCAGTTCATAGAACACATTTTTTATTTATATATTTTTTAAGCCTTAAAATTGACTCAGTAAACCTAAACCCTTATTACCTTTGTAAAGATTGAAGCCATCATCTCAAAGAGAACTTAATAATTGGAATAGGATTACATTGCATATATATCCTTGAAATTGTTGAATTAATATATGTATACATTTTTTTTACACATGGTATGATGTTCTTCTTTCTAAGTTATAGGTTTTGATTTTAAGGCATATGGCCTTAAGAAGTGTCCAAAAAGGAGGAATTTTTTTTAACTTTCTGCAAAATAATAAAAAGTATTTTTGAGGAAATACCATTTATATAAACTACACAATAATTGCATTATGTTCGATTTTTTATTATAAGTTTAGGCCTTTAGGAATTCATTCCATAACAACTTCTTACACTAGTCATATACCCATAATTAGGGCATGACAACTTTGATTTTGTTTTAAAATTTCAATCCGCCAACAAAGATTTCCTTTTACACTCACATATAAATCCTTTTAGATCAATTTGAAAGAAGTAGTAGATGGAAATAGTTTTGTAGCATTAACAAGTCAACAAAAATTAAACAAGAGGACTAAAATTATACTAATTAAATATTTAAAGAGATCAAAATTGATTATTATTTTAATTTAGAGAGACTAAAATTGCACAATTTGTATTTTAAAAAGATCAAAATTATATTTAAACCTTGTTTTTAAAGTTTTCTTCTGCAACCACCTATCACCCTTAAAGATCCATACAATATTTCCTAACCTAAGCCTACAATTGAATTATGGGTCTAACTCAACTCTTAACTCCACTTTAGCATTGTAGTCTTATCTAAGATCTTTCGACTAAATTCAATGGCACTTAAAATAAGTTGTTATTTCATAACTACAAATTTATGATTTTACATCATTGGATAGACATTAGTAAAAAGAAAATTTGACGTTTATATCGACATGATGACATTTTTAAATTATTAGGATTAATAAGATAAAGGTTAGTAAATACAATTAACATCTATTTTGACATAATGAAATTTTTGAAATTCCTAAGACACTTAAGATAACATTTTTTTTATTTAATTGATATTATAAGGTATAACATTTAAAAGATGATATGAAAATAAGGAAAGTTAAAATATTAATTTTAAAATTAATTAATGTTTATTTAAATACAGTGAAATTTTTGCAATTATTAAGAAACTTAAAATGATAATTTTATATTTAACCAATGTCATAATATATAATGTTCAAAGGTTGTCAAGTAAATAAGGACAATTAAGAAGTTGATTTTAAAATAAGCTAACATCTATTTAGATGCAACATCATTTTTGAAGTTATAAGAAAATTTAAAATGCCAATTTTTTACTTAATTAATTCATAATATATAGCATTTAAAGGTTATTAGGAAAACAAGAAAACTTTAAAACATTAATTTTAGAATTAATAGATGCCTATTTAGATGCAGTGATATCTTTCAAATTAAAAGGAAACATAAGAGGTTAGTTTTTTCACATAACCGATGTGAAAAATGTATAGTATTTAAAAGTTGCTGGAAAAGTAAGTAAACTTAGGATGTTAATTTTAGAAATAACTAACATCTAAAAGTATTAAAGTCTAGTAAAAACTCTAGATACGATGATATTTTTGTATTATAATAAAGCACATTTCTTCTTTTCATTATTATCATTCTCACTCTCCCTTTTACTTGTTCTCAAGTTCAATCTTCATCTCTATCTAACTCTCTCTATAAAACTTTAAATGTTCCTCTATCCTTTAATACATGTCAATGAGCTACCAATATTCCTTTAACTAACATCAAGCATAAAGCAAATATCTTATTCCATAACACTAGTTCAAAACATAAGATGTGCCTTTTCTTACTTTTATTTCTTTCAAATCTTTGTCTCTTTAATTTTTATGATTTTTTTCATATAGCTTCTTTTAAAATCTTTTTTATTTGTATTTTCTTTGTATAACTTCTAAAGTTGTATCTGAGTGTTAGATTCTTATTATATATTAGATAAAATAAAGTAATTGAAATTGAAATGGCTAAACAACAATAAAAGATAGAGAGAAAAGTGAAAAAAGATCTATAAAAGTGACCATTTTTATTATTCCAAAAAAGGCATAACCCTTCAAGATTTTGTATAAATGAATAAATTTCGAAAAGTTACATGAAATTAATATAAAATTTATCTCAAATAAACAACCAAGTATGAAATTATGACTTTTAGTATTTTTTTAGCTCAAAATACAAATTTTTGCATGAAATATTGAGTTTATTTAATTTTGATTATAAATATTATGGTAAGGAAGACAAAAATTGATTAAAAAAATATTAAGCAAACATTTCACATTAGTTACTTATTAGAAATCAACATTTTTAACTTTGCACTAGTTATTAGATAGTCTATCTTACAAGAAATAATGATGGTTTTTTTTATAATGAAAACCGGCATTATTTTCCTTTTTCATGATATTTTTGTAACCTACATTGTAAAATATTTACAACAACTATAAGATTGATGAGATAAAAGCAATACCATAACTATTTGGATTGGGAGAAAGGGAGAGAAGAAAATAGAGAAAGGCGTAAGATTAGAATGAGATAGAATAGAGTATTCAAAGTAGTACAATAAGTATAAGAAAGTACCTTATTTGAAATTTGAGATTTCAATTCATAGAAGAAAAAGTAACTAGTAAGAGATGGTAATAGAATTGGAGAAATATGATTCACAAAAACAATAACCCAAAATCAAGATATTTAGGGATAATAGATTAAATAGCATCTTAATTTTATTAAAGAAATATAGATATTAAAGAAAGAACAATTAATAGCATAGTGATTTTAAAAAGAATATACCATTATCAAATCAAATCAAATTGGTAAATAATGAAGATCAAAGAAGAGAAGATAGAGAGCATGCAACTTAACAACAGCTAGGTGTGTAGTTCTGCGTTTTAATGGAGATTTAGATTGAAGAATTGTAGGAGTCCAACTCATGGCTAATATAGTGGAAGGATATGATATTATGTTAAAAGCTTTTGCTTGTTATGGGTTTCATATTCAATTATACATTTATAATTTAATTTAATAAAGAAATCAATTAATAATATGCAAGAAAAAAAAGTTAATTGCATTCATTGCTTTTTTTTTCACCAATTTATTTTTTCAAATATTTAAAATTTATTTCAAAATTTTGAGTTGCTAGCTAATATCCACACACACACACACTAAGATGCAATTGTATATATGTCAAGTAATAAGGTGCAAATTAATGAAATTATTTCATTTATTTCTTAATTGAAAAGAAAAAAATACCTTATCCATATAGTGGTTTAAAGGATGACATATTAAGATATCAAAATAAAAGGAGGCAATGAAAATTTATTCTTTTTCATTTTCATTATATTGATAAAAGAAAATAGGCATACATATGACATGAAATATATAATTTATAATATAAATAATTTAGATTTTTGGATTTCAAATATATGAATTAGAGAATAATATTAAAATTAAAAAGTAAAATTAGGATAAGATGAAAAGTTAAGATATAAGAAAAGTCATTGGTTAGAAAATTTGAGGTATAGACAAATGAAAAGTTTGAAAGCAAACATTAGCATTAAGATTACGAAAAGTGGCATAATAAGCACCATCATTGCAAAAATAATAGTGTTAAAAAAATTAATATTAAGAAGTAAAAATTCTTTTAAAAATATATAAATTCTATATAAATTAAAATTATAAATAAAAATAAAGAATAGTTAAAACCAATGAAGCATACTATGTGTTGAAACTGTGACTAAGAGAATTTCTTTGATTTATAATAATTCCAATCAAGATTAATGCAAAAAAAAAAAAACTTAAAAAAGTTGTGCATAACAAAACAAAAAAGAAGGGGGGATAAAGAAACATAAGAATTTGAAGAGGCAAAAAATTTTAAAATAATACTATGAAAAACACAACTTTCTAGGAAATTAGGTGTTTCTACCATTAGATTACTTTTAATGTATTAAGATTTGTAATTTTAATTGTAATTCACTACTTTGTGATTTGAAAAAAGACAATCTAACAATGGAAATGCTTAGGTGGCATTTGGTTTGCGCAATCTTATATTTACAAGAAAGTATACATTCTTGATAATGTGATTCTTAAGAATTTAATTAATGAAAATATAACATTTTTATGTTTGATTCACTATAAATTTTTTTGGGAATATTTTATCAATTCCAAAATATGTTATATTACTATATTTGGTTCATATTTGATATTCTTGAAAATCTTGAGATTGTTTTAAAATACCTTTATGAAATTTTTAATTATAAAATATAATATAGTAAGTCATATTTTTATTTTATATATAAAAATTCATTAATATATATATAAATATTTTACACTTTATTATATTTTAATATTTAATATATTATATTTTTATATGTTATAATTTATTATATTTTAATATTTTATACTTTATTATTATAATTGTTAGTATTATTATTAGATCAATTTTCAAATTAAAGTAAATACAATTTATTTTAAGTTATAATCATAACATTAAATATACTTGGTATTTCTCTTTTTATAAATTCATAATTTTTATAATTAAATTTTTTTACAATTATATTATTACTAGTATTAAATTTTATATTATAATTTCTTCTCTAATATAAAAATATTATTACTTTATATTTTATATATAAATAAACCTTTTTTAAAGAAACTCCAAGCTTGTTGTATTATTTTTAATGAAAAAACCCATAGACACACACACACACACACACACACACACACACATTCCAAATATTAAGAACAACAATAAAAAATTATAGTTAAAAAATTAATGTTATTACATTTCTTAATAATAAAAAATATTTTAAAAATAAAGTGATAATTATTTTTTAGTTTAAATTAAAAATTATTTGATAAAATTATAAATAAGAAAACTAATTTATTTAATTTAAAAAATTATTAGAAATAATTATCACTTTCTTTAAAGAAACTCCAAGCCTATTGTATTATTTTTTTAATAAAAAACTTATATACATATATATAATTATATTAAAATAATATTTCAAATATTATGAACAACAATAAAAAATAAATTATAGTTAAAAATTAATATTATTGTATTTCTTAATAATAAAAAATATTTTCAAAATAAAGTGATAATTATTTTTCAGTTTAAATTAAAAATTATTTGATAAAATGATAAATAAGAAAAGTAATTAAATGTAAGGATAATTTTATTTTTATTATTTTAGTATTGGCATTTCTATCCTATGAGAATCTAATATTGTCACCTCCCTCTATAGAAATATTTTGGAAGAAAGTTAAGTTAAAAATATTATTGATAATGTGACATTCTCAAACATATTTTTTTAAACTTTGAACCAAATATGATAATATAATATTCTCTTAAAATATTTCTAAAAATTTTAAAAATATTTTACGAATTAAACATCAAATCTCTTTGGAGGTCGAGCTCCACATAATATTATCTAATTTTTTATATAAATAATAATAATAACATTGAAATACATATATATGATTATAATAATATGAGCATTCATATTAATGAGTTAATTATATTACACATCATATTAATAATTATAAGTTACAATAATATAATAAATGTTTTAAAATATATATATAAATTGTTTAACTTTTATATGAAATTGTAAATCAACAATTTCGTGCATTTGGAAATTAACAATTATAATTTACAAAAATATTAAGGGTTCATTTGTCATGTAATTTTTTTAAATTTATTTTCATTTTATTTTAATAAAAATGATTTCATTTGTAAATGAATTATTATGTTCCGAATGTATTAAAATGCATGAAATTTAATAAAAAAAATAGATTTTAATAGTATTATGATAAATAAAATATTAAAAAGAGGATAGTTTTTTTAATATAATATGTTTTTTAAGCCAAATGAAATGAATTATAATAAAATCTTTAGAATTTTCATAAATTTCATAATAACAAAAAAGTAATTAAAATAAAAATTATAAATGAAATTAAATTAATTTTTTTTTACTTAAAATCAAATACCATTTTAAAAGGAAATTCATTTGAAAATAAATAAAATCTTATTTTTTATCATGCGAGATGAGAGGTAAGTTTAAAACATATGTTACCATATCTAATTTTTATATAAGTTGCAAATTAATTATTATAATAGAATAAAATTAAGTTCAATCATAAATTATAATAATATATTATTAAGTTTAATGAAATTTATGAATTAATGATAATTATATAACAAAATTAATGACTGCAAGCTTTAACTAATATATTATAAGTTTGGAAACTTATCTAATCATTTTTTTTTTGTGATTTCAAATATGATTATATTTTATTTTTATACAAATTGTAAATTAAGTATTATAATATGATCAAAATAATGACTTTAAATTACAATAATATATTATTAAGTTCAAATATATATATATGATTATATTGGATTTTTATACAAAATTATAAATTAATAATTATAATATGATCAAATCAATGATTATAAATTGTAATAATATATTATTAAGTTTATAAAAATATTTGATTTCATTTAATTTTTATACAAATTACAAATTAATAATTATAATATGATCAAATCAATTACTATAAATTATAAACTACAATTAAATAATATTAAGTGTAACATATATGGTCATATTTTACTCTTATATAAATTGCAAATTAATGAATATAATATGAACAAATAGATGATTATAAATTGCAATCACCTAATATTAAGTTTAAAAACATATGGGATAATATCGAGAGCTTTTGGTTCAAGTGACATTCGATATCCCTTAAAGGCTTTGCCTTCCGCTACATCCAAGATTCGATTCTTAATCATTGCATGTACGTGTTTCTAGTGGTTTAACCACTCCTACTATTATAAAAAAAAATATATATGAGATAATATGTAACTTTTATGTTGATGGCAAAGTAATAATTATATTTTGAGAAATTAATGACTATAAAACATCTTAAAATTATCTTTACTTACGATTTTACAATATTAATGATTATGAATTATAATTAATAATTTTTAGAAAGTAAAATGCAGTAGAAAATTTTAAAAAATTAACTTTAAGAGGAAATTAGAAATTAACCCATAATGAGCAATATGAAAATAAAACTTGTAATAAAAAATGTACAAAATAGTACAATTAATTTATTATATAAAAGACTATAATACTAATATTATTGTAGTAAAAGAAAATAATTTTTAAATAAAAATATTTATCATATTTTTATATTTAATATTAAATAAATAAAATATTTTTATTATTTTAATATTTTATAATTATATACTAAAAAAGATATTCTTAATTAAATTTAATTAACAAAATGAATCTACGACTATAAGTTTTTTTAGGCCACATCATTTGACTTTGACATTTCTTCTCTTGTAAGAAAATCATGATGCATTAAATATCATTTTAATATACAAATTTTCCCTTTGTGATTCAAATGATGAATTGGGTAACCAAAAGCAGCCATCTAAAATAAGTCAAATTAGGATTAACCACCTGTTTGAATTGGGGGGAAAATGGGAGGAAGAAAACTATGGGTAGAAAAGTACATGAGAAATCCCTTTTTCCCCTATTTGGCTACCTGCAGAAAATGCAGAAGAAAAGAAAATAGCATAGAAATCATATGGTGGGGCCCACATGAAAATTTTCTCCTTAGATTTAAGGAGAAAATTAGAGAGAATAAGCCCTAATCCTCACCATACTCGCAGAACCTTTGCCAAACCTCTTCCCAAGCCACTCCAAAAAAATTTTGCTCTACTCGGAAGAACACCTCTCACTAATGAGCTCACTAGGCATAAACGTCCATAAACAGACTTATGAACTTATTGCATTTTTTGTTCTCTCTTTGTTGCACTATTTCAATCTGATCTTCTTGTAATTGGTTATGCTACTCGGTGCTAGAGTGGGCTATTGATTCGGCCTTTTGGAAGCCAACAAGACAGTGTCTGAAGCCACTTGAGTTCCTTCCACTAGCAAGATTTCTTAATTTGTGACATGACACTCTCGATCTAGTGGACATCTTCATCCTTAGTTATACTAAGCTTAGGTTTATGTGACCCGCACAACAAGTTGCATGAATTTGACTTGAATTCACGTTTGACTCGATTTTACAGGTTCACCAATTTGGCAAGCATGAAATTTTTTTTGTGTGTTTTTTAAAAAAGAATTAAATTGAATTTGGTTCTTCCATGTAATTCTGAGATGCTCTTCTCAGTTTTTAGATATTGTTTTGCTGGTTGTCTTCCAATTTTAGTTGCCAACATAATATGGTGTTGCCTCTCAATGTATATATTGAATAGTTACCTATCTAATTTATGGTAGATTGGATAGAATCTAAAGTTTTCTCACTACAATATTCGAACATTGTAGTTATGTAGTGAATAGCTCTTTCTTATAGAGGACTAATAGAAGCTTTTAAGAAAGTTATGATGCAAAAAATTGCTCTTTAACTAACAAAGGATTGAAAACTAAAAACCTTGTAATCAGGCTTATGACCTAACAAAAAAAGGCATGCATAATTTGATTTTTTTTATAGAAATTAGTTTTTATATACCTAGAGGCTGTAATATGTATTAATGTATTCATGTCTTCCACTTGCTCATGTAGCAATAGCCCTACTATTAAAATGTGTATAAATCAATAAATAATTAAAATTGATGTCTAGTAATTATTAAAAAATAAAAAATGAGAAAATACACACATTTTCAACATCACTACTACATATGAATCTTAGATATAGTTGCTACAATAAAGATTATCCCCTTGCATATTTTATAGGACTTAAATTCTTCAAAGGATTGCAATGCAATTCAATTTCAGCAATAATGGAAAATTGGTTTATTGCCAATATGAATTAAGTAATGTAAAAGTCTACATCTACTAAACATGGATTAAGGCCTATAGTTGTTATTAGTTACATTCCACACATTCTACGTTACTGACCTTTGTCATTTTCTTCCATTATTACAGATTAGCTTATTACAAGCAAGAACGCCTTTTCATTGTTAAAGTTAATTTTTACTTCTAAACACTTGATCACCATTGTGTAAGCTACTTCACTTTGCATCATTGTTATATTACAATTTATTTAAGTTACTTTAATGGATTGTCTAACATCTCTACCATCATATTAACATTACATGGTGTGCAATTATTGACAGGATTAACAATGGAGGTGAAAATGACAATATATGTGACAAGCAATTTGAAATAAAGCAATTGACTAATGTAGATATGTTATAAGAATGGGAAATGGGATGGCAAATTTGCATTGCAAACTAATGTTCATCATTGTGTATGCTATGCATTTGTTAACTGTGCAATCAATACTTATTCATGCACCTAGTCATGCATGGGAAAGTGAAAGAGATAAAATGATCAACAACTAATGCATAATTTACTGATAATTGATAAATGTCATGATGTGATACGTATAAGTCCTTATTCATTCCTTCTGTTATGCGAGAAATTTGAGAGGAACTGGCAGAGTGAGAGATTCTATACATGCTACAATAGATGAGCAAGTAGCTAGGTTTTTACACATTTTAGCTCACAATATAAAAAATAGAATAATGTCCTTCTTCTTTCACCAATCTAGGGAAACAATTAGTCGCCATTTTTATATTTTATGAACTATTATTTCACTTGAGGATGAGTACTCGGTACAACCTTTAGGATCAGAAGTTCCTAAATAGATACTTAATAGTAGAAGATTATATCCATATTTTAGGGTAAGATAACAGTGCATATAGGTTCATCTAGTTGATGTATATTGGCATTTTTAGTGTGTCATTGACTTTCACATGATAAGATTTAGACTAACTTAAAATATAAGATAGTGTTAAAGCTATAAATGAGATACATATGTGGGTGAAAGTACCAAATAAAGGTGGCCCTCGCTTTCGAGGAAGGAAAGGCTTCCTAACAAAAAATGTGTTGCTTGCTTGCACGTTTGATATAAAATTCACTTATGTACTAGCTAGTTAGGAAGGAATTGCACCTGACTCTAGAATTCTAAGGTATGCCTTAACTAAGAAAGGAGACAAACTTAAGATTCCTAAAGATAAGTAAACTTTATGAATTGATTAAGCGCCAAAGAAGAAAAAGAAAACCATAACTAATATACTACATAATAAGTATTCTAACTGACATATACTTATACAACTCCCATATGTACTAGGCAAATATTACTGAGGAGATGTAGGATATGCATTGAAGGATGGTTTGCTCGCACCGTATAGAGGTGTACATTACCACCTAAAAAAGTACTCAATGCATGGTTCACAAAATGCCAAAAAAAAAAAAATTCAATCATCGGCACACTTGATTAAGAATTGTCATTGAAAAAGCGTTCAGTATTCTGAAAAAATGATTTCCAATCATAGCCAACGGTACAGAGCCATATTATTCCTATGAAACCATGACTGACATTACTATTACCTATTGCATATTGCACGACTTCCTGATAAATGTTAATCTTAATAAGTGTCCGATTGAGGAAATAGACTGTGACCTACTCCATAATATTACAAATGATCCTAGAGACCATAATGCATAGAACTCAAAGGAGAATTATAGACGAGGATCCTTTACGAGAGAAAACATAGTAAATCAAATATGGAACGATTATAAAAAATGTTTGTCATAAATTTTTTTATATGCTATGTAATAATAGGTAATGTGTTATATTTATGATGATCTTGATGTTTTAACTATACTTATGTAGAATTGTGTTTTCCATATGAGCATTTTGTAGTATGTGATAAGCCATGACTATTATGGTTATATTGTGTAAGATGTCTTATATATATTACTTATATGCAAAGAGTGATGCAAGCTTGTTTTCTGTCATTATATTACTTTATCAGGGACTATATACATTATTAACATGTCATTCAACTTACTATTATTAGTTTTTCATTTCTTACTTATGTACTAATATTAATTTATGTGACAATTTATAGATTAAATCATGTCTAAAAATAGAAGACCAAAGAAAGGACAAACTTCCTCCAAGGATAACCTGCGTTAGACATCGGAAATGGATACCATGCTATTAGATGCCTTGCTGGAGTAAGTTCATAAAGGGAATGAACTGAATGATACCTTTACCTCTTACACGTACATCACCATGGTGAAGATATTAAGACCAGTAATTAAACTCTTCTTCTAAAAACAACATATTAAAAATAGAATGAAGACTTTGAAATTAATTTTCAATAAACGTTATAATCTATTTCACATGTGAAGTAGAGTCGAGTGGAATCTCATAACCTAAATGCTGGAAGTAAAGCCAAAGGTATAGGAAGAGATCATAAAAGTAATTTTCTAAATATAACAAAAGGAAATTGATAATGAATTACTGCACTCATTATGTTTATATTTCATAGGCTATGAGTTTTGAATTATTTCTAATTTATTGACATTACTAACTATAGTTGCAACACACAGGAGAAACTTGAAGCATAAAAGTGGAAGAGAATCCCAATACATAACTATGATAAACTGATGGATCTATTTGATAAGAATAAAGTAACTGGTGCACGAGCTAAGAGTGTAAGGGACAAAGTGCAACATTGGGAGAGGGAAAACATTAACCTAAATGACTGTTTTGATGGCATGTCACATTCCGATCTCCATTAAGGAAAATTTTTTACAAGGAACTTATTTACAAGGAACAGCATCTTCTAAAGGCATCAAAAGGAAAGCTATAATGATTGATTCGGTTGAGAGTAGTTATTAAAAAATGCACTTGAGAATAAGCAATTAATGAGGTGATGTAGGGAGGAATTGCATTGGCCAACAAACAAGTAGAAATAGCTAAGGGGTGTCCTGCAATTCTTGAAAGAAGCAAACCTCAATATTATAACCCTGTGAATGTTTGGAATAAGTTGGACAATATAAGAATGATGCAAGAACTCTAATTCTGATGCTATCATTTCCTATGTGAAAATGAGAACATTAAGCAACAATTTTTCAGCGTACCACAAAAGATGCACTAGAATCTTTTATACCAACTTATGAAGGATGCAAGAATCTTCTGAAATAATTTCATATATGTTATAGGCTTTTCTAAATATGTATCTCACCAATACATAGTACTCCTTTTTGTGCTTGTACTAGTTTGATAAGACGCATGTGAATTAAAACCTTATGTATCATTCTTTTTACATTGTTTATAGTTAATGAAACACAATTAATCATGTGATTGTATAATGAAATAGTTGAAGATTCAAGTATTTCAATATGTCTATGACTACTATCATAATTACATCCATAATTACTGTCTAAACTGTAATTTTATTATTCTTTTGAGATTTAGATCACTATCAAGAGCCAGTTGTAACCTTATGTTGTGAAGGGGCATTTTGCTTCAAATATTATGGCTTCAATCAAATGTTCATCTGGTGTAATATATAGTGCAAAGTATGAAGCCACCTGAGGATTGGATTATTGTAGTCTTGGTCATCTAATTGTACTATCATTTGACGACTATGTTTTTCCACAATATCAAATTATGTGATAGATAAATATTTCATTGTTGTTAATTAGTATGTATCTAAAATGGAAGACAACATATGATTAATTTTTCATGACTAGTTTACATGGTAAATTTTTTAGTAAATGCAATAACTAAAACATGGAGAGAAATTATTGGTATGAAAACCAAGATAATCTCTATATGATAGATATTGATGCAAAATAATTTGTATAACATTATTTTCATAGGTCAGAGTTGGTGTTTTTGTTAATCATCACTTTATCTTTTATATACATCAAAGTTGTTGATACATAGAATTCCTAGCATACTTGATCTAGTGGATCTCTTTTTAAGAATACTTTCCTGAATTTATATGTTAAAAGATTCTACATTACATGATACTTATGGAACTATAAATGTAAGGTCCTAAATTAAGGTAAAAAATATGTAAACATGTCGGCCAAACATAGATTCTTTATTTAGTTTTGAAATAAAAAAAAAAGAATGTGGTAAGAAAAGAATGACAAACAACACGCAATTAGCTAATGTGCAACGTAATACTACAAGCATTGGATAACATGTCATGTGCAACCCTTACTCCTAATATAACTCGTAAATAAAAAAATGACAAAGTTAATAATTTACTAATTGAAAAACCTACTGATTTATTTCTCTCATACTATGGTATTTTTGTTAATTAAAATGGCTACTCATTTTTAAAATGAAGGTTACATAGTATATAATTAATTTATATAAAAAAATTTATATAATTTTTTTATTTAATAACTAGGTTTATATAAATTTTATACAAGTTTGAGGCATTAATAATATAATTAATTTTTTATTTTAAGTCGAGAGAGTCTTGCAATCATTTTATTATAATAAATTTTATTTCTTATTACTTTTATTTACATTCAAATAAAATTAAAAATCTTCTCTTTCATTTCCTTTCTCCTATATTTTCTCTCCAACCAAACACAACCAATTCTCCCTTATTTTCCCTCCGATTAAACATAACTAATTTCTCTTTTTTTTTTTTTACTATTTTTTCCTATATCCAAACACCCTAAGGAAAATAACTTCGTTTCTCTTTTCTTTCTTTCTCAATTTCTTTTTTTCCTATTTTCTCCTCTAACCAAACAATACCTAAGTGTCCATTTACTTGTTGAAAAATATTTTTTATAAAAAGTATTATATATAATGACATATAAAATACAATTTATATATAAAAAATAATATGAAAGAAAATAAATTATTTTAAATAAAGAAAATTACTTTTTTAAACTATTCATATTTAATATTGATCAAACGAGACATTTATTCTATTTTAAAATTTTATAATTATTTTTTAAAAAAAAAAGGACATTTTCCTCCGGTTTAAATCTACAATTACCACTACTAAAATTGTCCACATGACAAGCACTCGGTTTAGCCATCAATTTTTTTTTTCTAGCAACCATAATCCACTGGTAAACGGTGAATTAGTGGATTTCGGCAAATACCGCTTAGCCCTGCTGTGCATTCATCATCATCATCATCATGATTTTTCACCAAACATTTTTATTTTTTATCGTCTCAAAAGTTCTAAAGCAATCTCTTGCTATTTGCTTGGATTTATGGAAAGATTTAAAAAAAGAAGGTAGAAAAAAGTGAAAAGAAAAGAGTAGTTGAAAAAAATCCTTCGAAAAAACAGCAAGAATTTTTCTACCCAATAAATGCAGAAAAAAGGGAGAAAACATCATAATTTCAAAATTGCTTTTTTACAAATTCTAGTAGACAACTTTGTTAACTTTTGATAAGAATAATTTTATTATTTAACAAATTATTTTTATTCTTCTTTACTTTTCAATCAAATTAAATTAAAATATTATTATTTTCTTTTCACTTTATCCCTATACGTCCAAACAGTTAAAAGAAAAAAGCACTTTTCCACACCTGATAGTACTATGAGAAGCTTCACCTTCCTAAGAGTATTTCTACCATTCATTTACCTTTAATATTCAAAAAAGAAAAAAAGAAAAATCCAATAATGAAAACACTCAAGTGGAACTTCTTTTAACATTATCCATTTCCTTTTCATACTTTTTCTTACCATATCCACATAAATAAAGGTTTACATTGCATGTGACGATGTTCATACAATTTCCTTTCCATATATATCATATTATGGCAAAATATGTTTCAAACTTAGCTCTAAAGAAGGTACAAGCCAATGCCCACAGAAGAGGACTTGTATTTAAACAGAACACCTCAGATCAAGAAACTTTTGATAGCTAAGGCTAGAATCATATATACCATCATCAAATGTTGATAAGACAGCGAACCTAAACCGTAAAAATGACATGTTTCATAGCAAGATCATAACAGTAAATATAATAACTAAAACTTCAGAACAAAAGGAATAATAATACCACACCAAACAAACAAGAACCATCAGACTTCTGGGAACACAAGGCAGAACATAAATGATCAAATATGTACCTAAATCCTGCACAAACTAGCAAACATTTTCCCGCAAACAGCACATCAGAGTGGAGAGCAGCAGGGACCGAAGTTATCACTACGCAGCATTGGCATTCAATATTCTAGCTGTGCTGTGGATCCACAGTTGAGCAGCATACAAATTGCATCCAATAGGGTCTGCTTTTGACTTTCCTCTTTTCTCTCTTGATGCCTGCTGGATATCTAGCTGGAGAGTTCCATTCTTCCCCAGCTTCTACTTTCGCAATCTGAGCTGCAGGTGATTCAGGACCCAGAATAGAGTTGACAGTCGTCAATCCAGAACCATTATCTTTTGATATGTTTTGATTCTTCTGGTGCACTTGATTTTCTTCTTGTTTTGGAGACTTCGGGTTGTTGCTCTGGGCTGCCTCGCCCAAGAGGCTCTTCAGAGGTATGTGTTGCTTACTGGTGCTCCAGTTTGTCACTTTGGCAATAATTTCTTCATTCTTTTTTCTCCCTTCAGACTCGTTAACGACTTGAATAAGAGTTGGAAACCAACCGGCCTGGGATGGGTTAGAACTTGGGTGTTGTAGGTTTTGGTCCTTCTGAACCTCAGAAGCAGCACCTTTTGGGCCAACTGCATGTCCAGATTCCACTAGTGTCATGAAGGATGGGGGTTCAAACATTTCTGATTTCTCATCTTGCTGTCCCTCAGATGGAGCCTTGGGGTTGTTCAAGTTGGATCTTGTTGATGCTGTTGATGCTGGCAAATCAGTAGATGGTAAAGTTTCAACATCAATAACAGCCGGTGCATCAGATCGGACAGAGAGAGCTGTTTGTTGAATCATGAAAAATGTAAATTAGTTGAATTATCCTTCCAAAACATTGCATCAAATTTAGATTATGCTAAATCTTCTCTACTCCACCACCTTCTGCAAAGGCATAACTACTCAGTGTCTTTCTCTTGTGCTTTTACTCAAAAGCCGGAAACTTCCTACCGGCATCAAATCAAAAGGTATTTGAAATATTGAACTTAATGGCACAAAATATAGCTAAAACACTGAACCAGAATTTAAGAGATGGGATAGCAGCAGGGGACGCATGGTTCATGTGTTTTATTTATAAACCTCTTATCAAGAAAGTATCGAGAAAACAAGAGCCAAAAAAAATGAAAAAAAGGAGTCACGATTGGTGGGCCTTCTATTATATGTTGCTAGCATCTGAACGTGCAGAATATAGTTGGGAAAATAACTATGACTGCACAAGCCCTGCATCCAACCGCCCCTCCCAAAATATTGACCCAAGCCTAGGACGCAAAGCCAGAAACAATCTTCTATAAATTAGCAGCCTAAAATTGCATTCGTCTTAGACTAGGTGCAATACCAATATATACTAAATAGTGCATGTCTATTTTTTCATTTTTTCCCTTCCCACCAAAACATGGTGTTCATAGATTGATATATCCATGAAACATTAAGCAGAGCGCTGCCTTGCATCCCATTAGCAATTTTAAATTGCAAGCAAGGCCTACCGTTACAGGCCAAATCTACAATCAGAATGTTCTAGAAGATGGCAGGTTTAGACTGTAACTTAGAAAAGCATCAGACCATATTAGCTTTATTAATTGCACAGCCAAGCATATAGCAAAGCTTCCAACCAATAACATTACTATAATGAGTAATACACAAACAAATATATACCTGAAACAGAGCCCCAGTTGCCTTCCAGACTGTCACACCGGCTACCAGAATAAACTGAAGCATCAATTCTAGATAAACTAAGTTGTTTTTCAACCAGGTTATTGCCACTTTGATCCTGAGCAGGTGCAGCACAATTTCCTGAGGCTTCTCCAGCAGGACCTCTGACTTGATTATCTTCAAGATCAGAACCATTTTGCACAGAATGCTCAGTATTGAAAGGAAGAAGGGATGGATCTTCCTTAGGTTGGTTTTCTGGAGCCTTCACTAATAATTCTGCATCTCTTGATTGATGTAAATCAGATAAATTACTAACATGTTCTTCCTGTAGTTTGCTACTATTATTCTTATCATCTTTTACGTCATCCTTTGTAACTGATAGTGCATCTATATCTGTGCACTCCACAGCAGTTGGCTTCCTTGCAGATCCATGCATTACATCCTCAGAAGAAATTCGGGATTCAAAATGACTTCTACCAGATTTTGGTAATGAATTACCTGTCATAATGAGCCCTTCCCCACACTGAGCATCAGTCACGTTCCATTTTCCACTTTTACCCCATTCATCTACAACATCATCCTCGAATACATCACTTGACGATTTGACTTCAAATTGCAAGAGATTACTGGGTTTAAGAGTTCCGATTGCAACATCACCTTCCTCATTAGTTCCTCCAAGCATGCCATTTCCATCTGCATCTATTTCAGTTCCATTTTCCTGAGATTGACTTGTAGCATCCATGCTAATTACACTAGCTGGCTGACACGTTGCAGAATCAAAGGGTGCATCCCTGGGACTCTCATCAGTTGGCATTGCCACAGTACCTTCTGATAAATTCACCTGCTTTGAACTTCTAAGATCATCATTAGATTCCTGCTCTCCAGGAATGTTAACCGCACAACTATCATACACATCTGATTTTGTAACATCTGCAGACACTCCAATTTCATCTGATCCTTGTTTATTATCAACTGTAAGCTGCACAGGAAAAACTTCAGCTTGTTTTCCAACCACAGGTTCACAGTCTCCCTGCTCTTGCTTAATTGTATTATCTAAACCATACATAACTGAAGCAAGTATCTCACTCTCTACGGACAATTGGGTTGCATCCTCTCCAGGGTTAGTATCCTTCAAGCCATTGTCCTCGTGCCTTAATGCTTCAGATGAGAGCAAGCTTGAAGGATCTTGCAATGGCACTCGTTCTTGATCTTTAAAGTCTTCGTACTCATCAGATGGACCAATGAGACTATCTTCTGGCAAATCTAACTGTTGTGATTTCTTAGGATTATCAGAATCCTGTACTCCAGAAAAATGATACATATGACTCTCCATCTCGAATTGGATGACATCCACAGAGGATCCAATTTCATCAGATCTCTTGAAAACATCATCGGTAAGCTTGACTGAAGAAACTTCAGATTGCTCTTCAGCAAGCATTTTTTCAGTCATAGGATCACAGTTGACCTGGTCCTGTTTAATGGTATCATTCACAACATGCACATCCGGAGAGAGAACCTCAGTTTCTTCTGGCAATCGTCTTGAGTTGAAATCAGAATAATTCTCCTGAGTAGTGGTTTCCTTTAAGTCACCTTCCTCATGCTTCAATGCTTCAGATGAATTCAGGATTAAAGGATTTTGCACTACAACTCTATCGTGATCTTTAAAATCTTCAAACTCACTCTCTAGATGAGCTACATCTGGCTTATCATCAGGCATCAAATGTGTATTGACATCAAGATTTCTTTCCCCCTTTTCCTGCAAAGTCTTTAACAGATCAGTAGAAGTTCCATCCTCTAACACAGGTGCACACTTCACCTGACTATCATTTGTCATAACAATTGTATTTACAGCAGAATCTATCCCCAGAGGAAGATCATATTGGGACACCTCGGGAAGGAACTTAATACTGTCCTCTTCCTTCTTCTTAACTGCTCCATCAGCTACACCATCTGAAGTTACCACATTGCTATCTTCTACTTTAGGCACAATGTCAGATGCTTCACTGACAATGTCATTGGAAGATATGACAGATGTTAAACTGTAATCTGTCACCTTTTCACCAGTATAGACCTTATTTTCTTCTGGTGCATCCGACATGGCTTCAGCTTTGCTGGGATGAGAGTCACTTTGCAAACCAAAGCCATCATCGCATTGTCCAACAGTTGAATCTTTGGTCCTCAAATCTGAAACAGAACTCCCCAGTGGATCAACAGCAGAGTCAGGTGGTTGACCTTTAATATCTAGTGTGTTTCCCACTAAATCTGGTTCACTTTGCAAAACTTCTGGATTTTGCATTTGCAAGTCATCACTTGACTTGACAGTTAACTGGCTAATATCTGCAGCCGTGAACAATATTTATCAGCGCACAACAAGCTACACCATAAGACAAATCTTAGTTTGGGGAATATAAAACTGAAGACACAAAAAGTCATATGTCTAATTCAATGCTTTTAAGTGCAGATGGCATCTTCCTTGCAAAATTTATGTTTACTAACATTCATCTGGAAAACATAATATTCATTCTATAATATAACCATTTGTGTTCCTGAGGTTTTAAAATGAGAAAAAAGAATCAATTTCCACTTTGGTTTGGTGGCCAGATTGTTAGAAATAGTCCACCCAGGAATAAAATTTTTTGCCAAGGATTTAAAAGTGAAAACATAGCAAGGCTACCAGTACCAAGTAATGTTTCTAAGAAAAATCATCTGCACACAAAATGCAATTTTTACCTTCACATGCATATTAGTTTCTTATATATCAATTTGAGACACATCTAGAACAACATATGATAAACTTAATTATAGTAATAGTACAGTCAAATCAACAAGTATTTGTGTTGACGAAAATAAGCCACAGAAGCTGCAAAAAGATCAAAGAAAGTTTTTCATTCCATTTCATGTCCAGCATACCATTTAAATTTTTTTCCTCAAAACACAGAGAAATAGCTGGATCTTTTCTGTCAACTCCTTCTACATTAATTATTGAGACCGAAATATTTGTCAAAGGTTCCTCAACTCCTGAACTTAATCCACTTTCTGAAAAGTCAGCAACTGCATCAGAAAAGACCTCATCTTCGGATCTACTTGATTTTCCTCCAACTCCACCATCACCCTTCTCATTGTTATCAGTTTCCAGGATTCTTAGACCTAAACACAAGGACCATCAAATCCATAGATATTACCACGTTACTAAATCATACGTAATTAATTCCAAGCAACCCCGCCATGCACAGAGACAAAACTAATGTACTTAATCCCATAAATATGAATACAGTGTTCTTGGAAAGAACTCTACCACAACTGGAGAAAAATAAACATATATAATAAAAGAGAATTATACTCAATAAATCAGGCTGACCTAAACAAACTTCTAAGATAATTAACATTAAAATATTGCAATCCCTAAGGTTTCCAAAGCACAATGTGAAATATATTACGATCCTAATTAGAAGATCAGATGGCAACTCACTTGGCTTTTTGTGATCATCATCAGAGAGGTGTTCATCATCTGAAGCGTTCGAACGGCTAAATCCCTCTGGGTCCAAAAGCTTGTAGCCTTCAATGGTTCCACAGATCTTCTTGTGAGCACGTCTGTGCTTCGCACTTGGGTGTGGATTTGGGAAGGGCCATCCACATTTGTGGCACAGATGGACACCATGGTTTCCGTGACCTTTAAAATCAAAACTTTCCCATGAGGAAATCAGAACAATGTCCAGAAAGAAGTAGGAAGAAAAAAAAAAGTATAGACCCAGTATAAAAAATTTAAAATACACAGAAGTGTTCATGAGAAAATCACATTAGCAATGTCAAAACTGAAAATGGAAGACAGACCCACAAAAGAGAAAAAGCTTAAAATACCCAGATACACTATTCCCACGGAAATCAAATCCATGTCTACAAAGAAAATGAACACTGACCCACCAAGAACAAAGAATATAAAATACCAGGGAAAATTATTTCACAAGAAAATCAGAAACCATGACAGAAAAGAGAAGGGAAAAAAACAAGATAGACCCAGAAAGAGAAAAAACAATTCAACAAAAAATTATCACCTGGCGTGTGTGTTCTTGTATGATCTTGGTTGTGCATTTCCAAGACTAACCCAGTGAATCAGTGAAAGGGGGGGAATGAGGCTAAAGAGCAAGAATTGCAGAAATCTGGAAGAAGAAGACGAAGACTTGTTGGTAGAGCAAGAGATACAGAGCAAAGTTATAGAGACAGTGAAGGCTCACCAGACTACCGGAAAGTGGTGCACTGAGTACAGGACAGTGCCAGACAATGCAAGCACTTGTCACTGAACATGACCCAATCTCATTCGTTGACCATTGTAAGGTCTGTGTACTTGACCACACTTGATGATGCCTCTGTCTCGCACGTGTCTGGACCCCGTGAGTGCCTTTACACTGCTACGACTGTCAAATGGTTTTTATCTGGCTCCGGCACTTGGCAGCCGGGGTGGGTAATTGCAATCACACGGCACAGTGGCCATGACAGTCGTGACAGCCAATGAAATTAGTGCTTGTTTGGTGGGCCTAACCTTAATGTGAAAATTTCTTAGATATATTAATCTTTGCTCGTTTACATAGAAAATTGAACGTAAGAAAAAAAATAATATTTTTCATTCTTTAATTACATAAAAAAATGGGTTGAAGAGAAAATGAGCATAAAAAAAGTGAAACCCATTAAAACAATTCTTTGCAATACATGGGTAAGAAATGAGTAATAAACACATTTGTTATAATTTTACCTTTAATAGATTATTTAAAAAATAAATTATTTTTAAATTGAATACTAATATATTTTATTATAAAATAACTTACCAACTCTTTTACTAATAATTTATTATTAATAAAATGTTTTGATAGTGGTATATCATTCTATCCTTAATATATATACATACAAATAATATTTTTATATAAAATATTTTTTAATGAAATAAATAAAGCCTTAATTTAATATTTTTACCTTAATTTTCTATTTAAATAAATTAGGAAAAAAATATTTTCTTGTCATTTTTTTTTATTTTCTACAAGAAAAGTGAATTCTTTTCTTGTTTTTGTCTTCCTCTTATTTTCTCCCCTCTTATTTCTTTTTTTCCCCTCTTTTTTGCTTTAAAGGTAAACCTTTACCTTAACTATTTACTGAAAATGCATTGATTTGGATAAAAAAAAATACTAATTTCAGATAATTTTTTTTTATAATAGTAGGAGTGGCTAAACCACTAGACGCACATACGCAATGACCAGGAATCAAATCTTGAATCCAGCGGAAGGCAAAGTCTTAAAGGAATATCGAATACCACTTGAACCAAAGGCTCTTAACTAACTCCAGACAAGTTTTAATGAAAAAGGATTCGAATCTCAAATGTAACCATTGTTAAGAAGGAAGATATATGATTATACTTTGACTTTTGAAATAGTTTCATACTTTATTATTTCACCAAAAATATAAAGCATTTTTTTGTATGTATTTAGTTTAAAACAACCTTATTCCTTTTCTTCATTTTCTATTAATGGGATTATCTAGATAAGGTAATGATTATTCTTCTAAATTTCTCCTTAATTTTGAATTTATCATTTCCAATGACAATGATAATAATAATTATAATGAAAATAAAAATAATTGATAATTAATAATTAAAATATTAATAAATTAAAAATATTAAATATTAATAATAATATCATTATAAATAATTATTATAAAGTAATTATAAATAATAAAATAGTAATAAAAAAGAAAATAAAAATTATAATAATAAAATAATTAATAATATTAATAAATAACAATGCTAAATATTAATAATAATAAAATATTAATTATTAATAAAAAAAAATAAATAATAATAAATGATATGATAATATTAATTATAATGATAAATTTAATAATCATTTTAATAATAATAATAAGTTAATTTTCTTTTGCCCTAATTGTTAATAAAGTAAATCAAGAAGATTGGATTTCCTTTTTTTGTTTGAATTAAATAAAATAAATAATTATGAATTATTTATTTTTCCCTTTATTATTTTCTATTTCTTTCCTTAATTGAACTAAATTGCCTTTATTGTTACATTATGCTCATTGTTTAGAAATTCAGTATGGCTCAATCGGACTATGACCTAAGTAACATTATGGCCCCAAACTCATGTGAAACTTGCAATTCCAATTGACCGGATTTAA
The DNA here is from genome assembly GCA_020226215.1 of Sindora glabra. Classification (NCBI taxonomy): domain Eukaryota; kingdom Viridiplantae; phylum Streptophyta; class Magnoliopsida; order Fabales; family Fabaceae; genus Sindora; species Sindora glabra. The sequence continues at coordinate 10,772,763 of CM035231.1, forward strand.
ACTAATAATAATTGATCAAATTCAATGAACCAAATACAACTCAAATTAATGAATAAATCAATTGTCTTGTCATACTGATATTCAAATAATATTCAATGATGGCAATTGTAGGATTCAAACTCCAATCTTATCTTATTGTTAAGGATGCAAAGCCTTAACCACTTTACAAAATAGTGTTTTTTATCACTAGAATGTGTAATTTTAGGTCTATTTATTTATTATTTTCAAAAAAATTATTATTTAATTTTCAAAAGTAGAAGAACTTATTTAACAATTTATTTTCAAAATTTATTTTTAAAAATTATAATTTTAAATGTGCAATTTAAAAATAAAAAAGAATAATTTTTAATTATTTTTTAAACTTGTTCTTTTGTTACTGATGTTAGTTTTGCAATTAAATGAAATAATTTCTTATTTACAACATCAACCATATTCTCTATTTTCATTCAATTTGGAAAACAATAAAATAATTTTTTAGAATAATTTTTAAAAATACAAAAATAACAACATGTCCAAACATGATTTTTATATTTTACTACCCACATGGTTCCTTTTTCTACTTAACATGATAAGATGATGTTCCAGTTTTTTATCTAAGTTTTATTAAATACAAATAGCATAATATAAAATAAGTAAAATTTATATTTTAAAAAATTATTATTGATATATGGCTAAAAAATTTATTAACATTTAAATGAATATTAAATAGTTTTATATAAGTTTAATACTATAATATATGTATGCCAAACACACATTTATATAAATTTAATAATTTTTTTATTTAATAATTATCATTATTATAAAATCAATATAAATTATATTTTTTCATGTAGAATGCTTTCGTACTTGGTGATGATAATGTTGGATAGTTACTATTTAATTGTTTAATTACATTTCTTTGGTAACTAACCTAGTAGCCTAAAGTTCAAGTATTGCGCCCCCACTTGATATTTAAGGACTATTGAATATATAAATTAATATACATATATATTAATGAGCATTTGATATATATTAATTTATATATTTATTAATTATTATGAAATTTAATCTCATCTATTAGTTTGATGCTTAATAGATGCATTAGACTAAAAGTTAAAATATATATAAATTAGGTCCTCTCTCTACCTAAGAATATATATGTAGAAATGAATCATCAGAAAAATTATGTATTAGAAAGAAAGGAAAAAAACCTTTTGGCAAAGATCAATTCCAAATCATGGCATCTTGTTCTTTTAATCTAGGTTAGTGAAAATTGCGAGTTTTAAAGATTCAAAATTAATGTATAATATTAATTGAGAGATTTTATATGTCCACATCTCAAATTTGATTTTACATATGGCATCAAATCATTGTTGAGAAACTTACAATTTTCCATTAAAGAATTTGAATTTAAATTATTATTGTAAATTATAATTATCATGAATTGTTAGTGTATATATGTATATGAGTTTCATCAAATTTCCTTTCTTTGATGTAGTTTGTATCTCACGTTCCATGCAATGTTACTTTTCTAATTGAAGTTTCATATCTGGACCATTTATTATAAGGTTTTAGTCTTAGAATTTTAGTAATTAGGTTCTAGGAATTTTCCTTTAAACAACAAATTGTAATATGATAATGTTGTTTCTTAATTAATAATGTTATATGCTTAAAAATTTTATATTGGAATTTTAACAAGCTTTAGGTTTTATAATTTAAATTTTATGATATGTTTATGAAATTCGAGTACATTACTATATGTTGTTTTATATGCATTTAAATAAAAAATTATTATTTATTCATGATGTTATATCAAAAGAGTTTGTGTACACCAAAATGGCCAAAATAAAATATTTAAACATCTTACATAAAATAATCATTTATTCATGATACTAAGCTAATAAAGAAATTTGATGAATAGATGACTGTTCATTGATTAATGGAACTTTAGCATTTTCTCAAAGGAAAATTATCATTTTATGATTAGGAAATATAATTCTAGAAATTAAATTTCTTATATTAAATATATTTTATTCATCCAAAGATGACATATGTGCTTAATTAAGTTTTTATTTATTTTTTGATAATGATAAAATTTGTGGCATTTATTTATGATAGTATGTTATGGTATTTTTCCCAAAGGAAAACTGCAGTATGCTTTGATATGTTAGTCCTAATTTATAATAAATAAGTTTTGAGCAATTTATAATTTATTTTGTAACTATCTTTACTCAGAAGCTTCTTCCATTACCACATTTAATGGTTTAAACTTCTCTAAATGGAGTGAACAAGTTAATTTCCACTTAGATGTATTAAATCTTGACTCAACACTTCTAGAAGCAAAATCTGCTAAAATCACTAATGCTAACATTAAAGAAAAAAAAGTCTAAACTGAAGGCATGGGAATGATTTAACAAATTAAGTCTAATATTTATGTGAATGACTATTACAAACAATATTAAGACTATTATTCCACAAATAAAAAATGTTAAAGAATACCTTAAGTTTGTGGAAAAATGTTTTCATTTTATAGATAAGTCACTCACTTATACTTTAATGGCATAACTCATAAATATGAAGTTTAATAGATTAAGGAGTATGTAAGAACATACCATTGAGACGACTAATATTCTAGCAAGACTAAGAATACTGGGTTTGACAATGGATGACTCCTTCCTAATTCAATTTATTTTGAACTCATTACCTTCTAAATATGATGTTTTCCTAACCTAATTAATTATGACACTATTAAGGTTAAGTGGAATGTTAATAAACTAACTCGAACGTTTATTTAGGAGGTGAACAAACTTAAGAAGTTAGGAAGTTACTCTGTCAACTTTACTATTAACGGAGCTGGTAGCCAAAATCTAAGTTTAAAGGAAAAAAAGGACTTGCTAAAGTTTCTTAGACTAAAAAGATGGAATAGAATAATGATAAGTGTCATTTCTATAAGAAAAAAAAGACACTATCAGAAAGATTACCTTAAATGCAAGGCTTGGTTTGAAAAGAAAGTTGTATTTGAAAATTATTTATATATTTTCAAATCAAATTTGATTGATGTTCCTAATAATACTTGATGCCTTGATTCTGATGCTACTACTCATGTATTTAATGTGATGTGAGGATTTCTTATGATCTAAACCATAAGCCAAAGTAAGGATTATTTGTATATAAAAAACTATATGAAAGCTGAAATTGAAAGTGTAGGAACTTAACATTTTGTCTTAGATATTTGCTATCATTTGTACTTATTTAAGACTCTTTATGTACCTTTAATTTCTAGGAACTTAGTTACTTTTTCAAAGTTAGATATTTGTGATTTTTATTTTACATTTGGATATGGTTGTTTTAGTTTATGTAAGAATTCTAAATTTGTTAGTTTTAGTAGATGGTTTATATTAATTAAAAATTTAACGATAAATTTATTAAATCTTTATTAAATGTGCATCATAATATTGGCATTAAGCATGGTATTCCTAATGAAAATTCTACTTACTTATGGCATAAATATTTAGGTCAAATTTCTAAAGAAAGATTAGAAAGATTAGTAAAGAATTAGATTCTTCAAAATCTAGATTTTACTAATCATGATTTATGTGTGGATTACATTAAGGAAAAGCATACTAAACATAACAAAAAAGGGGCCATAAGAAGCACTTAGCTTCATAAAATAATATACACTGATGTATGCAAACCTTTTGATACACTATCTTTTGGTGGAGAAAAGTATTTTATCACCTTTATTAATGACTTTTCACATTATGGATATATATATTTGCTTAAAGAAAATTCTTAAATAATTAACACTTTTACATTAATGAAATTAAA